>OW285237.1:132541530-133137873 GCA_935421215.2 Melolontha melolontha | reverse complement strand
GTCTTA
Organism: Melolontha melolontha; assembly: GCA_935421215.2. Lineage (NCBI taxonomy): Eukaryota > Metazoa > Arthropoda > Insecta > Coleoptera > Scarabaeidae > Melolontha > Melolontha melolontha. The sequence continues at coordinate 133,137,867 of OW285237.1, read as the reverse complement.
TGCTATTCGCAACACTGTGTTGTAAAGATTATGTTATTAGTATAACCAAAAAAAAATGTATAAAATTATGTTTACCTTAATTCAGTATCTTCAATATAAAATTTAACATTTTCATCTGTTAAATCTGTTATATGAACAGATGGCTGATTAGCGTATGGCATGTTAGGAAAAAATATATTAATTCAAAATAAAAAAAACTATTATGTACAAATAAACACACAGATATTTGTCAAATAATTATGGATTGATTTCTGTCAAAAATAAACCAAGTAAACACTCCGTCGTTACCATAGAAAAGGGATAAAAAGAAGGTTATCTTATTAACAAGCTTTTAAAACAAGATTTAGCGCCTCTGACGAAAAGTTCGCAAACTAAACTATATTGGCGGATATTTTAAATCGTAACTTACTTGAATATATTCTTTTTTAGTATTTAGTATATCCTAGCCATATTGAAATTGGTAAATATAATTTCCATGATTTTCTGCAATAATTTGTGAAAATAAGTATAATTACATTTACCAATTACGATGTACCTAGTATACACTAAATCAAATAATAAAATTGGTTCTTGTACAAAGTTATAACAAAAGTCAAAAAACATAATTAGTAGTATATACATCTAAATTTAAATATAATAATACTTAATAATAATCTACTGGTAATCTCAATTATGAGAAATATAAAATGAATGTAAACACAACTATTCAAACAAAAGAAAATAATAATATTAACACTGGATACATTATGCAAAATGATAGAAAATTAACAACACACTAAAACACAAGTAAAGCACAATAAAGAAAAAAATTATAAGTGCAAACAAGTAAACTGAATTTTCTATAATAAAACAAAAATGAAATGTATTTTCAGAAAAATACAAATTAAAAGATTAATTATGGTACTTTGTGAAACAGTATGCATATCACAAGCATTTGAGATTTGATTAAAGTAAGAACACAATAGCAAAATGCAAGATCTTAACATATATACATTATGTAATATAATGATATAAAATGAACAATTCTGCAGCAGCAGATTTCAAGTTTAAAGCACAATTGTATAATTTATTAGCTTTGGAGCAAAGTTCTGTAATAGGTGTCACTCCCATGCTTTTCAATAAGAAGTCCTGAAAAAAATTTGAGTCTTGTAAATAATCTAATTGAATAAGTTGTACATACCAGAAGTTTACTTTTTACTGCTCGTAGATGGGTTATTCATAGATTCCTGAATGGATATGATTGCTACAAATTTGTATGTATTAATATTTTCTATATACCTTGTATCTTTCATTTATACTTGCTAGTTGATGTAAGAGCTCCATAATTAGTATGAGTAGATGTATTAATAGATGATAAATTTAAAGAAACAATGGATAATGATTCAAATGGCTCTCGGTTACTGCTCTTTTAAAGCATATTTTGGTTCATATTTTTAGTTTTTGAAGTATTAGAAGTTTGTGTCTTGCATGAGCTATAATCACAATTATGTATTTTTTCTATAGAATATGGAATTTAAGGAAGTTCCAAAAATATAAAATGTTTTTATAAAATGACCAATTTAATTATAATTTTCTTTCTACGGTAAACTTACTATTACAAAAGAAGTAAAACATTAGAACTAATCAACACCAAAAATAAAAACAAAGTTCATAAAAATGCGAATAAAAACAAATATATATAACAACGATTTAATAAACACAACAAAAAGATAATGGAGAAAAAAAATGTCAACGTTGGCCCTACCTAATTGGTTAAAATTATTGACTGTCGTTAAAGCAAATATTCTAATTGCCGGTAATTCAAAGTTTAGTATCCACAGTATCCATTCTGCCACCTATTGAAAAGTTCGCTTGACATCTTTTATCCTTGTCTAACAATTATGTTTTAAACACGGCAATTTAAGTGCAACACCCCTGGTCGTTACTGTCGGTAAGAAAAGGCAAAATTAGGGGAATATCACAGACTTCTATCTATTAATGTATATATATAGGTCCGTCAAGTTGGCTCCCACACTTTTGCATTTTCAAAATTCAAATTTAATACGCCATCGTTTTGTGCTGTTTTGTGCCGTAAAGCACGAATTTTGTGCTCATCCCCTTCCCAAGATATTCGCGTTTGAAAATTGGGAGCCAACTTGACGGTGGCTCCCACATTTTCGAATTTTCAAAATTCAAATACGCCATCGTTTTGTGCTATTCTGTGCCGTAAAGCACGAATTTTGTGCTCATCCCCTTCTCGAGATATTCGCGTTTGAAAATTGGGAGCCAACTTTACGATGGCTTCCAAATTTTCGAATTTTCAAAATTCAAAAACGCCATCGTTTTGTGCTCGTTTTGTGCCGTAGAGCACGAATTTTGTGCTCATCCCCTTCCCGAGATATCCGCGTTTGAAGAGCAGGTCCGTCAAGTTGGCTCCCACACTTTTGCATTTTCAAAATTCAAATACGCCATCGTTTTGTGCCGTAAAGCACAAATTTTGTGCTCATCCCCTTCTCGAGATATTCGCGTTTGAAAATTGGGAGCCAACTTTACGATGGCTTCCAAATTTTCGAATTTTCAAAATTCAAAAACGCCATCGTTTTGTGCTGTTTTGTGCCATAGAGCACGAATTTTGTGCTCATCCCCTTCCCGAGATATCCGCGTTTGAAGAGCAGGTCCGTCAAGTTGGCTCCCACACATTTGCATTTTCAAAATTCAAATACGCCATCGTTTTGTGCTCGTTTTGTGCCGTAAAGCACGAATTTTGTGCTCATCCTCTTCCCGAGATATTCCCGTTTGAAAAGTTGGTCCGTAAAGTTTGCTCCGTTAATATCTCGTTAACGACTAAGCTTACGGGAATTTCTAGAGAGTACGAAAGTGTTTAGAAATGGAACATAAAAGAATTATTTTAGGAAAAATCTTAAAAATTTCTGCCAGAAGTGTCACTTTTACTCTTAGTGCAAAACGGTTTTTGGCTACTATCGCTGAAAATAGAAGGTTTTTCGTAGGCTTCCTAAGTATAGAAAAGTGTTTACAAATGAGTTTTGAATAACTTTTGTCCAAAGACTTTTTCAAAATGTTGAAAAAAATTTTGAAAAATTTTTCATAATTTACGTTCACGAAAATTTCTCAAGAGTACAAAAGTGTTTGAAAGTAGATTCTCAAAAAACTTTTCTAGAAAAGATTTTCAAAATTCCTACCGGAAGTGCCACTTTTACTCTTATTGCAAAATATTTTTAACTATTATCGCAAAAAATAGGTTTTCATAAATTTATGAAGTAGGTATACAAAACTATTTCGTAATAAGTATAAAGAGGCCGTGTGGTGACCACATCTCTTTTTATAAAGAATGTCTCACATTGCAAACTTTAACTTTTAGTAACTCTTTTTTTTTAGGTAATATTTTAAATTCAAAATATTTGGTATATTATATCTCAATATCTAAAATGCCATTACTTGATTATACAGAACATAATATTCAAAAGCTCTTAATTCTATAACCGTTTCTTTCATAGTTGGGAGAAAAATTTATTTGTAAATGTAGTTGCAAAACACATAACCATAACATCAAAAGGAAATAGGAAATTACAACTTATACATATATTTTTCAAGTAATAAAAATTATCGTTTTGCAATGCCAAATAAGTAATATACGTTATATTGCTATTACATATTTATTTGCCAAATATTCGTTCGAGTGAAGCTATCTACGGAAACGTATGGCATACGGACAGTCCGTATGCCATACGTTTCCGTAGATAGCTTCACTCGAACGAATATTTGGCAAATAAATAATAGCAATTAAGTATAAAAACTAGTTAACAAATTTATTATAAAAACACACTTGGCTATTTCACAATTTTTTATTAGATTATTTCTAACATATGTTTCGGCTGTTATGCCATTGTCAAAGAGTATCTTAAAACTAAAACTTAAAACAGTTAGAAATAATCTAATAAAAAATTGTGAAATAGCCAAGTGTGTTTTTATAATAAATTTGTTAATTACAAAATGTTTCACCAAGAAGTGTCTGCTATGTCAATTAATGAAATAAAAACTAATATAACGAGTGTTCAGAAACATTCGAAGTCAAGTGGGCTCTGAACAAAAAATCGTATATCTTTACTTAAGTCAGAATCTAATATCGAAGATACTAATTTGATAATCTGTTCTATAAAATTGTATTAAGTAAATGTATCAATCTATCTCAGACATGACTTCATATTTTGAAGGCCTACTTTGACTTCGAATGTTTCTGAACACCATCCATCTCAACTGAAGACTGTTGACAATGGAATATTTAAGATGGCATTCGTGGGTAGTTACCAAACCTGTAAACGCGCGCTAATGTTCCTTTCAAATGCTTTTGACAGTTCTCTCTTAGACTTAAGTTTGGTTAACTATTGACAATTTTTTCTTTACATATTTATATAAAAAATATATAAAATTTAATTTTCAATGTTTATTATAAGACAGAATATTTCATATAGAATGTTACAATGGTTAGTACTTGAAATAAATGTAGAGATATTCATGTGCAAATGATAAATACAAATATAATTCACTAAAACAAATTTATAACAATGTATTTATTATGTAATTATTAAAGTAAATGTTCAAAATGTCCACCTTCACTTTCTAAACACAAATTAACACGTTAGCAAATACTCTGTTTTTCAAGTACCCAAACAAAAAGAAGTCTAATGGGGTCAAATCTGGAGAACGAGCTGGCCAACATCCTCTACTGATGAGTCGATCATTAAAAATATTGGTCAGATGATCTATATTGATTTGTGCTGTATGTGCTGGTGCACCATCTTCTTGAAAATAGCCATTATGTAGCTCATGCTCTTCTAAATTATTAATAAAAGGCTCTAATATCTCTTCTCTATATCTAACTGCATTTATAGTATCATTGAAAAAGAATGGTCCAATAATACTTCGTCGTGACATAGCAATCCTATTTTGATTGGATGTAAACTTGTTTCTTGGTATACATGTGGCTTATCAGTTGACCATGTGCGATAATTTTGGCTATTGATATAACCTGTTAGGTGAAACCAAGCTTCATTAGAAAAGAAAGTTATATCTAATCTTTCATCGTCATTAATTGTATTGTTAAACCATTGGCAATAATTTATTCTTTGCTCATGAGGATATAACTGCTGTAATACTGACACTTTATATGGGTGCATATACAAATGTTTTTTAAGAGCCCTCTGCACACTTCCATATGATATATCTACAATAGTTTTTCTTATATACACATTATTTGTAGTTTTAAATTTACACACCAACCTGACTGTGTAGATAATTTCCGAATAGATTTATTAGGACTGACTTGTATTCTATGCTCTATGTCAGCTATGGTGTCATCGGTCAAAACTGTTGGTGTAACTTCACGCTTTCTTTTTAAAATACTGCCTGTTTCCATGAATCGCTTCACCAATCTATCTCGATGCTGTACAAATGTATTATATACAACATTTTCATTCCCATATTCAACAATGAACTGGTTAAAGTAGAATTGTGCTGAGTACGTCCATTGTCCATTTTCATCTTGCACGCCACTATGAAAGTGTGCCATAACAATGAAAGTATCTTGCTGCACAGAGAACGGCATCGTAAATAAACGCTACAAATATAATTTATACAACTTCTAAATAATCTTTGGTGTTGTTTACATAAACGTTTAAGTTGTAAAACTTGCTTTAAAAATCAAATAATAGTTACCAATAATCTAAAGGCGGATTGATAATAGTGTCTTTATAAAAAATAGATTTCGAAAAAGACGAAAACGAGAAAATAATAAATAATGAACGTGAAAAATAGCAACAAAATCATAGCGAACGAAAAACGATATGAAAACGATAGTGGAAATTATTCATGGTTGCTATCTGTTTAACATAAAATTGTACTAATCTCGGGATTTTTACAGTGCCAACCCCTTCAGTTGAGATGGATCACTCCTTATATTACTTATTTGGCATTGCAAAACGATAATTGATATTACTTGAAAAATATATGTATAAGTTGTAATTTCCTATTTCCTTTTGATGTTATGGTTATATGTTTTGCAACTATTTACAAATAAATTTTTCTCCCAACTGTGAAAGAAACGGTTATAGAATTAAGAGCTTTTGAATATTATGTTCTGTATAATCAAGTAATGGCAGTTCAGATATTGAGATATAATATACCAAATATTTTGAATTTAAAATATTACCTAAAAAAAAAGAGTTACTAAAAGTTAAAGTTTGAAATGTGAGACATTCTTTATAAAAAGAGATGTGGTCACCACACGGTCTCTTTATACCTATTACGAATTAGTTTCTTAATAGTTTTGTATACCTACTTCATAAATTTATGAAAACTTATTTTTTGCGATAATAGTTAAAAATATTTTGCAATAAGAGTAAAAGTGGCACTTCCGGTGGGAATTTTGAAAAACTTTTCTAGAAAAGTTATTTGAGAATCTACTTTCAAACACTTTTGTACTCTTGAGAAATTTTCGTGATCGTAAATTATGAAAAATTTTTCAAAATTTTATTCAACATTTTGAAAAAGTCTTTGGACAAAAGTTATTCAAAATTCATTTGTAAACACTTTTCTATACTTAGGAAGCCTACGAAAAACCTTCTATTTTCAGCGATAATAGCCAAAAACCGTTTTGCGCTAAGAGTAAAAGCGACACTTCCGGTAGAAATTTTTTAAGATTTTTCCTAAAATAATTCTTTTATGTTCCATTTCTAAACACTTTCGTACTCTCTAGAAATTCTCGTAAGCAGTCGTTAACGAGATATTAACGGAGCCAACTTTACGGACCTACTTTTCAAACGGGAATATCTCGGGAAGGGGATGAGCACAAAATTCATGCTTTGCGACACTAAACAGCACAAAACGATGGCGTATTTGAATTTTGAAAATGTAAAAGTGTGGGAGCCAAGTTTACGGACCTGCTCTTCAAACGCGGATATCTCGGGAAGGGGATGAGCACAAAATTCGTGCTCTACGGCACAAAACAGCACAAAACGAGCACAAAACGATGGCGTTTTTGAATTTTGAAAATTCGAAAATTTGGAAGCCATCGTAAAGTTGGCCCCCAATTTTCAAACGCGAATATCTCGAGAAGGGGATGAGCACAAAATTCGTGCTTTACGGCACAAAACAGCACAAAACGAGCACACATCGATGGCGTATTTGAATTTTGAAAATGCAAAAGTGTGGGAGCCAACTTGACGGACCTGCTCTTCAAACGCGGATATCTCGGAAAGGGGATGAGCACAAAATTCGTGCTCTACGGCACAAAACGAGCACAAAACGATGGCGTTTTTGAATTTTGAAAATTCGAAAATTTGGAAGCCATCGTAAAGTTGGCTCCCAATTTTCAAACGCGAATATCTCGAGAAGGGGATGAGCACAAAATTCGTGCTTTACGGCACAAAATAGCACAAAACGAGCACAAAACGATGGCGTATTTGAATTTTGAAAATTCGAAAATGTGGGAGCCACTGTCAAGTTGGCTCCCAATTTTCAAACGCGAATATCTCGGGAAGGGGATGAGCACAAAATTCGTGCTTTACGGCACAAAACAGCACAAAACGAGCACAAAACGATGGCGTATTTGAATTTTGAAAATTCGAAAATGTGGGAGCCACCGTCAAGTTGGCTCCCAATTTTCAAACGCGAATATCTCGGGAAGGGGATGAGCACAAAATTAGTGCTTTACGGCACAAAACAGCACGAAACGATGGCGTATTTGAATTTTGAAAATGCAAAAGTGTGGGAGTCAACTTTACGGACTTGCTCTTCATACGCGGATATCTCGGGAAGGGGATGAGCACAAAATTCGTGCTTTACGGCACAAAACATCACAAAACGAGCACAAAACGATGGCGTATTTGAATTTTGAAAATGCAAAAGTGTGGGAGCCAACTTGACGGACCTCCAGTTCAGATATAAGAACAACTGCATTATCAATTAAAAATAGTAGAGATGGGAATCGAACCCAAAACCTTTTGATTGTTAGTCCAACACTTAATCATGTGAGCAAGTAAGCTTATTTTATTTATAATTTCTAATCGTCTATAAAAATACATAAAATGAGTCAGCACTTCGCTGCGATATCGAAGATAGTTCATATGTTTTATTTATAAATTAAATGAAATAATATTTAGAAAAATATATGTACGTATATCGTAAAAGTTATGTGTTTTATTCTAGAATATCTCTTTTATTAATCATTCTCAAATTATTATTCAGTACATCTGTTTTAACCGCATATTACTACCTTCCGTTATCATTATTAGGTTTAGGAAGTAGTATTATCGAAATATTGGAGAGGTCAGTTAAACAGAATGAACGTTTATCAGAATACAGAATTTGTTATAAATTTTATAAACAAATGTTAAATTTGTATAATGCATAAAAAATAACAAATGAAGAAATTAATTTAAGAGAGAAACAATTTCAAGAAAATATACAGTTCTTTCCAAGAGAAAAGTATATAAAACAAACTGGTCTTAATGGTTATAATTATATAGTTTGATTAAATGAATTATTTTAAATCTAATAAATGGAACATATTTGCGGATATCTAATGAACAGTGATTATTTTTTATAACTATAAACTATAACTATAAAATATCAATGGGTTACTTGGAAATTTAATATTGTTTATACTAATTCAATAAATTATTGAGGATTTTTAATATATAGTAAATGATATAGCTCCTATTGGTAAAATAAATTTATATACAACATTAATACATGAAATTGGTCATACTTTAGGTTTAGGTCATTCTTCTGTTAGAAATTCAATAATGTTTCCTTATTATATTGATGAATTTAAACAATTATCTAGAGATGATATTTTGGGAATTGAAAATCTATATGGTAAATTATCTAAACAATCTACTGTAACATCATCTACAACATCAACAACTCAAGTTCCAAAAATAATTTCTGATCCACCTGATTTATGTAAAATTATTCCAGAAAATTTTCTAATTACATCAAATCATCACTTTTATAGTTTTTTTATAAAGAATGGGTTTGGATTTTGAGACTTAGTGAAAATAGATATAGACAACCAAGAAAAATATCAGATTATTTACCATTTTCAACCATAACTCATATATATCAAAGAATTCATGGAGATATTCTAATTGTCTCAAATAAGTTTATATTTAATTGATTTTCCTAATTTAATAATTAAAAATGGTTGGGATGGTAGATCATTGGAAAATCTAGGAATTAAGTCAATAAATAAAATAAATACAATTTTTAGTACATATTCAGGTAAAACATATATTTCCTATGATAACTATTATTATTTAGAACTAAGTGAATGTACATTTGAACCAATCAATTATGGAATAATTAGTGAACGTTTTCCTGGTAGGGGAGAGTGGGTAGGTATGGGTCGAGGGAGGTTTGGGTCAGTGCTTATATTTTCCTTTGTATTAGGAAACTAGTGTGCACATGTGTATTGTTAGTTGCTTCAGTAGCTGTAATGTTACCGGTCGAAGCGTGGCGTTTGTTAATGGTGGCATTCGTTTTCTACAAATAATAGTGTGTTTTCATGGTAAGTTTTGTTAAAGTTAATCTCTAAATGAAATAGCTGTTACTACTTTATTAGGAATGATACGTTTTTGCAATTTTTGTTATGGATAAAGGGACAGTTTAGAAGTATTAGCTGATTATAAATTCTAACCTGAAAGATATTCCTTTAACACCAGAATTAAATTTTGTTTACTATGCATATGCGGGAGGTGTGGGTCACAAATGAGGAGGATATTTGAGTCGACCCAAACCTTCCCATTATCATTATATATACTAGGTGAATGTTTTATACTTGTTGTTGGTTACAGATTTAAAATGCCTCGAGATTATAAAAGAAGAACCAATCGTGAAAGAAAAACTGCTGAGCAGATATCGCACGCCGTGCAATTTGTACTTCAAAATAATATTTCCGCTAGACAAGTAGCATCTGATTTAAGGTTTTCTAGATCTGCTTTACAGAGGCATGTACAGAATGCGAAAAAAATGCAACCAGAGGAACAAGCTAACTACACCTTTGTTGCAAATCCGTATTCTAGACGGGTATTTTCAGAACAACATGAAAAGTTGTTGTCGGAGTACCTACAGACCTGCAGTAAAATGCATTATGGCTTAACCACCAAAGAAACTCGCAAATTTGCATATGACTATGCCGTAAAATGTGAAGTCAAGTATCCAAAGGAATGGGACGAATCGAAGGCTGCGAAACGTGATATATTTCATGAATCGGCATCCTGAATTGTCTATACGACAACCCGAGGCAACCAGTTTGGGAAGGTCAACTAGTTTTAACACCCATAATGTTAAAAGTTTCTTTGACAATCTGAAAATCTTATTAGACACGCATAAATTCTGCCCGGAAAACATATACAACTGTGACGAGACAGGTGTTACCACTGTCCACAAACCCCCAAGGGTATTAGCTAAGAAAGGGCAAAAACAGGTAGGACAAGTTACTACCGCAGAAAGAGGAACATTAGTAACAATGTGTTGCTTCATTAATGCCAGTGGAAATACAATACCTCCTGCTTTTGTATTTCCGAGAATCAAATTCAGTGAGCCAATGCTTATGAATGGACCAGAAAATAGTTTGGGATTAACACACAAAACAGGGTGGATGACAAAAGAGAATTTCGTGGTAACTTTGAAGCATTTTATAAGATATTCGAAAGTATCCAAAGAAATTCCCTGCTTGATGTTATTAGACAATCACGAAAGTCATGTCAATATCGACGTCATCTCTTTAGCTAAGGAGCACGGTATACATCTGCTAACTTTTCCGCCGCATTGTAGCCACAGGTTACAACCGCTAGATATTTCTATATTTGGACCATTTAAGGCGCGCTACAATACAGCAGCTTCTGCATGGATGACATCAAATCCTGGAAGAACTATAACCTTATATCACATTGCTGGACTAAGTAAAGTTGCATTCGATGCTTCGATGTCAAGGCAGAATTTTTGGCTGGATTCGAAAAAACTGGAATTCACCCGTTTAATGCAGATATATTTTCTGCTGACGATTTCCTGATGTCTGCGGTGACTGATCGTACGCTATCAGAAAACTTAGCGAATCAAGAAAATGAAGTCCTCACATCAGAAAATGATGATATTGCAGTAGCACATTGTTCAAATTCGACACCACCACCATTCAAATCAATAACTTCTTTAGAAAAAGTTACCATCATCACTCCCGAATCAGTACTGCCATATCCCAAGGCACAAGCAAGAACTGAATCAAAGAGAGGTCGAAAAAAGGGGCGCACCAGAATTTTAACTAGCACCCCTGAAAAAAACGAAATACAGAGACAAGATAATGAAAGACTTATGAAAAAAGTTGGTATAGTAAAAAAAAATATAAGCGAAGAGAATGTCCCAAAAAAAATTAAAAAGCGAAAGTTAACCATACCACAAGAGAGTGACACCGATGACATCAGCGACATACCGGTGGACTCAGATCTTTCGGAATATGACGTAGAAGATGACATATCCGAAAATTTTGATAATTCTGTTAACTCTGCTGTCGTTGGAGATTATGTGTTAGTTAAATTTTCAACTAAAAGAACACGCCTTCATTATGTTGGGAGAGTCGAAGGAATAAGTGAAAAAGGAAATTACACCATAAATTTCTTACGAAAAAAATCAAATTCTTGCACATACTATTACCGGTATACTTACATATTATCCGGAAGAAGCTGACAGATATCTGGTACAAGTAGAACACAGAGTTTGTTTACCTTTGACATAGACTTAGGAAGTTTTGAAAATATGCGTTAATTCAGAGGTCGTTACAGTTTTATATATGTTTTTTATTGAGAATTTGTATTTAAGTTTGTTGTTGCATTTAAAACTAATAAATTTATGATAAAATTGTAGCAATTTTGACAGCAAACTACACAACCATCACATGACCCAATTTACCCCATCGCGTTACCCAAGTCTCCCTGCATACAGGAGGTATGGGTCAAACGTTCCGCCATTACATTTTCCTATATTTAAAGATTATTTGTAGAAATTATATAAAGTTATTGTGAGACATCAAGGCTGAAAATGTTACTTAGTTAATATGTTACAACTGTAATTTTGTATCTTTCTTTATTTTGGTTAATTCTTGAATTATTTGAAAACTGACCCATACCTACCCACTCTCCCCTATATCAACAAATGTTACAAGTGCATTTAGATATATTAATGGAAATTTATATTTTTTAAAAAATTCTACTTATTACGAATTTAATGAATTTACAAATAATCTAGTGAGAGCTGGTAAATTTGATTTAAGTTTGTTTAATATAATTTGTCCTAATAAGAGTATCTTGGAACAATTAAGAAATCTGTTATTAAGATTAACAACTGTTGAATAAAATTTTATTCTAATAAATATGAAAACCTGTACTAAATGTAATATTTCTAAACCTTTTGAGGAATATCATCAAAGTAAAATAACTATAGATAATTTACAATCTTGGTGTAAGCAATGTGTTTATGTTATTACAAATAACGATGAAAAAGTTGATTGTGAATGTGGGAAAAAAATAAATAAAAAATATTTAAAAAAACATTTAAATTCTAATATTCATAAAAACAGAATTAATAAAATAAAAAAGTGTAGTTGTTGTAAAATAGAAAAGTGTTATGATCAATTTCATAATAATAAATTATCAGGAGATGGAATAGGTTTTATCTGTAAAGAATGTAGTTATATTATTAATTCAGAAAAAATTAATTGTGAATGTGGAAAACAAGTTCGTAAATATTATCTTAAAGATCACTTGAATACTAACATCCACAAGAATAGACTAAACAAAATTATTTAATAAATTTTTTGTCTTATAAATGGATCAACAAGTGCAGAAGAAAAAAACATTTAATAATTTAAATATTAAACCAACATTACGAAATTTACAAAATATTGTTAGAAAAATATATCCTGAAAATTTTGATAAAATTAAACAACAAAAGTTAAAGGAAATTATGTTGGAAAGATTTGAACCAGATTACCTAATAAGACAAAGAAATGCTCCCCCCAAGTGGAAAAAGGCATTTAATCCATTTGAAGATTACTCAATGAAAAGTAATAAAGAAATAGAAAAAGTTATTAACAAATTATATTCAAGAGAAGAAATAAAGGAAACGAAAAAAACAGGATTCCTGTTAAACTGTTTATAACGTCAAAATGATTTTTATTTTTATATAAATATATTTTTAATTTTCTATATTCACCTTTATAAATTATATTATTGAAATTCTCTGAACAAATTATAACTATTTGTATTTTTAATAATTTCTCAATCTTTTTTATTTCATCTAAGGTAAACATATCCTCATAATTTCTTCCAAGTTCATCATCATTCAGTAGTATATAAATTGTTACTTGTGGGCCAGGACATTTGGCGTCTTAAAAAACAAGGCAAAATCTTAGAAATTTAGCTGTTTGCCCAAAAGCAAACAACCGAATAGGGCCTAAAACCTCTCAAAAATCATAAATTTTTATCCACCCCAAAAGTTCCCAAATATGTGTAGGCCACCAAAAATTGAGCACACAGGGTAGAATCCTACAAATTTAGTGTTTTCCCAAAAGTAACCATCCGAAAAAGATCTAAAAAACTTACAAAATGCCTTGATTTTAGACACCCCAAAAATTGCTCTTCATTTCTGGACCAAGCCAATTGGTGCATGCAAAATTCAATTAAAATTACCTCAAAACTGCTCTAAAACCATTGTCAAATCTCTAGATTTCACACACCTCAAAACAGCTTTTCATTTCTGGACCAAGCCTATTGGCCCATGGAAAAATCAATGAAAAACAACTTAAAGCGACTTAAAATCCTCGACACTCCAAGTAAAATTATTTTAAAAACCAGGAAAAACCTTTATAAATTCCCTAGTTTTTAGATACCCCAAAAATAGCTTTTCATTTCTGGTCCAAGCCAATTGGCGCATGGCAAAGGTCTTAAAAATTATTACCAAATACATTTTGCATACCCCAACTGTATTCAACTATTATACGCACATAAAAAAGATACACCTAATTGTTCGAAGTCTACTAAAATATCTGAACACTCCATTATGGATTTTCATTTAGAGATCGCTATTAAAACTTTAATGTTATCGTAAACATGTTCGGTTTGTGTCTTAATTATCAAAAAATATCGCACGTATACGACAACGTTTAACGTTGATCAAGCGTTGGTAATTTTAACAAAGACGTGAACGTAAACGTTGTCATGGCATGGAAATATTTGTTTTCAACACCCCAATATTCGACTATGCCTTCATGATAATTCTTGGATTCAGAATATTTACAGAATTAATAAAAATATGTGCAAAACATTCCCCGTTTTCATTCCGACTACAATCCGATCTATTCTTATAGCATCTCCTCTTTCACGACAGCTTATACCGTTTATAGGTATGTGTCTATCGAAGAGAATCATCGGCACGACCATCAATCCATGAGCCTTTGGCGAATCAACAGGACAGGCCATTGTTGTTCGATATTACTGTAAGTCATGAATAGATGGAAGAGTCCCAAAACCGAGAAATGTTTTGATAATATTTGGCAGCACTCAGTTGCCCGTCAATCTTCGTGGGTCCTCAATCTCTATGGCCACTCGAGATCTCACCAGTTCAGACTTAAGAACAACTGCATTCTCAATAAAAAAGGCGGCGATAGGAATCGAACTCAAAACCTTGTAATTACCTATCTAACTCTTTACTAACTGAGCTATTTAGGTCTTGTCCATTATAATTTCTAATCAGCTACAATAATACATCAAATTGCGCAATATTACGAAATAAAAAAAGTTGGATTCGCAATAATTCGAACCCGAGACCCCTTGGATTGAACGCGAATATCTTACAAACACGCCTATAATGGATCTTATACAGCCGTTTTCGGATTGAATATATTATGCTAATTTTCTTATTGATTAAAAAAATGAAATTTTACGATACATAATACATACCCTAGTTACGAAGTTGTTTATTTTTTTAACAAGCATTCAAGTGTAAGCAATTGCAATGAAAACTGCTAAACTTCTCTTTACCGCACTAGTACGGTAAAAACTGTCATTACATTAAAAAGTTTGAAATATGATACATTACATACTGAAAATAAATAATTATTATTGAGAATTATTGTATTTGTTTATATAAAAAAAATTGCAAAACACCCACCTTTGGTCGCCATGGATAAGATTTTTTTATTATTTTACTGTTTTTCATCATAATAAAATTATAAAGCCCCGGTTGTATAAAGCTGTGTCTACTTTAACAAGATTTTGACAATCAATTAAACATGAATAAAACAATCAACACGTTCAAAAAGGGGTCACATGATCAGTTAAAATCATGTTAGTTGGCACATCTTTATACAACCGGCCAAAAATATATTATTTTAAGTTTGAAAGTTAAAAAAATATTTTAAAGATGCGAGTAAAATTTTTGCAAATTCCTTTATTTGAATATAATAACTATAAACTCATTTTACATGTTTCATAAACCTACTGTTTAACCTGATTTAGAAACGGAATTTAACAATGTAATAAACACAACAGGCACATTTCAGTCTTCATTTTACAAAGAAATCTCAAGTGGTGTACCAGACTTATCTGCATTCTTATAGGCAATGCTTACTTTATTGTCGTTATTCACATTCAATCCCATACAAAGACATTTGATATTTTCATTTGATAACTTTTTCCTCAAAATTTCTACATAGCGTTTACATTCAATTTGTTCAATAGCTTTTAATGCATCCTGACAGTACTTGACCTCAATTATTATTGCTATATTTTCTGAATTGAACGCAATTTCAAGTCTCCCTCCCGCTCCCGACAGTTCAGTGCAACACATGTACTTTGATGACTTACACAAACAGTGGAAAATCACAGAATGGTACGCGTCTTCGTTGCATTGGTGCCATTTTTCGCTCACATATTTAAATACATCCTGCATAGAACTAATTAACCTCTTCACAATTTCATCACTTAAAGCATCTGGATCATCTGGGAACTCATCGAACACTGCCGTTACACATGTAATGAGATAATCATAACTATCTGCAACATACGTTTTGATCAGATTGATAAATTCGTTCTTAATAAGTGTATTAGGAATTTTAACTTCAAATATGTCTCCTTCTATATATTTTTCATTATTCATACATTCATACATTAAATACCCTTGTTGCATCAGAAAGGAAAGGAAAACATCAGGTTTTAACAGAGTCCTTTTCTCTTCCCACTTCAAAATTACATCACTCAGTTCTTGGAGGTGTTCTAGCCCTAATTTATATGGAATTTCACATTTGATGTGTCTTCCCGACATCAACTTTTCAATTGCGATCCGAACAATTGGTATGTTAAGTCCCTGTATTGCGCTCGCCATGATTCCAGACTGCTCCCAATAATTGTTTAGCTCTCCATTTTTTAGAGCGTTCACAATTGACCAAATTGGATATATCTGGACTCTACTCTTTCCAATACTTTGGTATCCGTTGTAATATGATGCCACTTTTTCTTTAGGGAGTTTGTTCACGCCCTGCCAAAATTTCTCAGTAAACTTTGTTGTGAGCTGCTCCAGTTCTTCTTCTGTTATGCCATAAAATACTTCATAACTATCATCACCACCCAGTGCTCCTCTGAGAAACATGTGTTTTATCACATTGTTCACTCCTGACAAGCCTACTGAACCCATATAAGATATCCCTGTGATTAAAGCACGACCTATGAAACCGTCTTGTTGCTTCAAAAGTTTTTTAAAGAAACCGGTAAGCTGGCTATTAACTTTATTGCAAATATCTTTATTTATGAAGAGTGTGTTGTTAATGGGCGCGTCGTACTCGTCAATGAAAAGATAAATTTTATGATTGTAGTGTTGGTGTAAAACTTGAGCTAGGAATGGCAAAGCTTCTGTTATATGGTCTGACAATATAGTTTCCACTAATTTCATTGTTTTTTCTAGTTCTGGTCTGCTTGCTAGTATGCTCTCAAGTATGGCTTTCGTTGTTGGTTTTGGATACAGGTATTCTTCAAACTTTTCTTGATGGAATCTGTGAAGCTGCTTTTCAGTTGACCGCAGTAAATATTCGTGCTCAACGAATGCACTTGTTACGACATTCCTAAACTCAAGCAAAATTCCCAGATAATCATCAGCAGCATCCCCAATCGATTTGAAATCTAAGTGAATGGTCGGATATTTCCCACGATGGCGAGAGAACTCAACCCACTTGGAAATTTCCAAGTTCCCATCTTCAAACAGACGCAAATTCATCTCAGGAAATGCACGATCATTTTCTGTTGATCTCAGGATTTCTTGTCCTACTTTATCTCCTGTTGTGTATACCTTCTTATTCACAAACTCTTTGACCATGTTCATGATGGTAGACTTGCCGAATCTTCTTGGTCTTGTTATCAAAATATATTCTGAATCATCGAAAAGCACCTCTATCATTTTTGTCTTATCAACAAAGTGGTCTGTTGCCTTGATCACCGAAAACAGTGCTGAACTACACGTGATCTTTGGTTTCTGTAACTAAAAGTCATTAAATTATTTAATTACTCACACAACAACAACTTACTTTGTTTCCATAGACAGCAGCAGTTCCACATACACTCACAACTTCACCGCCGGAGCTTGTACCCTGGGAAAAAATACAGAAACATACAAATATTGAACATTCACACAATATTTACTTGTGAACAAGTAAGTCACTCACTGCAGCTAGTTGAAGTGTGTCGTGTGACCGTGTCCTTATCTCGCGTTTTGTTGCTGTTGTGGGAGTTGTGCGTGTATTCTGTCCTTTCTTTGTACTACCACGAGGCATGATGAACTCAGGTGAAGAGAAAAAAATTGGACTGGTTATCAAGAAAGCTGTAGCAAAATATAAACACAATTATTTGCATTGGGAAAGATCATTGATTTTTATATTTATTTATAATAATTTAATTATAAGAAGGGGTATAAATTGCCTTTAACCATACAAGTCAAATTAGACCGAAAACAAATCTCTATTACATGGCAAACCATAACCAACAAAAGTTTAATATTAGACAAAGTTTCTAAAATAAATTAAAAAAAAATGACAAATACGAAAGACAGTAAAATTGTTGCAGAGTATTACACACCATTAAAAACAAGACAACAATCTGAACTCCAACAATTTAAAAATAGTTACAAATCTTTTACTCAAGATAAAAAACTAAATATACCAAGAAATATCAATGAAGTAACGCAAATGAGAAATCGTAATTTTGCCATTGAATATCTCAATTCTACAGTAAATAAAAAACTAACAAAGACAGATTTTTGCAAATCTAAAAGTGTTTCGTCTTATAAACGAAACGAATTTATATATCGTATAGTAAGCATAAGTATTATTAATTTTGTATTATATATTCAATATAAGTATTATTCATTTTAATATTACACATGAAATATAAAGAAATAATAGATTATAGTATTTAAATACGTATAAGAGTCAGAAACAAAATTAATACCTCTGTATATCTAATTATTATATTCTCCTTATTGCATTAAGATGCAAACGTTTCACGATAAAATTTATGATACCGCGTATTACATATTTGTCATCAGATATGCATGCCCGGTACTTATTTATTTGTGGCACACATATATGTCAGCAATGTTATTATACCGGCACTTATTTATCGCTGCATTTTTCTAGATAAGTTTCAAGTAATATTTATTAGTTAACGTGCCTCCACATGTATACAGTTAGATTCAAAAACTAGATGCAACGTTTGCTGATTTGTAGGCACAATTTATACAAGCAAGGCGTTTCTTTGTAACTTGCCGACCTTTGTTCGTCATTTAGCCGCATGTGGCCTATTTTGTTAATTGAAGGGAAGGGTAAATTTTGCTTACAATGTTTAAAAAGTTTTTAAATAGTTCTGCACGCGATGACTACAGAAGCAATTCGCTAAAGCAAGTCGCGAACTCGAGCCATAAGACAAGTCGAGAAGCAATTCGCTAAAGCAAGCCGCGAACTCAAGTCACTAAGACAAGTCGAGTAGCAATTCGCCACAGAACAACGTTCTTACAATACTCGTAAGAACAATGTTCAAGACAACAGTCCACATTAATTAATAACAGTCGCGAGTCTTAACATAATAAAGTTCTAGACAAACAGTCGTAAGAACAATGTTAAACACAGCAATCGACTTTTAATATCAAGAGACACCAGTCTCATATTTTATCAAAAGACAACCGTCTTTCATTATACAACAAATTTTATGTATGAAGTAATGTAAATATGTAAATAAAGGTGTTAAATTGGATGTGCCGCATTTCATTAATAACTGTCACCGAAGATTAAAAAATTAGTGCGTATACGGCCTTACAACCCGTGCGTGGTGAGTCAACATAGGAGCGACGACCAAAAACACTAGTTGCCCCAACAAAAAGTATTTCCAGAAATTCCCTTAATTAAGATTGCATGTAAAACGAGAACAAACGGGAACAAACCAGAGCAATCCGGAACAAAAGAGAACAAATCGGAACAATTGGGAACAAAAGAGAAAAAAAATAAAATAAAAAAATATTCGATAATGTAGAACATAAAGCAGGTAGTCGTAAAAATATAAGTTTAGATGAAGAAACAGATGAATTAATTAGTAAATCTTTAGAAACTTTTCAGTCATAAATGGACAAACTAGTTTCATACATTCCCAACGATGAGAAAGAAAAATGGAAAAAAGATTTAAAACCTATTATTACTGAAATAGACAGATTAGAAGATGGAACAAAAATAGTTGGTTTCAAACAAGAAGTTGTAGATAAATATATTGCAAGAAAAGCAGCTAATTTATTCCTTGAACAACTAATTATGACTGACTGTGAGCTAGAGTCCGCTAATAATAAAATAGATGAATTGGAATATAAATTAGATAACTACAATAATTATGATCCTAAGAAGCTAGCAGAATTAAGAAACAAAACAGTAGTAATACCATCAAACATCGATGATGTAAAGAAAAGAACTTTGAAAATATTTGAAAGACATACTAAAAATATGAGAGCAATAAATGAAAAGATTCAAAAATTGTAAATTAAATGGAATGTACTGTATTCAAGAATTTAAATATATTCAATGAAGAATATCCAAAATTCCGAAAAAAGTTTTCAAGTCTCATTCAACAAGTTAATAAATTAAAAATTATTATTTTTGTTCTTATGTTTATTATCGTAATTGTAATTATTGTTTTCTTAATTTATTACTTCAACACTAATCAAAAATAGCGATTTATTCAACAATGTCCATGAACGTACCTATGATGATACTAATACGTGTCCATAAGCTAATGTATCTGTAGAATTAGGTAAAAGGTATCTTTTATCATCTTTCCAACTTAGAGACTTTTTCTTTACTTCTTCAGTAAATATATCTGTTTATGACTCCTGATCACTTTCTGTCTATGGAAGTATTCTTTTTGATTAAATAAGCTATTTTTGTAATCTTCAAAACTTATTTCTTTCTTCAATACTGCTTTTTTGATACCTTTTAATTTTTTCGAAACAGACGTTTCAGTTCTGTAACTGTACATTTTTGACCTTAAACCTATGCATTCTAATATCTTAATACCATTCAATTCATCTTTGAATTTCCCTATTACTTTCTTATTTTTATCAGAATATAATGGATGATCCTTTGGGTAATCAGATGTATCAAAATAGTCGGGATTGTTTTTCATAAATTCATAGAAATCGGCATTTTTAATCTCATATATAAAGCTATCAGTGTCTCCATAAAGAAGTTTTACGTTTTCATTGAATTCATTTTTAATTACATTGTAATGGAAGATATACATTAACCATTTCGATAAATCTAATACAGCTTGCCCAATATAAATTGGTTTATTAAACAATACTTTCGTTTTATAATTGTGAACTGCGCCAGGTGTTTACTAAATATAGTTCTGTGTTTAAAATTAGGTTTGTTTATCGCTTTTTGTAATTTTTCTTCATCACAATATAATTTAATATTTTGTTGGTTTCTAACAGATAGCATAGACTTACCATATGGGGCATTAACCATTAATTTCCAGAAATCTTTTTCAAAATCATTTTTCGCCTTTTGTCCTTGTTCAGTATTAAATTTTACATATGGTGCTATGAAATTTGACTGAGTAAATTTTATACCTCTGTGAACCTTTGTTATTCGAATACCTAAACTTTTATAAAGTTTTAATGTTTTGTAATGAATTATATAATTTTTCTTATCATAGAAATGACAAAGTAGTTTTTCTACTTTTCCGCCCGGAGGAATTCTATTTTCCGGAGCTAAAGGGAGATCATTGAATTTGTTATGAATTGCTAAGTCTACTGGAAATGCTAAATCGACTTCCAAAACATAACCCGTATCACTATCTGATACCAATATACCGTCGACATTTTTAATTTCATCACAAGTCAACCATTTAAAATCTTTTTCTGGTAATTTCTGAGATAAAGCCCATCCATATAGATTATTAGCATCTATATAGATAATCTGAGTATTTTCATCTGCTTGCGAATACCTGTTACTACACTGTGAAATACCTCCTCTAATTCCCTTTTCAAAAAACAAATACATTTCATAATCAGTTAATAATTCCAATTCCACTGAAGTATATTTGAGCTTACAGTCCCAAGCTAACCCCGGAGTTGTATAATACCAAACAGGATCGAGTCCATAACTCTTTTCCAAACATAAGTCTCTAAAATTTTCAAATACATCAGTTAACAGCAAAACATCTAGTTTTAAGTAAAAAGCGTTCAAATAAATTTTACCTCTAGTAGCCCATGACAATAAAAATGTTTGTCGTAAATTGTACTATTTACATTTGCATCAGTTGTCAATTTGACAGAGTTGATAGTTTTTGGTACACAGTTAAATATTGCACTAAGGTTTTCAGAGAAACAGAGAGTGTTATACGGAAAGAAGACAGTGGCCGTCCGAAAAAATGTACGGAAGAGCTAGTTGACGATGTAACGCAAATTATGAATGATACACCAGGAACATCCATACGAGTATTCTCTCCACGAGTGGGTGTTTCAATTGGCACTTGTCATACAATTTTGAAAAAAGACTTACATTTATTTCCATATCGCCATATCGCATGGCCTATTATCAAGAAATCAAAGAAATTGACTATCCTAGAAGAACAACATTTTGTCAGTGGTTCTTAAATAATTTTGATAATGACATTCTTGACAAAATTTTTCTCAGATGAATCATGGTTTTATCTGAATGGATATGTTAACTCACAAAATATAAGGATGTGGAATACTAAGAAACCGCATGACTGTTATGTTGTTCATCCACAGAAAATTGGTGTATGGTGTGCGATTAGTCGAAGGAAAATCATTGGCCGTATTTTCTTTAAAGGAGAAAGGTATCGACAAGAAATTATTATGACATTTATTGAACAGCTTAATGAAGAAGAAATAAATCAGGGTTACTTTCAACAATACGGAGCTAGAGTGCACACAGCTAGTGAAACAATTAATATGATACGGAAATTTATCAAAATCGGTTGATAAGTTTAAACATCGAACATGAATTTCCAACAAGATCTTGTGATGTTAACCCCTGTGATTTTTTTCTGTGGCCTTTTTAAAGAACTCAATTTTTTGGGTACAGATACCTGATCTTGCAGACCTTCAGATCAGAATTGCTGAAATAATTAACGAAATCGACGATATGCTACTACAAAACGTTTTCTCCTTCATTAGAAGATGTTAGAAATGTCTCGAACAAGGTGGTGGCCACTTTCAACAATTTTTATAAAATGTTACTTGTTTGTTGCAAATAAACGTATCTTATTTAGTTAAATATTTTAATTTTATTATTTTGACATTTATCATGTCATTCAAATAGTTCATAACCAACAAAATTCATATTAAGAACTTAAGTAAAAAGCTAAGATATACGTATAATTTCCATGGGCAACTTCGAGGTAAAATTTAGTTGAACGCTCGTTAAATCATGCCATTCACCCAAGTTTTTAATTTTAAAATGTTTCCATACTTGAACTGCATGTTTGAATTCTTCTTGAGAAATTCATTCTTTTGTGAGCGAAGAATAAAATTTATCTATTGATGGAAGTTTTGTTTCAGAAAATTTCTCAAAAGAATCCATGTATTCATAAGGATATATTCCTTTTCTAATTATCTTGCTTTTTTCTTTCCTAAATAACACATCTAATTCACTATTTGAAAAGTATTTAATTATTTCTCTCAACTGACTTGATTCCAGATTAGATGACAAATTGTCTAGGCTACTTGCTAAAAATCTAAATGAATCGATAAATCTCAATTCGATATATCCATTATCACCCATTCTTAAAATTTTACTGAAAGAAATATACTTCTCTTCGTTATTAGGTATTAATTTCAATTGACTTTTATCTTCTCCTAGATTTTTTATAAACAAATGACAATCGTAAGAACTTAAATTATGAAACAAAATTGGAATAAACAATGGTTGTCTATATTTCAAATTGCATTTTCTACAAGCAGCTTCCCTATATTTTCCAGTGTAGTGATCATGATCTCTTACTTTTGGGTTTTCTATAGAAAACACATTTTCACAAAGATAACAAATTTTTGTTTTTTTATATTCTTCTAGTTCGATATCTTTTATGGGTTTATTTTCTTTTAATAACTTATATATTGTTCTGGCATGTTCAGTTATTCTTTTTATAAAACATTTATCACTTTCCTCTCCTCTGTAAATTTCCAATAGGTTATCAATATTATTATAAGCACTCTTAACGTATAATCCATAACCCCAGGGAATATGAGATTGTGTTTTATGAGTATATGATGATTCAGGATTTGGTTCGCATGTATGAATAGGTTTCAAAATCGGAATAAATTACATACGGATGTCTTAACATTCTTTGAATATTTTTAAATTTTAATACATTATCTTCAGGCATGTTCGGAACACATGGTTCATTACTAAAGCACACATTTTGATGTTTCTTTAAAGCATCTTCAGTTCTAGCGGAGTAGTTTAAACATCTTTTACAGAAATGTTTTTTGTTTCTATTTACTTCCAACTGATCATTTAACAATCGACTGAAATTCTTGATCCAACAATAATGATTGTTGTCTTTATTTCCAAAGTATAGTAAGTCGATATTCATTTCATAGAATCGCTTCTTATTATGATACAAAAGATAAAATATTTGTTCTTCGTAACTAAACACGGTAACATTAATTTTATTATGTGATTCAAATTTAGGTATGTCCTGGATTTTGACAGGAAAATTTATTCCTTCAAAATTTAATTCGTTTATATATTCCGGCTTATTATAATGATTCAGTCTATCTACATGTTCTTTTGCTTGATGTAAACAGGATATTACGCTGTACATAAAGCATTTGTTATCGTTGTTTTTAACATTAACGCAAGCTTTTTTATCTTTAATCCACTTGGGTAATTCTACATATGAATTTCCGCTTAAAGGTGTATATTTGTTTATATTAATGCGCAAATAATTTATATTTTTCAAAGTCCATCCAGATCCCTTTTCTTGTAATTCATCACATTTTCATATAAATAAATCCTTTTGTTCATCCCAATATTCCTCCAGACCATCTTTTTCTCTTAGTATAACATTTAGTAACTGAAATTTATGTATCATTGTAAAGTCTTCATTTTCCAGTTTCATAAACTCGCATTCCATCTCTAAATTAATTTTAATATTTTTATGGAGATTTAAAGCATTTATAATTATTTTAATAGCCTTTTCTTTTATCATATCCATGTGTTTCCATATCTATACCTTCTTCTAGATTATTATGTTGATACGTTAATAATCTTCCCTTAAAAGCAACCTGAACTAAAATAAAATCTGGCTCTGGATTATGTCTTGCTTTATGCAACTGCATTCGACTTTCCTTAATATATTTTCTACATTTATCACACTTGTTCCTTTTTACTCTTTCTTTTTTCGGTTTAGAAAATATGGCATCATTAAACGGAAATATTTCCAAGCTGTTTTTGTTTCCTCTTTTTATTTTTAATTGCTCTTCAGCATTAATAATCTCGTTTATCAATTCTGACTTATTGTATCTTTTAATGTATCTTATACCTAAGGATTTTGCCATATTACGTAATTCGAGCAAACGACGACTATTCAAATCATGTTTTAATTTATGCAAATGTATTCGAGTTTCCTCGATATATGTTCCACACATATCACATTTTATCTTCTTTACTCTATTTTTTTTTTGGTTTAGCAAATATATCGTCATCAAACTGAAATGTTTTTAGGTTCTTTTTGTTTTCTTTCTCTTTATGTAGCTGCATTCGGGTGCTTTTGATATATTTTCCACATATGTCACATTTGATTTTCCTAACTCTCTTTTTCCTTGGTTCAGCAAATAAATCATCATCAAATGAAAATATTTCTGAATTCGCTTCGCTCATGAGGACTCTGTCCGAATTCCGCAAAGGAGGCATAATTGATTTTTTTCCGTTTTTTATTTCCTTATGTAATTGCTCTTCAGCTTTAATAATAGCTTTTATTAAGTCTGCTTTATTATATTTTCTAATATATTTGATGTCTAGTGATTTTGCAATATTAAACAGCTCAGATAAACGAAGATTACTTAAGTTCCTTCGTTCCATTTATTATAGGAAAAAATCTAACAAACAATTTTTAGTAAATAAATAAATTCAATCCATTTTTAAGAAAATCTGTTTTTATATGCCTTTTAAAATTAGTTCTAGTGTAATATCTACCACAATCACATAATAAACGAGTAGAATTAACTGCTTTTTTACATTGTTTACATGTTTTTTCATATTTATTTCTATAGTTATAAAAATCATCTGGACATTTTAATTCCAAACAAATGGAGCAAAGACTTGTCATTTATTAGAAAATTTATTCATGAAAGACTTCAAGATTAGGAAACGTTAACGAATATAATCTTCTAAAGCAATACATAATTATAAAATTAATGCTAATCCATTAAACCTGTTTGACTTTATAAATAAAAATAACTACTCCTATAAAATTAATTTGAGTACGTGGTTGACCGATATATGGTTTACGTTATTTAAAAGAAAAATATAATAATAACAAATGATCTTTTATGCTTTATACAATATGGAATTTCAGTGGGGGGTGGCTATCCCCCACTGAATTTACGCGATATTAAGAAAGATTTAAAGAAAATTTTAGAAAACTATAAAATAGAATACCAAATAATAAATTATGATAAGATTAAAAATGAATTATCATATTCTAAAAAATTGATAACAAAATATATTATAAATGTTTCGCCAAATAATTTAAATAAAACAATATGGATTTTATTGAGTGTTCGTAATATTAAATCCCTAATAATAACATTAAATACAAAAACGGATCAAGAAATTAGAGAATATTATATTACTTTGGAAGAAATATTTTATTCATATTTGGAATACACTAAAAAGTTTTATTTGAATATAGGAGAATCACTCGAAAAGATAGTCAGATAAAGCAAATTGAAACGATAATTGAAATTAAGAGAGATGGTTAAAAATATTATCAAGTTAACCAAAGACCATATAATAGTATAACAGTTTTATAGCAAAGATTCGGTAATAAACAATATAACAACAATTGTGGTAAAGACATGTTTTCATTATAATTTAATCGATGATGACAATGTAAACAGATAAATCATCTTTGATAACCTAAGCACAACAAATTGTCCTTAAAAAAATCCAACTTTTAGATTACTTCAATATATTTTTTTTTTTTGGAATGCAACTAACTTTGAGAGAAATTGTGTTGTTGATAGAATGAGTAGGTAAGTTTATCAACGGTCAAGCTTATTTGCCTGTAAAGTATGCTATTATAAAGTAACTGCGAAAGGCAATTAGTTAACTTTAACAAACAAGTTGAGTTTAATGAATAATTGGTATTCTGAATATAGGTATGCCTTTCTTCCGATAAATGAGATTATTCACTTACTTGAACAGTTACTTCCAAGTATAAAAAAATAGCTGCAGTCAAATACTTATTGTGTGATTTGGACCTTTCTGGATTATGATTAGAGCTGAGGATGTTTGCGGTACGGCAGGACCGTATGTAGTGCATGTATATACTCAGTCATAACTTATGACTCTAGAGCTGAGGATGTTTGCGGTACGGCAGGACCGTATGTAGTGCATGTATATACTCATAACTAGAGCTGAGGATGTTTGCGGTATAACCATGGTTATATCATGTAACCATAGTAAATTACTATGGTTATATGATATAACCATGGTTATACCGCAAACATCCTCAGCTCTACTCAAAACAGTCATAACTTATGAGTTATGAGTAGAGCTGAGGATGTTTGCGGTATAACCATGGTTATATCATGTAACCATAGTAATTTACTATGGTTACATGATATAACCATGGTTATACCGCAAACATCCTCAGCTCTAGTTATGAGTATATACAAAGACATTACCATAAAATTAGATTCATTGAAAAAATGATTAATTTAAGCATTTACATATTTATTTGAATTTTGTTTGCTATTAATTTTTAAAAAATATTTGGTTCTGTCTTAATTTACATATATGTATTTAAAATTTACTACCGAAAATTTCATTATTTATATTCAGTGACGAAAACTGTTTTTCTATCAATTGTTTCTTCTTGGAGTGTTTAAAAATTCGATATTATTTCTTTGTTACACTCCTGTTTTTCGATCAAATTTGGTGTATCTAAATGTGATTATTTTCTTTTATGTAAATGTAAATGAAAATTCAGGATATAAGCTGACTCTTATTCTGTTAAATCCTGTTAAAATTTGAATGATAAAGATGTTCACAATGGCATTCATTCCCTTTTGCTCCGTTTGATTTTATTTTAAGATCAAATTTTCCAGGTGCGGCTCGTGATGACGTACTGTTGGGGCACGTAGAATGATGCGTGTGCTTCGTGTATTCTCGTGGACTAACTGAAGCATTTTCTTAGTAAACATCGAAAACACACGAGGCACTCAATCATTGTAAGTACCCCTACTGTACGTCATCAGTGATGGCGTACAGCGATATGTTTGTGCTGCTGAACGTTCTCACGGATGCGACTCGTGCAGGCCTCTCTAACGAAAGATCTTGCAGAATCCCCAAAATCTTTGATAGAGGTCTCAATGCCCGCAACTATCTCATCAATGGGAACCCCACGGCTTGGCAAACAATATTTTAGACCTTTGTCTAATAGTTTTAATTCTTTACTATTAAATTTCTCAGACGACTGATTGATGACTAGTGTCTCTTTCATGGAACTAGTTGGTTTTTCGTGAACCGACGGGCAAAGGTTACGAAATTTGTGACTTAATTTACAAATCTTATTCTTAAGTTTATGTTCAGTTATCTCCGTCCGTTACATGTCTATGAAAATGACACCAGTCCTCGTATTCATAATTACTTAAATTTTTAGTTAAACATAAATGCAAATCATATAATTCTAATTCTAACTTACTACGCCTACTATAAAGATATTTAATTTCTGAAGTCAGCCATTTCAATTTCGGATTTTCAATAGTGCTTGTCTTTATGAATTGAAATAATCATATGCCTGTATAAAAATGTAGAAATGCTTGTCAGTGCCACTAAACTCTTTTATCAAAATTAAGTCCAGTTGCAAGAGAATCAGAATATGTAAAACAAAAATTTACAGTATACTAAAGAAAAAACAGTTACAAGTGGCCCTTAGTTTAGTATATCCTAAAGATAGTGCTAATTTGAAACAATTTGTCTCGTTAACTTACTTCGGTAAAATAAGCGAGCAAATTGTAAATATAATTTCAAAAAATAATAGTAATGTTAGTATAGCGTACAAACCATATGTAAAAACAAGTAATTTCATTTTTAACGCAAAACCTAAAACAGATATCAATAACAAATCAGGAGTGTATATTGTAATGACTGTAAAAGTGTATATATACGTCAGACTGGTCGAAGTTTTATTATACGGGAAAGAGAACACAGGAGGTCATATAAACTAAAGAAGACAGATTCAACATTCGCAAACCATCTTATTACAGAAGGACATACATTTGGTCGCCGTAAAATATTGCATTTGGCCGAGAAAGGTCGTAAATTAAATATTTTAGAGGCCCTAAAGATTTTTAAAAGCCGGAACAACACAATAGATATCGTTTTAAATGAACAGTTGAATCTTATATATACACACCTCTTTTCCAATGTTGTATATAATAGTTAAGTATATAGTAGTAATTTTAAATAACATCATAAACCACCCCCATATATTTTTGTGTCATTTATAAGTTCTATGTAGGCCTGTAACTTTTGCAGTTTGATAATGACATTGTATGTCGAAACCGCGGTCACGATTATAGGTGAATAAAGTGGTAAAACAAAGTTATTGTTTTATTTTATTTTATTATTTTCAAAATGAATTACCACAAAGTTACGGCTACCAGTATTAATATGTAAAACAGTTTTAGCTAAAGAAAAGCTTTAGTTTTTCTCATAGTTTCTATAAAACATTGAAACATACAAAATTTAATATGATGAATATTCTAATCACAACTATGATGTTTAATAAATAAGTTGTTAAACTTTGATATTTACAAGTTGAAAGTATACAAAATTGTGAGTTTTTAAAAACTGACCAAAACTTGATTTTGGAGAAACAAGTTTCGGTCAATTGTTAAATAAGTATTTACTTTTGAGAGGATTATCATGCATAGAAATTTTAGCTGATATGATAGAAACCTTAAGCGATTTATTATACTTAAAGGCCGGATTATATGCAAAAAAAACTGAATATATTCGCATAAATATGCAGATGTTTTAGCCTAAATATGCACTTCCTTACGAAAAATATGCAGGTAAAAAAATACGAGGAATGTTAGAAAATGGAATACTGTAGAAAAAAGTATTCTATTATGTTCACTACAAGTTTATTTAGTACATTTTACAACATAATTAACTATGAAAACAATTTACAATCACATATTTCTCAAAGTTTTCAAGGAACTATTACATTTATATTTATTGCTTTTTGAAAACTATACTATGTCCTACTTGTGTGAGGTTTAAGTTTAATAATATAACATAAGCAACTAAGAAACAATATTTCATTGGGTGAACAGATTTAACAGTGGGGATGAATTCAAGTCTAATTTATCGTTTAGTAACATTTCTGAGTTTTTGAGTTTATTAATTTCTAAAGACTCTAAACAATTTAGTTTTCTACCTTTATTTTCTACATGTATAATATCGAATTGTAAATTGAATTCATGTTCATTCTCTGTTAAATGATTAGAGTAGGTTGAGTCAGTTTTCTTATTGATATAAGAATGATAGTGGTCTTGGATTCGTTTTTTAAACGTTCTACCTGTCTGTCCAATATATGTTTTGGTACATGATCCGCATGATAACTTATAGACTCCTGATTTATTGTCTTTAGTAGTTTTTTTCTTTATTATTTTTAATATATTTGGCTAGATTATTATTAGTTTTACAAGCAATTTTAATGTTTTCTTTTTTAAAGAATTTCGATAATTTAAGTTGGTGTTGACCTATGTAAGTAAATGATTTAAACTGCTTGTCTGACTCCACTTTAATGATAGGGTACACCTCCCTTAATAATTTATTGACAGATTTTTTAAAAATTAATTTATCTATTAGATTTGGGTCAATTGAAATGATTTAATTTGAAAGTTCAGTTTATTTTTATATAAAGCATGCAGTTGGTCACATTGATACTTGAAATTTTCAAATTTAAATCTGGCTATCCGCGAAGTATATTATATTAAATATTATTTATTAATTTTCGTTAACATTACTCGATATTTTATTTAAAAATATAAAGATGAAAGACATAGAAACTAATCCATCTTGTTGTCAATTGTATACAATATACGTTGTTTGTGTAGAGTACGTACATATATCATATCTGCCAAATGTACTTAAATTCTTAAACTCAAATGACAACAATGATATTTATTTCTGTGCAACATTGAAAAATGAAAAAAAGCGTGTCGAAATGAAGCTCATTTCCATACTGTTTTGGGTGTCATAATGAGTTCATTTCGAACGCAAAATAGAAAAAAGTATTAATAAATAGATTTACAGGCTACAATAAACGTTGAAATTGTGCTCCGTTAACCACTTGGCAGTGATATAATCTATCAAAAAAATGTCTTAGTGATTTATGTAAAACTTTCGGTCTGATACTGTTTCTTCAGTTATTCGCCCCTCTAATCCTTCTAGATTATTTGGTCTATTTTTATACACTAGACATTTCAAGTGACCTGCAAGAAGAAATCAAGTGGCGATAAGTCTGGGGAAAGGGTTGGCCATTCGATTGCTCCTCTGCGTCCAATCCAGCGTGCATAAAATACCTCGTTACGAATAGTCACGAACATCACGCGCAAAATGTGGCGGAGCCCCATCCTGTTGGAACCAAATAGATTCGTTTGGTAGATTAAGTCTATTTGGATTTTTAAATAGCGCTGTAATTGCTGGTACGATATCTATTTAATTTAATTAATTCAATTTAAATATCTATTACCATTTAAAGTTTCCTTATGAAAAAATGGCCTATTATTTGATTTCCCAGTATACCAGCCCACACATTCTTTTTTTGTGGGTGCTGCGTATGGACTTCTTCTATCCAGTGAGGATTTTCTGTTGACCAGTAACGACAGTTGTGCGTGTTGACCGTACCATTGCGACAAATCGTTGCTTCGTCGAAAAAGACTATTTGATTTAGAAAATTTGGCTGATCTGTGATTAATGGTGTCATTATTTGTCAAAAATGCAGTCTGCGATCTGGATCATCTTCCAACAATTCATGAACAGTTTGCATTTTATACGGTTTCAGATTTTTGAGAAATGTTATGAATTTGTCCCAATTCCAATGTCGACACATGACTATTTTTTTGTATTGAAAGTAAAACATTTAAACTGGTGTCTTCATCAGTTGCTTTTCTTGGACGTCCAATGTTTGGCAAATCTTTTATTTGGCGAAATGCTTCGTACTTCTTAATTATTCGGCACACTGTACTTTTACTGATTTAACAATCGAGATAAACAGTATTGAATAAAACACGAACTTTATCATATGAACGTTGACGATCACCATATCCACGCATTATAAAAATTTCAATTCGCTCAGATTCTGTTAGTTCTAATGCCATTTTAAATATTTATAATTAGTCAATACAACTGACACTAATAAATTTTCACAGATTAGAGTAAAATACTTGCTTTCAAACATAACTTGATTTTGCATTTACTTTTTACAAATTTTTCTGTTAGTTTCTCTAGGATAAAGAAAATTTTATTTACATTTCTGTATGTAGTTTTTAATTCTCTTCCCGGAATTGCAACAATATATAGGGTGTTCCATTTAAAAAAATATAGTAGGAAGCATTTCTGATCAAACCGGAAATAGAAAATAAAGTTATGCGACCATTCCGGGACTTTATACTAACCCTGTATACATATACTAAAATCTGCAATAGTAATTAAACTTTAATACATGTACCTAGTCCTGATTCTAATTATGAGTTATTTATGATTTTAATAAAAGAATTTGAAATGAAATAGGTGTATTACTATGTATGTTAATTAGATATATATTTATGAAATCGATCAAATGTAATGATCAGATAATGACGATTAAATATTTCTCTGAGAAGTTTCTATTATACTAGAAAACAAACCAATGTTGTGGTCATTTTTATATAAACAATAGTACCAGTATTATCGCACCACTACCAGTACTATAGGTCAATTTTAAAACAGTTTTAGGCAATTAGTTACTTTATTTCTTAGTAGCATAATCAGAATTGTGGTTCATAAAAATGATTCTGAATTATCGTTTATTTTCAAGATTAATTTTTATATTTTCATTTCAGGTAGATCTCCTAGCATCAATACTTTAAAAACGGGTACTTCACTTGAATCGTGTGATTCAGATAAAGGAAGCAGTCCTCCGACATCAATGCTTTCCAGCGTAACGACCTCGTTAAATTTCGGTCACTCCATGGAATCATCGGAGGGCTGTTCGGATAAAGGCAGCATAGGGAGAGATTCAAATTCGATGAGTCGTTACAGCGGCGACGGTGGCAGTACGGCTTCTCTGGTGTCATGTCCAGAATGGAAGCACCTTAAGGCTAACGACAGATCGTTGTCGGATCGTTCCAGGACCAGTTTGGACTCCGAAAAGAACACGAAAGGAGCACCCGGTGGCTTGCATCCCTCGTACAGTGATACGTCACAGGAATCGCTACCCTCCGACAATATTGGCGGAGAAATAACTTATCATAGATACTATCACGTATTCAGAGAGGGAGAATTGGACCAATTAATAGAGAAATACGTAGAGAACATACATATTATTTCGTCATATTATGACCATGCGAGTTGGTGTATTATAGCTGAAAAGGTACAAGTGTGGACCATCTGACCACCTGACCTAACAACGTACGTCTGCACTGGGCTACAAGAACAGCAACAAAAATGTCGGAAAGCACAATTTATTAATGTAAATATTATATATATACATAATACAATATTATATACACCATGAAAAGAAAATTATGACAAATTCTATATGAAATCGTTGACAATATTAGTAGTACTGTAGATCTAGTTTATTTATTTTAATCGATACTAAATGATATCTTTCAAAGTCCAGAATTACTAATAATATTTAATATATCTACGCTAAATTTACACAGATAATTTTATTTTTACTAACCCTCATTAAGTAAATATTGTACAGACAAAACTGTATAGAATGTAGTAATAATTGTGAAAAACATTTTGAAAATTTTGCAGCACTGAATTATACTTCATCAAAACTATTAACGGTCTTTGCCAGTAGAATTGATCCCTACTTACACATAGTAATAGAATATAGTAAAACAAAGTATCAAGTTTGAAAGTAAAAAAGAAACCAACTTCATTTAATTAAGGAGCTAATAGAAAATCTAGCGACTCGCAGACAAAACTTTGACTTATTTAAAAATAGATTGTTGAGAAGTACTAAATCTCTTCACTTCGTCAGATACTTAATATATATTTTTTTAATTTCTTTTATAATTTATTGTTGCCTTTCTCCAATTTATTTTTATGTTAGTACCATTTACATTAAAAATAACAAAATGATGAAGTACATATCAAACGAAATACATGTTGCTACTATCCTTTCCAAAAATATATGAAAATATATGATAAAATTTCTCTCTCTGTAAGGAGCTCCGGACTAACTGGATTATGATTTTACAACATGACCTTGAGTTACCTTCGTAAAACTTAAGACAAATAAATTATCAATATATGACTGAAACAATATTGTATAATTATTAAGTAATAAACATGTCAACATATTATATACTATTAGGGCAAGTTTTTAACCGTAAATCTATGTAATAAATACAAAATTTTTATTGTCCTACTGGCCCAGTTGCCCCGAGACTTGGAGGTAACTGGACCACCCCAAATGTTGGACTCAATTATATATAAAACAAATACACAATACGGCCGTTGTATCAGCATCTTAACAAGAAGTTATGAAGAAAAGCGCAATGAAA
The DNA here is from genome assembly GCA_935421215.2 of Melolontha melolontha. NCBI lineage: Eukaryota > Metazoa > Arthropoda > Insecta > Coleoptera > Scarabaeidae > Melolontha > Melolontha melolontha. Next base: position 133,103,238 of record OW285237.1, on the reverse strand, counting down.
AAAGTGCAAATAAGGAGGAAAAGTAATATATTGAACAAATTTCGAACATACAAAGTATAACAAGTATGTAAGTACATGAAGGCAAACTTAGTAGAGGTTTGTGAGATGACTGAGTTAAGCTGCAAAGCCAATCATATTATTAAAACGAGCAGAATTACTAGTTACTGGAAGTATTCGTAAAATATCAGTTTCAATATAGGAGTATTCATCAGTTTCTTTAAATTTTATAGTGTGACAATTTCTTTTGTAAAAAAGAATCGCGTAACCTTCATTCTCTACTTCTAACACATTGGCTACATATAATCTGAAAGAACTCTCTTTTTTCCCAAAAACTTTAGCAATGCAAAACTGACTCGGTTCAAGTTTAAGTTTATCTTTGTCCTCAGATTCTGATAAGCTTTCATGCCAGTCTTCTTCACTTTCTTCCAAAGAAAAAGCATCACAATCAATTTCATCGCTAGAAGAGTCGTAATTAACTGCTTGTAATTTTGATTTTCCTTTTACTTTCTTAGCTTTATTCTATGAACTGTTATTTTTCCTTGCTTTTGCATTTGCCTCTCTTCTCTTTCGTTTTTCTTCTTTTTCAATCAAAGTTTTTTCTTTTTCTTTCATTTTGAGGTATTTTGCAGTAGTTATTATTTCGCAATTGTTAACAATCTTTTTCGTTTTCTTGCTTTTTCCGGTTTTGTATCATTTCTTACAAGGTTCAGTAGTTCTACAAAAGTCTTTTTAATGTTAATGATTGCTCAGGCAGAGATGTTGATGGCTGCTCATATTCTACTGTCTGGGGCCGTTTGGGTTCTGCTAATAGTGGCCTATCATGATTAGATGTCGAAGCTTGCTCAAGATCGACGCCCATTGGCTGCTGAAGCTCGGTTGATGATAGCTGCATACATTCAGTTGTCAGAGGCTGCTCCGGCTCAACTGTTATGGTATCTATAAAATATGGTTTAGGCATCTTCTTTCTTGGATTCTGACACTTACAAAGCTCTTTATCTTATTTCTGTTTCAGGCTCCTAAATACTACCACATCCAACGCCTGAAAAACATGTGTTGTATGGGGTGGTAGTTTCATAATAGTCACGTTGCGCTAAACGTATAAGCTTTGTTGATATGTGTGTTGAATGTCCATCATAAAGAAGGAGGACCGGTCTCTTTTTGCCTATGTTATTTAAAAACACATCTCTGAACCTATTGAAAAACAGTGTGGTTTCCATCCACCCTCTTTCACTTGCAGACATTGTTATTTGTGTAAGCATTTCTTGATCTATCCAGTTTTCTGTAACGAATGGTTTTATTTTTACATATGGGTTACAGTAGTCTTAGACTTATTGTTTTTTGCCTGGCAGAGGTGATCCAGTTACCCCGCAAATTTTTCATAAGTAGGGTAACTAGAACCATTTGAACACAGTTGCCCCGAATGCATGGCCTAATTTCCCCATTTACGAAAAATTTGCGAAGTGACTGGACCATCCCTGCCAGGCAAAAAACATTAAGCCTAGGACTGCTATAACCTATATATAAAAATAAAACTATTCATTATATTTATGCCCAAGTAATAAACAAGTAACAGATACTTACCAAGTAATGCTAGAACACTAAACATCATATGAAAATAGGGCGTAGTGTGTGAAAATTTCTTCTTAAAAATTGTAATGGCTCAAGATGAGGTTATGTCTATTGTTCAAGAGCGAAAACAAGTATAAGCAGGTGTGCCAATGAAATTAGAGTCATATTCCTACTAATATAGAGATAAAATACCCATGGCCCAGTTATTCTCTGGGCCCAGAAACTCCGGAGCACCTTAATGATTTTTTATATACTTTGGCATCACTGATATAAGGTGTCAAATTATCGCTACAACTGGACAGGTATTCTTTAACTCGAGGTTGAAAACACTACGTTTGTTAAAACGTATAGCGTTTTTGAAAACGTCATGCGAACGACATAGCGAAAAGCACAGCAATATGGTATTTAACAAGTTATGCGTACGCAAACTAGGTAATAACGAAAGCTCAACACATTGTTCCTGGAGATACTGTGTGTTTAGAATTCCCAATCTGTTTTATTGTCTAAATGTAAACCTGTTAGTTCATTTTTATCAATTTGTCTGGGTTGTGTGGGCAATTCTAAATAAGCATCATAAAGTGCACAACTATTATAATATGGCTGATGAAATTCATATATCAAAAGCAAAAAGCATTATAGAAGCAAAAAAGGAAGTGCTAATTAATTTATTTATTGATTTCATTAAAATATTTTTCTGTAACATTATGTTATCTCCGGCATTTGCTAAACTGAATTATGTTTATATTATTTGCAGTATTTGCAATTTTTTTTGTATTAAGGGTCAGTATTATAATATTATTTTATTTATCAAGAACGAAAAGTGACATTTTAAATGGCGAGAAAGTTGTTTACGGCCGAGGCGCCAGCCAAGGATGGAATTACTTGCAAGGACCTTTACAAACACTTTCGTTCGTAATAAATACAACGGTTTATTTCATCCTGCAAGTTTAATCATTTTACTGATATTTTGAATTTTACTGATGTCAAAAATTACATTTATATCTCGCAGAAATTATTCGTAAAAATTAAATAACTGGTAACTAATATTTCCATTGCGATGAGTTTGTTACATATATAAATGAAAAACCGCGTCAATATTCTGTGTTTTATTCTATATTCGTTTTAAAATAGATAGGTAAAATGAGATATTGCAAGATATTCTAGAAGAAGCTGATCGCGTGAAGAAGAATTTGATGTCACATAAATCAATGCAAATAAATTTGAATTAGTCCTGTCAACAACTGACGTATAATTTTAAAGTACTAAAACTTTAAAATTTTACTTTAAAGCACTAGGACTTTAGTGTTCCATTTTTTATACCTTAAATAATCCGAAAAATGCCATTTTGACATCAGTATGAAATAAATGATAAAATGCTATAGATTTTGATTACTCAGCAAGTAATTTAATTTATTCCATAAATATAAAGTATATATTATGAAAGTTGAATAACTATGTAAGGAAGCAAATCTAAGAATTTGTTTCAAGAAAAACATGGTATTAAATTGTATTCTTTGATTAAATAAATGTCAAAATGTGTAGGTGCAACATAAACATAACCTTACAAAACCAAAAGAAAAACATAACCTATAAAATGTATATAGGTGTTGTTTTATTCAAGAGTATTTTAAATTAGTTTTAGTAAAGTTCCATTTATTTTTGCTAAAAGTATGCACAGAGAAAAAATACATAGCATTGTACATAGCATAGTATTGAGTTGCTTGTTGAATGTGAAAAAGACACAATGTGGCGTAAGAAATCTTAAGATTGATGTACAAAAATAGTACCTACTAATGTATATTAAATAACCTCTCTTTCTTTATTATGTTATCCCATTTTTAACTTTAATTGTTAATAGGCTGAATGAACTGTGCTTTAGTATCATTTTTTTTATTATGGTCACCCCCATTCACCAACTGTCTACGGTATTGTCTATTTTACTATGTCAATTGCATACTACTACCTTGAGTACAGAGCCATTTTGTAAGTTCTCAAATTATGGCTTATATCCTCGTATAATATTACACATATATCACCCCTGGTTTGCTCATCGGCGTAGGAATCGCGAGAGTACAGAATAGTGGTATGTATAATAATAAAAAATGAATAATTTTATTATTATAGCATCGTGTTAGGTATTTATATAATAAATAACACTAATCGGTTCTACTTTAATAATCTCCTTCGAAAGGATTGAATGCACATTGTTCTTCATACAACAAATAATTGTTTATGTTACTGTTAGAATACTCAAATTTCATATTCACAGTTGACTATGACTATTAATTGTGCTGTGTATTACCACAACCTGCTAACTTCGAAAGTGTCATTTTATTTACATACCAAACGTTTATAAAATCTACCACAATACCACACTTAAAAACAAATTTTTGTTTCTACTTGGATTTAATACTCATTTTTTGTTTACTGAACTGTATTTGTAGTAGTTAATTGACCAAGGAGATACTTTCCACCTGATGAAGCCATTGTATGGCGAAACAATATTGTAGTGGTATTTACAATAAAATAATTTTTGAAACTAGAAGTTTAATTACTTATTTCTTAGCGTTATATTTGTAGTGTATATTTCTACAATACATTCACTAAAAGTATTTTGTGCTCTGCACAACTACATTTTTCTCTGTAGACGGAGTACTGCAGCAAATGTGAAGATGAGCTGCCATCGTTTTACTTGTATAGATGTGAGGTGAATATGCACATTAAATTCAGCATAGTTAAATTGTCCACATATAATGCCATGAATGCAATTAAGAAGTAAAACTGGAGAAGCGATATGAGTAGACTAGTGGAAAAAACAGAGATTTGAAATCGATGAATGTAGAAGAAATAAAAACTAACTTATCTCCGGAAATTAATGAACTAAGAAAGTTATTAAGGAATCTACGCGGACGAAAAAAATATTCTATTACAACTCAGACACTAGTATTCGAACAATATGATCATAAATAAGCATTTAATAAATGCTCCTTCGGCTTAATAAAATAGCGAAATAACCTATTAACATAAACAAATAGAGAGAGATATGAATTGGAAAATTTAACACATAAAACTGAATCCATTGGAACAGAAACGCCTAAGTTAGGAACTGGTTATTCCTGGAGAAAGCAGTAGAGGGAAAGAACGTAGGTATCGTATATAAAATAAGAAATAAAATGGTATAAATATTTTAAAAAATTATTGAAAACACCTATAGAATGACAACAAATTCTAAAAACCTAAATTGCAATGGCAAAAGGAGTGCGGCAACGAAAAAATGACCAATTGCTGTGATATTTTACATGGAAACAAAAAGGAGTGGAATATTTAAACAAAAAAAAATTGAAATTTTAAATAGAGATATTGTTGTAGTGGATACGCCTGGTACAATTAAGGTGTATGAAATTGTTCATTTATAATAAAAATCTGCTGTTGCAAACGAAATCAAAGGCGCGAGAAAATGGCTGGACATACATTTGATTCTCTTCCGGTCAGATAAAAGCAAAAAAAGTTGAAAAAATTAACATTTGTTTGGGTATAGATCTAAATAAAATAACTTGAAATAGATTTGTACAAAAATTAAATAAGTATGTTTTGACTTTTTCTGTTTATGTTGTGGAAGTATTTGTATATAGACGGAGATATAAATAAGACCTGAGACAATGGAATGGTAGGGTAACATGTAGGAGTTTTAATGCAGAGTGTATTCTAATTAGCAAGATCACAAAACGGCAAAGATGTAAACAGTGGACGTAGCTTTTGACGTCGCTGACAAGAAATATTTTTAATTAACGACGAGAGTAAATTGAGGTTTTGGAGATGGAGAAAATAAAAAAAGGAGAAGAATCCACTTATTATAAAGTTGGGATGAGTACCTGGTTTTCTTTTAGAAATAGTTAGTTTATTTTAGGATTGCGAGACAGAGTGTAGGACAAAAAGGTAGCTAAAAAACTACCTTATTGTCCTACAAGGTAGTTTTTAAGTTTGCTGACATGCAATATTTTTTGCTTAGCGACGAGAATTTCTATTAGTTTTTAAATAAAGGAACAAAAGATATAGAAATAATTTATTTCAGAGAAAAGTCTAGTTAGTATTTTCTTGATTGGATTCCACCTTTTCGAGCTTCGTTATAATTGGCATTTATTTTTTAGTTTTTCTTTTGTTTATATCGGCCTAAAGACAAAATTCATTTATTATTTGTATTAATTTAAATACTATATTAATTATTATTTTCATAAAATTTAAATGAATATGGCTAATAGTGTACATATTTTAATAAAACACCTTTACAATTTGCCTATTCCAGTCTTTTTTTTAATTCAATTTCAGTTTGGTTAATTGTTCAATATACATATCATATTGATCGTTCGATTGCGTAGTAATATTTCAAAGTAGATGAAATATTACTACGCAATCGAACGATCAATTCAGATATGTAAATTGAACAATTAACCAAACTGAAATTGAATTAAAAAAAAGACTGGAATAGGCAAATTGTAAAGGTGTTTTATTAAAATATGTACACTATTAGCTCTTAACTCTTAAGAGTGACAGGCAGTAGAATTGCAAATTAGTGTTTGACGCCAAAAATGAAACTTAGACGCATGTGGGAAGAGGAAAATATGAAATATCTAAGAAGAAACGAAAAAGAACTAAAAAGGTACCTTTTCACTTCTTTTGTGACGACTCAACTTCTATGGCCTTATACGTAACACCAGATAGATCCACCGTAAGATCTCATACTTGAATCGGTTTCGATTTGATCCGATATCTAATAGAAAGTAAAGTGCTTGAATTGTTAAAAACGAACCATTATTATTTCTACCACAAATGTAGAAACGATCAATGTACACACAAGTACAAGTTCTTCACTGTGTTCTCTCAGTGCCCACATGTATGATTCTATGTATTATATATATATCTATATATACCGGTTTGGAAATCGGTAAATATATATACCGGTTTCCAAACTTACAATATGTTGATGATCGTCTGAAATGTACTTGTCATAAACATCTGAGAAACCATTTTTTGAGAGTCTATTTAGTATACCCATCACCGCTTTGTTGAGCGCTAAATTCCATTCAAATTTTCGACCTCTCAATTATTTTTTAACTTCAGGAAACAAATGGAAGTCACATGGAGTAAGGTCAGGTGACTAGGGAAGATGAATCATAATTTCGCCCCCCCAATTCTTCAAGTGTTAGTTGACAAATCGCTGAACTGTCGTAATGATAAAACCAACTCTCGTCACATGTAACCACATTGTTTAAAAACTATGGATTATGTTGCAGTTGCCTTTTCCACTGCCACCAAATTGTCACTCGATTGGCTTTTTGTTCATCACTTTTGGAATTCATTTTGCCGCGACCTTTCGGTAAGTATAGCAAGCGCCAGATAAGTTGGCGAGCGGAGGGGTAAGTTCGCGCAGGATTAGAAGTATTGGGAAGATTTGTATTTAGTTTTACATCAATTTGCAAGATACCATAGGTGACGTGAACTACACATCTATCACTTAATATAATTTATTAGAGTAAAATATATAACGTGGACGTTTATAAAAAGAGCTTCTGCGCACCCCCTCCTCTCGCCATCTTATTTGGCGCTTGCTATACTTACCATAAATTTTCATGAATAATTTTTTGAGTGAAACCATAAGACAAATTAGCAATCTCAGAAATTCGATATATGCCGATCCGACGATCATTTTGGATCAAAGTCGTTAATTTCTGCAATTTTTTAATTAATCCGTGCATTTGGTAGTCGCCCGCGTCGACGTTCATCTTCCACTGATTCACAACAGTTATTGAATTTCTTATGCCACTCAAACACTCTAGATCGTGATAAACTATCATCTGAGTATACAGTTTTAATCATTTCAAAAGTTTCAGTTGGAGTTTTACCCAACCGAACACATAATTTTAACGTCTATCTTTGCTCCACTTTCATTCTTTCGATAGGTACATCAAACACCCACAATTCAATAATTAATTTGTGATAAACGTCAAAATTTAAATCAAAGCCTACTTGAGGATAAGTACATTAGAGATGGGGGTTCTTTGTGTTATAAAATCTAGTTGTGAAAGAAGTTATAGCACCAGTCTCGTTATATTTTGATATACTCTCGTAAATACTCTACAAAATCATTACTTTTTTAAGGATATTTGTTCTGAAATTAGATTAATTTTGCGTATTTTTTAGATTTATTATAACTATCTTACTTGATCTATGTAAACGATAACCTCTAATAACTTACAACATTTATAACTCATGACGCCAAAGTTGGCAATAGCTTTTAAACCAAAATGTAACCAGAATTTCCCAAAAACTCGATACAAAATTAGAGGGGGTTCTAATTCGGCAATTTCTTCAGGGACTTTTTTCATCAATAAATTCACGACAATTTTGTATGAATAAATTTAAGATGACAACATGACTTTTTTTGACTGTATAAAGCCACCCTAACAATAACTTCTTATGACTTAGAAAATACCCGCTAATTCGCTAATTCTTGTATACTACCGGCCATTAAATTTTTTTAGTCTGTAATAAAAATAAAAACATGAATATTTAAAAAGTAAGTAAAATTAAAATATTAATAAAAGTGGATCACATCCGGTAATAGCGGAAGTTCTTGTTTTAAAAATAAAATATACTTTATTACTCGCAAGAGACCGTGTAAAGCAGTGGTTCTCAAACTTTTTCAAATCTCTGTATCCAGATTTTCTCAAAGCATTTTATGTTAAACTTTAGCGAATATACATTTTATTTGTATTGTGTAAAAATAAATTAAGTACATATTTTTAACATCACAGAAAATGTAATTGAAACGAGAACCACAGCGGTAAAGTGTTAATTGTAAATCGAAATTCTCTTAAGCCCGTATGACACGATCAATTTTAAAATACATTAAAATATAGAACTTGCTCTATTTTCCAAGTAAATTTTCGGCGCAGTAGGTAATGCGCATTATATGTGATCTTTGCTACAAATCATCTTCGTCTATCAATGTCAATGTACATTTTTTATATACATTAAAATTGATCGTGTCATACAGGCTTCATACAAACACTGTAAAGGTGGATTCGCATTACAGGTGCAGACTTAGGAAATAGTAGGTCTCGCATAATGTATTCATGCATTTGAAAAAAATTATCATGTAATTCTTGACTAATTCGACCCGTTGCCCGATATCTTGCGCAAGGTCGCGAGTAAGTTTCCTTTTATCACCAGGTCGATTTTGAACGACGTAAGATTGGCTTTATTGGGAAAGTTTACAATGGCACCAATGATACCAAAAGTGTATTGAATTAAAAATAGAAATTAAACATTTTCAATGAACACATACGATGTATGTAACAACGCCTTGATCGACTTACAAACACAACTGATGTATCTCTTTTTTTCAAGTTATGAAGGCTATTTTTTTCAAGTTCTGGTGTGCTAACAAAAACAAATAAGGACAGTAAGAAACGTATTAATAGGAGGAATGCCTGTTATATTTCGGGAATAGAGAACAGAAACTAAAATTAATCATCCTAGATGGCTTTATTGTTTTTCGAAATATTCTCCATTAAGATCAATACACTTTTGCATGGGCTTGAACCAATTTTCGAAGCACTTTTTCCAGTCCGATTGAAGAATCTCCAAAACATGCACTTTGAAAGCATCAACCGCTTCTTCAGGCGTCGAAAAACGTGACTTCGTAATTTATTTTTGATTTTCGGGAATAAAAAGAAGTCATTTGGTGTCAAATCATGGCTGTACAGCGGATGACCCATCAATTCCACTTTTTCAGTTGTCAAAACTCTCTTGTTTGCGCCGATATGTGAGAACTCGCAGTAACCTGGTGAAGAATGATCCATCTTCGGCGATTAGTTTTCCTTAATTTTTCGAATATTTCTGGCAAGCAAATGTTTGTGTACCATTCGGAATTGACCGTTCGACGTTGCACTAATGATATAGTTGCCACATGTCTGGTTTCTCCAAAGAAACAACCGACCATTTGCTTCGAAGTGGTTCGTGTGCGAACAATTTTTGTTCTATTTGACTCATTTAGCAAGACCCATACAGTCGACTGCTGTTTACTTTCGGGCTCATACACCTAGATCCACGATTCATCATCTGTTACGATGTCATAGACGGGTTCTGAAGCACCCCGATCGTATTCTTTTGGCATTTCTTTCGACCAATCGACACGAGCCTTTTTTGAGCGATTGTCAAATTGTGCGGGACCCAACGCGAACAAAATTTTTTGACAGACAAATGTTTATGCAAAATTGAATGTATGCTGGTCCCATTAATGCCCAAGTATACCTCTATCTGATTATAAGTCACATGACGATCTTGTAATATCAGTTCATGCACAGCAGCAATGTTTTTCGTAACAACAACCGATTTTGGACGACCACGGCCACGATTGAATTCAGTATACCACCAATATACGCTGGCTTTTTTATGGTGGTTCATCTCCAAAAGTCGAATTAAGTTCATCGATGCACTGTTGTTGTGATAATCCACGTCGAAAGTTGTCAAAAATAATCGCACGGAAATGTTCACGAGTTAATTCCATTTTTAGGCCGAGATTAATTTTTTTAAGTCACTGTAAACAACACAAATAGCACTTGTACGTCAAAACGTTCTCAGTAAGTATTCTGTCAAAAATGTCGAACTTTACGATAGAGACATCGGATGTCAGATGGCACCACGTAGCGTTGCAAACGCATTAGCATACAACTCGCTCGTAAAGTCTACTTGATGTTGCAGACGTAAATATAGAATTTTAAAGAAAGAAGTAAATCGTTGTCTTACATCAATAACTACTTCATTGATATATGTAATGAATGGATAACTGCGAATTATCGGATTATAATCATCATACAGTATAGCTGAGACCAACATGTTTTGAAATAGAAGGTATCATTAAAAATTTAAAAACCACAAATTCGGTAGGTTTTGACGAGTTGCCCTTGAAATTAATCAAATACTGCAAGGCAACACTGTCAATCATCTTAGAACCTTAGATAAATCGGAGTCTGGAAACAGGTATATTTCCGAATATACAAAAACACTCAGATATAAAACGTATACATAAGAAAGAGGACAAGCAAAACATAGAAAACGACAGACCCGATTCCCTGCTACCCAATATATCCAAGATATATGAAAAATATATATATAGGAGATTATATGTATGCATTTGTTACAGCGCATAATATTATTACTAACAGACAAAATGGTTGTATAAAAGATAAATCCACTTCAAAACCTATTTATGAAGTTATAGCAGAGTGGAATAAATAACGAAGATGAGACTGCGGCGATGTTCATGGATCTATCGGATCGAAGACCTTCGATAGTATCAATTACTGCAAGCTGTTTACCGTATGGGCCTCAGAGGCCTATCACTGGACCTAGTTAAGTCGTATCTGTCAAATCGAAAATAACGTGTGGTTGATGAAGGATTTGGTGCTGCAATGTGTTCCGACTGGCGAACTCTTAAAAAGAGTGTACCTCAGGGTTCGGTGCTGGGCCCCTTGCTTTTCCTTCTTTATACCAACGAAATAACAGCAATTACTAACCACCTAACAACTCTGTATACGGATGACACTGCTGTGGTAGTGAGGTCCCATGGTGATATCGGCAAGAAAATAATAAGAACTACGACAGAATTTGAAGAATGGTTTTCCAAAAACGATTTGAAACCTAACGTAAATAAGGACCAAGGTTATCCAATTTAACTATTATAAACAAGTAAAACATTCCATGAATTATAAATGAGAATAACTTTGTGATAGCACTAATTTTCTATGAGTATATGTTGATAGCCAACTAAATTGGAAGGCACATATCGAACACTTAGCTGTGAGTACGACTGGATTTGCCTATGCATTGCGTACTATAGCTTCCTCTGTAGATAGAGCCACTGCACCGAATGCGTACTAGGCTTATGTTTAATCGAACTTGCGATATGGAATCATCTTTTGGGGTACGTATGTGGACGTCTCGAGAATATTTATTCTGCAAAAAGATGCATTAGGAATGTTTTTGGCCTGAGACGAAGAGACACTTGTAGACCGGTATTTATAGGGAACAGTATACTTACCTTACCATGTCCTTAAATACTTGAATGCGTGTTATTCGTAAAAGCAAACTATGACTTATTTGCAAACAAAGAAATCACTCATCAGTATGACACCAGAAGTGTTAGAAACGCGTATATAGTGCCTCCCCAAACTAGCAAATCTCTAATAAGTAAGAGTGTACTAACACAAGTGAAAAAAATTATGGAATCACCCAATTTTTTTGAAAAATTTTTATTTTTCAAAATTTTATGTTCTATATCTCAGTAGTACACAAACATATTAAAAATAGAACCAAATGCAAAGGAAAAACCAAAGACCGCAACTTGATAAACATAATCATTGAAAAACTAACCCCAACGCAAAACAATTAATTAACGGAAACTTGAACTAATAATAAGTATTTCCGCTTCTGACCCGTACTACGGCTGCCATCCACCTAGACAAAAACTCAATTAGACCTCTGATATAGCCTTGACCCACATGGTTCCATTCTTCAGTGACCGCTGCTTCTAGCTCTTCTAGCGTTCTTTGTGGAATTTATCTGGTTCGTAGTGTCCACCCAATGTGGTCCCAGACATGCTTCATTGGATTCACGTCCAGACTTCTAGCTGCCCACTCTAAAATACGTATGTCAACCTCATTTAAGTAATTTTGACGATGGGGCGAGCGTTATTGTGCATTAAACGGACATTCTGGTCTATGCAAGGTGCAAATGGAACCACAAGTGGCTCTAAGATAATCCTAATCCTAAAGCCATTATAAATAACCTCCAACTCCGTCTTACCCTCGGAAGTACATTTACCCATATCATAATCGAACCACCTCCGAAATTGGTTGTTTTCCTAAAATTTCTCACCATCTCTTCTATATACTGGCAGGTGTCTATCTGATGAGAACAGGCAATACTTAGAATCGTCTGTGAACAGAATGTTAGCCCAATTTTCAACGGTCGAATCACATTTATCTTTCGCAAATTGTAGTCTGTGAACTCGGTGTTCTCTAGTGAGTATGGAGCTTTTGGCAGGTATTCTTGTACGTATTCCTTGTTTTTTAATTCGGTTCCTTACCGTATGAGATGTAACATTTACATTTCGAACGGTAAGCAGCTCGTTTTTCTCTGTCTTGCAGTGCAATGCCTTATTCGCAAGGTTGTAACTCATAAAAAACGATCAGCTATGGCCGCAGTTGACCTCTTCCTACCTTGTCCTGGTTTTCTATACCCGCGAACCAGTTTCGAAATTATCGATTATCGGACACCTAATACCTTATACCAGACTAAAGTATTAAAACTGTTAAGTCTATTACCGAATACAACGGCGGGTATGTTTTGGAAGGTCGAAATGCAAGTGTACAAGTGGACCGTACTTTATCTACTTTTAGCGTAGTGTAGCGTGAAACTGATATCTCTGACTATGACGATTCCGACAACTGTAAAGACTTAATATATTTATTTAATTTCTATATAAATATTTAGTATTATATTTTTACCTTATATAATTTTATATAATAATATAAATATATAATACATGTGCAGTGTGTAATTTTGTGAATACAGACCTGGTGGGGAATCGATATGTTCTAATATTTCTAATCGCTCGCTTGTATGAACTTATCTGGCATTGTGCTTTGGGTTTTAACTGCCCGTAATAGACTTTACGGTTTTAATTCTTTAGTAGGTTCGTTATATGGTAGAAAGGACTATATCAACCTATCTCTGACTCCCACCATCGTTAATTAACGAAATCGCTTGGACAATTTCTTCGTGACTCAAATTACGTGGATTGCGCATTGTAGACCGTCTTTCATTTTTACCAAACCAGACAAGAGAGTTCCACATGGAAACACGTGATAAATATTAAGAGAAGAAACTGTAGTTTTAAACTTACAAATTTTTGAACGAAATGAGAAGATATAAAGCACCTAAAGCTCACAAAATTAGAAAAAAAATTAATTTGAACTCTTGTATATCAAGCGCCAATTACGATGGCGCGAGAAGGGGGTGCGCAGAAGCCGTTTTTAAAAACGTCCTCCCCCACTACTCAAATAATTGTCAGAATGCATTTGTCATTGACGTTTGACGGAACATAATATCTTTGCTAGGGGATATAAAGTGATACACGCTCAGAGGTTAGAATATCTGACATTTTATGTAAAACCAAATACAAACCTCCCCACTACTTTTAATCCTGCGCGAACTTACCTCCCCTCGCGCCAACTTAATTGGCGTTTGCTATACGTGACAATACCATAAAACTAAAACAAACAAATACTATTATAATGATTTACTTTGCATTGCAGGTGATTCCACAATTTTTTGGGGAGATTTGTATTTGGTTTTACATCAAATGTCAGATAATTCTAACCTCTGAGCGTGATCTCCTAACAAAGACATTATGTTCCGTCAAACGTCAATGACAAATGTATTCTGACAATTACTTGAGTAGTGGGGGTGGACGTTTTTAAAAACGGCGTCTGCGCACCCCCTCCTCGCGCCAACATAATTGGCGCTTGCTATACAAGATTTTCTAGAACATGAATTTTGATTGTAGTGTGATGACTTGCATTGTAATGTAATGTAAACTTTCGTTCTATATGTCAGCAGTTATTAGTGTTAATGTAAATGTTAATTTTTACTATTTCCTTCTTTTTTTTTAACATTTTCCATATTTATGTGATGTAATACGGAATAAACATTATTATTACAGTTATTATTAACGTTTCTCACGCTTATTGAAACGTATTTTATGCTTTTACCAGCTTAATTACAAGCATTTTATCGATTTATATACGAAATTTTCATAAAATCACAGATCTGAAATATGCGAATCCACCTTAACATGAAGAATAGAGTGCTGAAAATTTAACGACAAAATTCTTAGTTGCACAATCACTTGTAAACAAGAATTTTTAGTGTATTAAACAAACTGTAAACAAGAAAGCTATAACAACTGTCTTGATTACTTACTCATTAAATATAGCACATACAGAAACTAGTTTCGACTAAAAGAATATAATTCTCTAATCAAAATTTGGTACTACGTATGTTAAATAATAGTTGAGAATTAAAGAGATCTTATTAACTAATACATTGACTGCGTCAATTTTCTTAGTATGAATTCTGTTAAAGTAAAAACTGAATTAAGACGATTACATATAGAATAACATGTCGCCCGTTATTATTTTCGCGAATCTACTCGTATTCAAACTAAGCACCCTAAGAGGAGTGGTCAGAAATATACAAAAAAATGTAAGGTCTGGTATTATAAGTTTCTTGTATATTATTTCTGATATAATATTAACGAAAATTTATTATGATCACTTTTAAACGTAAAATATTTAACTTCTCTAAAGAAATTATCTTTAAATATGCTAGATTTTCATGAGAACGAGAACAAATACAAATCATAAACAGTATTACTTATTGGATATCTTAAAATATGATGGGCATCCGCTTGATTCCGCTAATTGTATATAGTTGGCTATCATGGCGGCTTAATGTGTGTGTAATTTTGAGTAAACTTTGTTTTAAAATACTTTTGATTAAAATAATAAATAGGTATGCTTCTTCTTTGTAGGTTGTCGTTTACTTAATTTGGTTCTGAATTAACAATAGATTTACTGACTTAGAAAAATACTAATCATGCATTGTCATTTCGAAAAACCATTCAGCAAAGTCTAATTTGCGGAAGCAATAATTAAAATATATTGGATAATAAACAAGAGACTTAATATATTCATGGTATGGTTTACCTATTAGCAATAATATTATCACTGCAGAGTGGATATCCTTAAGCACTTCCTCTTCTCAATGTTGAGGATATGCGCTTTTTGTATTAACTTCATTTATTCTTTTTCTTCGCCCTCACTGAACTCCGTTTCTTCCTCCTTCAAAAAGCTCCTCATATAATCGTTCTATTTCTGTGTGACTCTACCTCTTCCCTTTCTTCTTTAACTTCCCCAAGTCCTATGCTGTTCGCAGGAATCTAGTAAATGGCGCATTCCCACTATGTGTTCAAAGTAACATAGTTCTGTTTTATTCTTTAGTCTCCTTATGACATAATATTAAGTCTCTAGACTGTTGATTTTCAAATTTTAGTTTCCACTGAAGTCATTAAATATATTTTCAAGAAACTAAGCATAGTTTTGGATTAGTTCTTACAATACAAGCACTGGAATAATAATACATTCATCTTTCTTCTATATAAAGATACCTAAAATTGATTTCATTCAGTCCAACAATGATAAAACGGTTACAACTAATGTGTACTAAGGAGACGCCTTCTACTTACGCACCGTATGAAGTTCCTTTTGTGTCTATTGTACAAACATAGGTAATAAAATGACCCCAAAATAAGTGAGAAGATCGACATAAATTAAAAAAAGACACTATTTTGAATTACATTTTTGTAATTTTTGACATTGTTTCTCAAAATATATTTATAATTTGGAAATGATACTGACTTTGCAGGAAAAACAGTGGCATTAGTCCATTAAATCTAGGACTATTTAATCCACCATTCCGCTGAATCCATGCTCCAGGTTGCTGAATTACAAAAACGGGTCACGCTTCATGTCGTGAGCTAAAGAAGAAACATTAATTAAACTTCTGCTAATAAATTTACGAAAACGTATATAATAAACCAGAAGTTATTATGGTGAACTGAAACAATTGAGAAAAAACAAAAGAATACCTAACAGACAAAAGCAGAACTAGCCTTATAAGTAAACTAAATTAAAAAAAAGTATCGGAAATATAAGATGAAAAAGAAGAAGCGCACAAAGTGACCACACAAATACGAGACAAAAGGAAATACTGGAAAAGAAGATAGAAAAAATGGGAGATATGACAGAAATGATTTTAAAAATAGTTAAATTTCGAAAGACTAGAATCCAATAAGAACTCCTAAACATACTTTATCTAGCTAGAGAGGGAAGTCCCCCTTTTACTATATAGTATTATAATAAAATAATATTCTAGAATATTAGAAAGGAAATTGAGAAAACTAGAACAAACCATAGACGAAAGTTAAATGAAGTAAATTCAGAAAAAATACAAAGACAAATGACCAGATTTTCAAAAGACAAATATGGGAGAAAGCAAAAAAGTAAAACCTGCTTGTTACATATATAACGTTATAATATACAGGGTCACCGCTAAATAGCGCCAAAGCAATGCGAATCTGAAGAATACTTATAAATTACAAATGAAACAGACATGCAATATACATATCTGTAACTGTACACATGGACAATACACCTCGTATTTTCAGCATTTACTTCTGCTTAAGACACGTGTTTCTGCCATCTACAGGCGTCGTCAGTCAAGCTAGTGAAGCAATGTAATACAAATGATACAAATCTTTTTAAGAACAGATTTGTATCTGTATATACATTTACGCTGAAATCGCCTACAAGATATAGCAAATTTCGTCCTATAAGGTGGCACTATTTAATAAGTGACATCTGACGGACGAAAGAGACTATGCCGAAAAAGGCGACCTTTCGCTTGACCAGCTATGCTGGTACATAAACGAAAAAATACGTATAGGTGTAGTCCATTAACACGAGTCAGATGGCGGTAAATATACGAAAAGGTTTAATTATATCAATACGTTATGCACGTATTACGCATTTGTTACAAATGAAACAGACATGCAATATACATATCTGTAACTGTACACATGGACAATACACCTCGTATTTTAAGCATTTACTTCTGCTTAAGACACGTGTTTCTGCCATCTACAGGCGTCGTCAGTCAAGCTAGTGAAGCAATGTAATACAAATGATACAAATCTTTTTAAAGAACAGATTTGTATCTGTATATACATTTACGCTGAAATCGCCTACAAGATATAGCAAATTTCGTCCTATAAGGTGGCACTATTTAAAAAGTGACATCCGACGGACGAAAGACACTATTCCGAAAAAGGCGACCTTTCGCTTGACCAGCTATGCTGGTACAAAAACGAAAAAATACGTATAGGTGTAGTCCATTAACACGAGCCAGATGGCGGTAAATATACGAAAAGGTTTAATTATATCAATACGTTATTATACACCTTATTACACGTTATTACACGTATTACACGTTATATACACGTTATTATACACCTATACGTATTTTTTCGTTTATGTACCAGCATAGCTGGTCAAGCGAAAGGTCGCCTTTTTCGGCATAGTCTCTTTCGTCCGTCAGATGTCACTTATTAAATAGTGCCACCTTATAGGACGAAATTTGCTATATCTTGTAGGCGATTTCAGCGTAAATGTATATACAGATACAAATCTGTTCTTAAAAAGATTTGTATCATTTGTATTACATTGCTTCACAAGCTTGACTGACGACGCCTGTAGATGGCAGAAACACGTATCTTAAGTAGAAGTAAATGCTGAAAATACGAGGTGTATTGTCCATGTGTACAGTTACAGATATGTATATTGCATGTCTGGTTCATTTGTAACAAATGCGTAATACGTGCATAACGTATTGATATAATTAAACGTTTTCGTATACTTATAAATGTCTAACTGAAAATCAAAAATGAAATTTATTTGTAATTCGTCAAAAATTTACAAATTTTTAGGGCTAAAATGTAGTTAAAGTCGGTCCATATCTTTATTTATCCTATATTTATATAAATACAGCTGATAGAAGTTCATATACCTGCAAAAAAGTCGATGGAAGTCCTAGACTTAGACTTGTAACATGTTATGAATAGTGAACATTGTTATTTGTCTACCAAACGATTTATACTCGTACAATATATATGGTCCTTTTATTCTAATGTTTTTTTTTTGGTGAATATCAATAATATTTACAACGAATATGTCAACAATAATAGTTAAATAGAAGTAACTTGCGTGTATATCGTGGGAATTTTATGGTAATAAAAAATACCATCTCTGGTAAACGTAGATTCGTCCGTAAAGAGAATCACTAATGCAAGATTTCGTTGATGAACTTCCCTGTGTTGAAACCACTCACAGAAAATTTAATTTCCTTAAGTTTCATATGATACGGTTGAAGTAAATTAGTTTTAAACATAGTTTGAGACACATTTACTTCCTGTGCTAGGGTTGTCATATTTAGCCGTAATTCGCTTCCACGATATTTAAAACAACCTCTTCTGCTTGTTGCACTTTGCGTGATCTTTGACCGCCACGACCTTCGAAACGTGGAATTACTGAACCTATATCCCAAAGTCGTTACACGGCTATCACAATTGTCCTAGTGGAAGGAAGACGTCGATTTTGGAAACCTTCTGCGTTCAAATTTTTGCCGCAAGACTATTTTGTGTTATTTCGTCATAAATTGAAATCATCTCCGTATATTCGATATTCTTGTTGGATACCATTGCGAACACACCTAGCCACGGCGAAGACTATATCCATACTAAATGTAAATCTTAGCGTTGGTTGTAACAGCGATTTCCGCATTGCCGTCCGTATATTAACTGCGACAGAGCCGGATTCGAATAAAGAAAAATTTTCTCGTTACTACGAGAGCGTTGAACCGCGATTTTTTGTATGAAGGCATTACTCATACATATCTTTCACGCTTTTCTTTCTTTGTCGCTAAACACAACTAGGATTTTATACATAGGCTTTTGATAACACGTAGAGAAAAAATATGTAAAAAGGTATATCTACTCTTTGTAATAAATTTTTACATGAAAATGGTTAACTTTTAGGGCAAATTCGAAGAGGCATTCAAAACATAATTTTAAATAATTTTAATAAAAATACGCAGTTTTACCAAAAATTTAATTAAGCATAGTATTGTAGTGGATCATGTGGACTAACTCTGTGGGTGTAAAACTCATTTCATAAGGAAAGTTCATACGTGTATTTTTTTTATTTTTCGGACTCACACCCGCATAATCCATATGAACCCATTTAGCGTACTGCATACATTGAATCTATTTTTCCTTCGGCTTAGATTGTTTGAAAATTCCATTACAGTAGAGACAGGCAATCTCGTCGTCATCATTAAAACTACTAAAATCTTCATCTGAGGAGTCCATTTGAATTGTAGCGAAGTTAAGTTTCTATTTAGCTTCTTCTCTCTCGCACTTTCTTGTTTCCTTAAGTTCTTTTTCGTGTAGCTTTGTACCACGAAGGGACTACTTGTTAAAACTGGTGGATTAACAGGTCATCATCGTGGTCAACATAAGCTGTGACAAAACACTGACGAAATCTGCAGCAGAAAACCCAAACATCAGGAAAAATGTTTGGGTTTTCCGGCCAAATGCCAGTGGCACTGTACCGACTTGCGTCATTTTTTTACGGTTGCCGCTTTACCATATGCCACACACTTTATTTACTTAACTTAAGATAATACATTGTACATGGTACATGACATTATCCTAAATTCTAGTGCTCCGCCTAGTGGCACTACACCGGATCCTAAACTCAGTGCTTTATTGATCTAACTAATTAACTTAATCTAACTAAGTTAATATGGACCTAATCCGCACCCTGTTTAACTATTTACAATTGCACTCCTAACCTGCAGAAGTAGTCTGCTCCTTAAATATTTTATTTGCTATATACATTTTTAATCCCTTCTGGTCCGGGGGCTTCCGTGTCCCGTCCAGGATCCCGATCCATTCATCCCCGCGCCGGCCCCGCACTAATGGCGGTAGCTGTAACAAGGAGGAAAAAACCGTCAGTCACTAATATCAAAACTACTCAATATTCTGCAGGGTTGATCTGCTTCGTCTTTACCGCATGGTTTTGTGTGTGTGTGTGCTGCTGGCAGCTTGCGTCTCTTTCTGGGTGTGTGGTTTTGTATTTGTGCGAGCGCGCAAATGAAGGGGTGTTATATGTTAGCGCGCTCATACATGTGTTTAATGTCGCATCGCGTTAATTTTTAGAGATCGGAGAACCAACCGTTGCGCAGTGCCGCCAGCCCTTTTCCGGCAATTTCTTTAATTAACCGTGCAGTACTTCGACGGCCCGATCCCCGCCCCATCGAGGCAAGGCTCAGACCCGCGAAGCGCAGCCTGCACGGGGTTGCTCGTTGCCAACCGAGGCAACACTCTTAACGGCTGCTTCGGTCGACGACGGTCACACTTTGTGCCGTCTTAACGTTTTCCGCTATTACGAGGGCACTGCACGCACGTCGAATGTGTGTGTGCTGTTCACGCAGCCTGGCCAATTTGCCGCCCTGGACCGGTCCTAGTGGCGTGTGTATTGCGCCGCGTAGCTTGGTTCCTCTCTCCCCTGCTAGAAAGGCGGAATGGCACCTATCCGCTCATCGGGTAGACTCTCCTAGAGTTTGGTAGCGCATATGCTAGGCTACCACCCAATAGAGGACCACGTCAGCATCCCACCCGTTTCGTCGTTTTGCCTCCCGGCAGCGTTGCCCGCGTTCGCGCGCTCCTATTCTAAACCTACTTTATTCCTACTTTATTCTTAATCTAGTCTTGTTTTAAGCGGCGGCGTCTTTCGGCTGCAGTAGTAAAAAATCTCCACCACTCGCTCGTCTCGTCGTTGCTGATATCCTCTACGCGTAGCGGCTATTGTCGCTGCCCTCGCAGTTGTTTCCCGCCAGCCTTCCGTACCATATGCCACAGCAAACAATGCAGCGACTTGAAAAGATGAAACGATCTATCTATTGTTTCTGAGCCATTGAGCCACCTCTTGATTATAATATGTCTTGTCATCTAGCCAGACTCTTGCACGAAACCAATAGTTCCAGTAGAAGCGCTGGTAACTGATTCAACTTGTTTCTTCCCGGTTGTAGAGAGAACTCATGACGGCCTTTAAACTGTCGAAAGACCACTCTCATCTACATTCTAAATGCGGTGAGCAACAAACTTTTCGCGTTCCTAAATATTCTCCACTTCTTGGAAGAATGTTTGGATGGCTGATTCATTAAGAGCCTGTGCACAAACAAGTGAGGTTACCTTGTGAGGTTGATGAATCGATATTTCCGAGTGTCGAACATGCAATCCTTAAGTATTCACGTCCTGCAATCTTTTTCGTTATTGAATCGATGTTTGATGCCACTTTTCATCGCAAACTGAATAACTAGCTTGCGCAGTGCTATACAGGAAAGGCGAAACAACGTAGAGTCAAGATCTCGTAAATGGCGTATTAATATCCTTTCTAAACCTTTATGAAATGTGCACCTAAACCGATCGAGTCCTTTCTTCCACTTTGTTCTTGCTCTGAGTTCTTTTGCGTAGGTTTGCTTATGATAAGATTTTGAAGCTTTTAACCAGCTTCTTGGTCAATTTTGTACAGCTGCAATAGCTTTCACTATGTCACTTCTAACTACTTCTGTCGATATGTCTTTAGGCGACGTCGTTCACACATCGCTAAAAAGAGAACAAGAACACAGTTCAAGACTAGTATGTAAAATGACATACTATATCATTTTACCGAGAGTGATTGTGAATCATTTTATACACAACAGATGTTACTATAAAATTAATTCATCCACAAATCTGTTCTTAATAGACCACACCATTGAGCTAACGATTGAATTGGAGAGTACTAATCTTACAACGACAACAAAAAGTTTTACTCATTTGATTTTCGAAGAAACAATATAACACCAAATCGTCAGCACTCACGCTTCCGTCGTCCTCTGACCATACAGTATTTCCAACTGGTAAAATAATGACACTATGCAACAATAGGGGCGCTGTTAAAAATTCACGAAATACACGATATGTCATTTTACTAATTGTGTCCTTTCCCCTGTGGAAGACGTTAAGAAGCAGCAGTATGTCAGTATGAGAACTTATAAAAATTTCAAAAATTTAACTTTACAAGTTTAATGAGACTAGGACATAAATATACTTTTTCGACTTGGTACTAGACAGTATCATTAAATCACAGTTGCTTTAAATGAACTGCACTATACAGTTGATTTAATAATTATAGAACAAACTAAATAACTTCTACTTCATATTCAATGAAGAAATTTTAAAAAAATGTTGGTAAAACCAGTATGGCCAATGGCCAAATGAAAAATTTGATCTAAAAATAGAAGAACGACAATTAGAGCAAACGAGAATTTATAAAAAGTGGAAATTTCATTATTAGAATAAAAACTTTCTTGTCAATAAAAAAAACACCACGTAGACAAAAACGTTGATAGTTGATAGAAAATAATACGTCTGCGAATTATGAACACCAAATAAGAAACAAAAATGTAGATTATCCAGTGCCAGGATGATATTTTTATAAAAGAATACATATGAGAGTAGATATGTACACAATTAAACAGGCACTACAATGATGGTTAGGTAATTTAATAAAAACAAATAAGAAAACAAGTTTTTGAAACCGGAAGAAGAGTAGTAAAATCGAAGGGATACACCCATACCTCGCTTAACGGCCTAGATACGTTCCGAAAAAGTTGGCCGTAAAGCGAAAAGCCGTTTAACGAATCAATTATTTTCATACAAATCCATACAAATTCAATCAGATCGGTTTTAATTAAAAAATAATAATATTTAAAGGGTTTAGTTCATCAGGCATTTTATTTAATAAAAAAAATTAAAAACCCTTACCACAATAGAATTTAACAATTCTATATACGTATTTCGACAACCACGTTGTCATCCTCAGTAGAAAAAGCAGTGTAACACTTGAAAGCACAAAAAACACACAACACTCACTGAGCGCTATATTAGCCGTGCAATCGCTCAGCGAGTGTTGTGTGTTTTTTGTGCTTTCAAGTGTTACACTGCTTTTCTCGTTTAACACTAAATTTTAAAATTTTTAAAAACCTGAATACTAAAGTACTTACCTTATTGGAAAAACCCAATTTAAATACGTACATGCATTAAGAGACCATTAACCGATTAATGCTTTATTCTATAGAAAGGCCCTTTAGAAAATTACACAAAAGGGACACCCTAATTTAATATACATAAAGAAACCATTATAATCTTAATTTATATATGTCATTTAGAAAGTAATATTCAGTCATAATATCTGTTAAAGGCTAATGTTGTCACGAAACGAAATTAAAAAAATTACATAGAATTAGAATTTTTTAAATTTCGTACTTTTTGATGTTGTAGTTTTTCCAAAATTGTTTTATCGAAGATTCACCTTCGGTTTGCTGAATAAGTTTACGAAAAGCTCTGCGTAAATAATAAGCCTTAAAAGTTGCTATAGCACCCTGATCCATTGGTTAGATCAGAGCTGTTGTATTTTTGGGAAGGTACTCAATCTCCACATCTTCTAATAATTCTGGTAAATTAACCGGGCGCTCTGGAGCATTATCCAAAATGAGCAATGCCTTGTTGCTCAAGTTCTTTTTTTTTAATATTTTTTTACTTCTGGCCAAAAGTTATTTTTAAACCAGTCCTTGAAAAGAATCTTAGTCATCCAACCTTTCATAGTGGATGACGCAATTGTTTCTTGTTCAGCCCTTTAAAATACCTTAGATTTTCTGAATGATATACTAACAGTGGTTTTAGCTTAAAATCCCCTGCAGTATTTGCACCAAGAAGCAAAGTTACTCGTTCTTTAGAGACCTTATATCCAGATGCAGACTTTTCAGATTTTGAAATGAAAGTTCTTTCAGGCATTCACTTCCAATAGAGTCCTGTTTCGTCTACATTAAAAACTTGTTCTGGTTGGTATCCACCTCTTTCTATGACTTTTTTCAAAGTGTTGGGATATTCTGTGCCTGCATTATCATCGGCACTAGCTTTTTCGCCTTTCATTTTTAAATTATGCAAATTGTGGCGATTTTTAAACTTTTCAAACCAACCTCGGCTTGCTTCGAATTTTTCATCTTTCGCAGATTCATCATTATCCACTCTCTTTAAATTTTCGAAAATACTTTTGGCCTTTTCATTCATTATTTTCTTCAATCCACATAACTAATAATTTTTCCATTTTTTCCATAACACTGCTTCTTTGGCGAGTTAATTTTGAAACACTTGAAGGTGTAGCGGACAGCGAATGTATTTCAATTTCTTTTTTTCATCACGAATAGTTTGAACGGTAGCCTTCGCCAGTCCCATTGCATTACAAATTTGAACAATTTTCTCACCAGCTTCAATACAACGTAAAACTTCTAATTTGAATGTATGACAGATTTTCGGCTTCTATTTTTATTATTAGCAGCATCAATCTCCAAATTGAATGAACGTTTCGCTGGCATTTTTACTAAAAAAGGAACGATTATATTTAAAAGAACTATTGAATTAATTACAAAACGTACCAACTGTGTTTTTAATTCAGCAATTAATAACTATGCTGGTCACAATCGTGCGCAATTTTCATCAAATGCATGCGTTCTTGAGCGCTTTTGCTTTTTTTATCAAAACGTTATTTTGGGGTTCCCCGTTTTATAAACGTGTACGAACGTTTAGTCTCTTTCGTCGTACACACTACGTTTTGCTCAGTTACGAATAATATGTTCATACATACAAAAATAAAGCAAATACAACCAAGCTATTGGCCGTATAATGAAACATTTTAGGCCGTAAATCGAAAAAGTAGCATAATTAAAAAAGGCCGTTATAGCGAAATGCCGTATAAAGAGCGGCCTTATAGGGGGGTATGGGTGTATGCAGAAAATGATATATGTAATAGAGGAAGAGGTGATAGAAAATATGAAAAGAGGTTCTTATGTACTTAACTCCAACTCAGCTCTACACCGCAAAAAAAAGAAGTTTTCCGATTAAGCGAAAGAGAAAATTAAAAATGTCCGCCAATTTCACGACACCTTGCTTTGCAAGAGTTTGAATGTAGGTACATCATACGTTCACTTTATGAAGAGAGTTTTGCACCTTATTTACGTATTCTGAAAGAATTATCACGTTTGAATCTTGTACTGTTATTAAATTTAAATATATATATATATATACTACAGAAACTGAAAATCTGACAAATTTAGAACTAATGTTGCGGCTATAAAGTGTATTTCCGCCCAAAAGAAAAATTTTATTTTATTTTATTTTACATCCCTCATTGTGCTCCACATTCCGAAGAACTTTTCCTTATTAATTAGATTCTAGATATTTCTTAAATCCTCTACAACTTGCTTTAGAAAATCGACTTGTTTTTATTTATATTTATAATACTAATAAACGAATAAACAACAATAGAAATAGTAAACAAAGATCAATTGATCTCATGGTTACTCGAAGATATAACATTAAAATTACACACAATATAGCCGACATAATATATTTCTCCGCTATAAATATGTATATTACTAACTCTATCTAAGTAGGTAAACTGTATTACATGTATTGTTAAGGTATCCAGTGATATGCTTACCTGACATGTTATTAATATAACTTTATAATACTAGACCAGAAACAATGTAAATATATAAACAAATGATGCTAATGATATTACCACAAATACTTGTTCTATAGTAAGCATTAAAAGAAAAGAGAGAGAAATAAAAATAAAATTATTCTTAAAGTATTAAAATGACCATTTTATATATAACTTAAATTATACGATTTTTTGAAAATAAAATAAATGAGATATTTATTATTAATTACATTACTAATTATAAAATTTCATAGAAAGGAGTTTGTTATGATTATAAAAAATAAGGCTGCAATAATAGGAAGTTCGAAATGTTATTTATTAATGTTATTGGTTATCGATATTATCTTTAAAATTAATGGTTTCCTAAGCTTTAATAAAATACGAAATAAATTCTTTGACTGACACTCTGTTCTGTTAATAAATACAATCTGCATCTGTATTGGGCTGTGATACATATTTAATAATAACTCATAAAAACCTATAGAAATACCTGGTTCCACTACATAATCACTCCAGATAAGAAGTTAATTAATTTTTCTTTCTTTCTGTTTTTTTTGCATTTTTTTTAGAATACATATATTTCGAAATCTTTGATTTTAAATGGCAAAATATGATTTGAAACCTGCAAACTGTTCTTCCTATTTTTCTTTGCCACTACGTCATTAAATCATATATCGCTCAAAAGGTAATGGGCTCATTTTTCAATTCCTCTATACCTTTAAAACCTCTCTTTCAGATGAAATTTTAAAATTCCAAATATTCTCAGATTCTTAAGAGTGTAATTATTATTGTCATATCTAAAAAAATCGATAATCTGAGTCAGTGAAATTGGTACCATATCAGGGAAAAAAATAATTCGTCTAGAAATATTTTTTTTATAGAGCATGGGTATTGGCAGAACCCATATTAATATGAAGAAGAGACTGCATTCATTTGAAGAAATTGTATGCAATAGTGAAGAGGAAAATATCACGACGTATTATGAACATAGTGTAGCACCTAGAAAAAACCAATTCTGGCATTGCCAAACCAATTTCTGAGCTAATACAATGTATATAAGTAAAAGTCGAATTTAAATGTAACATTACCTCGACGAATATATCAAATCAAAAAAAAATTCTAATTGGAACACTACCCATCAAAAAATATTTTATTTTACTACCCTGGGGTACAGGTTTACTCCAATAAAAAAGTCATAGAAAATAAACTTTTAACTTTTATTATATACTAAAGACATATCTTGTGACAAACTTAGGTAGAGTGAAAACATTTAGAGAATACGTCACAATCCGCTATAAACATATTAGGATTTGGCGAGTTTATTATATCCCATCTGATCCAGTTTAGGGGTGTTTGTATAACAGTTGCGTGCCGATTACGATTAAGTTGTATTTAAGTTTATGTTTTATTGTTGCTTCTTTGAATTTAGTAAATGATCGTTATTTAAATAATTGTCTTTATCAAGACACTTAAAAACATTTCTATATTAGCCGATCAGTAAGTTTAACTTTTCACAATTATAAAGTTTTTCAAAAATCACCCCTAATACCTCTGTCCTCGAAATCACCTACGCCCCTGGCACTTTTTGTTCGCGCAGCTTTGTGATGACGTATATGCTATTCTCTAAATGTTTTCACTATACTAAGTAAATGATTGTTACCAATTTTGAGTCACTTTGAACACTCAGGGCAAACTTTGGCTTGATGCTCTAAACATATGAACTGATTACACTTTTTACATGAAATCGGCGATTTGCGATCATTTTTCTGGGACAGAATGAACATCTGCCAGGCGATGGCAGTTTAGGTATTGGAATATTGGGTTCTGACTGCAGGTTTAATATTCTCTTAATAACGGCTCGGAATTTTGCGGATAAAGTAGGTATTTACAGGCGTCATTTCATAAGCGTTGTTATCAAATCTATGGACAGTTTTTTCAAATACATTCTTCTGTTGGATGGTTTTTGTTTTCTTTAAGACTAGAACCCTTGCAAAGAATATTTAAATTACTTCCAGCTGAATCTAGAAGGTTGCAAAACATCCTTAATGGCCAGCGTCTTGTTTTCCTTGCAACGGTATAGGATAGTCTTGCTAAGCGTTACGCCACCTTGCGGCTGACGACATTAAACTCATGTTTTTTCGTATTTATAACGTGCATGTGTTTAAATATTATATAAAAGTCGACATTGTTTTAAATTAGATACTATAGACATTATTTCTAAAATGAATAAGAATAATAATTCGTATTGTTCTGTGCCCGGATGCAAGTAATGGGCGAAAAGGAATCCAGAATTAAAAACTTAAAAAAGGTATATAACCCCTTACCACAATTATTAATCGTATCCTAAATACGTATTTCGACAACTAAGTTGTCATCATCAGTAGGTAAAACCACTAATTAAAAGTCGCACATGGGGCACAGTAAAGCTAGAAAACCGCTTACGCAACAACTACTTTACACCGCGTCAACATATAGACTAATTTTAACATGTGAATATAAACTACGAAAAGATCGAAAAACACTTACCTCTTAGGGAAAAGGCATTCACATATGTTCATTCTCCAAGTTGAAATATACCGAACGAAAGAACGACAAACATTCCTTTCTTAAAGGGAACGGCACTGAACATGTCCTAATAACTTCAATTTTAAAACGACGATGACACAATTATGGTAATAAAAAGGAAAAGAGACAACTGAAAGGAATCGGTGATCTACCGCTATTCATGGAATATTGTTTATTTTTCGCGATATGTATACTTTCATAAGCATCAAGTTCGCGGGGTTTATTAATTCCTTTGACCAGCTTCAACCCTGTAATCGACACATTGTGTAGTGTGCTTAAAGCGTGGTTGGCAACGTTAGATTTTTCCGGTCTATTGTATTTAATATATGATATGTGTTCTTTAAAACGGGTTATTATTGGTCGTTTTGTTTGGCCTATATATTTCAAATTACAATCCTCGCAACTAATTTCGTATATACCTGATTTCGAATTAAAATTAACTCGATCTTTAGTATTCCCTAAGATACTTTCGATAGTATTTTCGGATCGAAAGGCAACCTGGAGACCTCTTTCTTTCACAACTTTAATAAGGTTGTTAAGGTTAACATTAATAAAGTTCTGAAAGAAAGAGGTCTCCAGGTTGCCTTTCGATCCGAAAATACTATCAAAAGTATCCTAGGGAATACTAAAGATAGAGTTAATTTTAATTCGAAATCAGGTATATACGAAATTAGTTGCGAGGATTGTAATTTGAAATATATAGGCCAAACAAAACGACCAATAATAACCCGTTTTAAAGAACACATATCACATATTAAATACAATAGACCGGAAAAATCTAACGATGCCAACCACGCTTTAAGCACACTACACAATGTGTCAATTACAGGGTTGACGCTGGTCAAAGGAATTAATAAACCCCGCGAACTTGATGCTTATGAAAGTATACATATCGCGAAAAATAAACAATATTCCATGAATAGCGATAGATCACCGATTCCTTTCAGTTGTCTCTTTTCATTTTTATTACCATAATTGTGTCATCGTCGTTTTAAAATTGAAGTTATTAGGACATGTTCAGTGCCGTTCCCTTTAAGAAAGGAATGTTTGTCGTTCTTTCGTTCGGTATATTTCAACTTGGAGAATAAACATATGTGAATGCCTTTTCCCTAAGAGGTAAGTGTTTTTCGATCTTTTCGTAGTTTATATTCGCATGTTAAAATTAGTCTATACGTGGACGCGGTGTAAAGTAGTTGTTGCGTAAGCGGTTTTCTAGCTTTACTGTGCCCCATGTGCGACTTTTAATTAGTGGTTTTACCTACTGATGATGACAACTTAGTTGTCGAAATACGTATTTAGGATACGATTAATAATTGTGGTAAGGGGTTATATACCTTTTTTAAGTTTTTACTTAACCACAGTCTCCAAAGAAAGAATTTCCAGAATTAAACTTTCATAAATTTGCTGTTGTTGAAAAAGAAACAGTATCTTTTGAGAATAAATTGGGTATTCGAAATAAAAATCATATACATAGTAATCATATCAAAATACTTTATCTATTGCATTTACCTAATACACCATATCAACACAGCTGATATATCATTGTTTCCAGTTTTACAATTGCACGACATGCTTTTAAGAGTCATATTCTTTTAACATTAAATTCTTCTCTTATTTCATGGGGACCACAGTTTAATTCAGTAGTTTGCAAACATAGACATACACTTCAATATTATATATAACAACAGAATCCATCTAAAATAATTTTCCTTTATTATGTTATTCAACATGATTAATATATTTTAGATAATATTAACATCACTTACTTTTAAACACAAATTTGTAAAGATAAATGCACTTTTCAAAAGTCTAAACTTATTGGAAGTAGAAACTGATGTATATCCACTGGAAAACATGTGTTGTATATAGTTACAAGTCAGGTAAATGCAGCTAAACACGTGATAACTACCAATAAATACCTATGTACCTAGGCGGAAATTAAAATGAATGAATCAATATATCACGATTTTTCTACCATGGCGCTGCGATCTTAAAAATTTACCCTTATAACGATGAGTCTTTTGCTTTGGATTTTGGAGAACAATAAGAAAGTTTAGTATTAAAATCGCTGAAAGCAAACATAGGCGAATTTTTATTTTCTTCCTTTAACCTGAACAAATGACTGGTATTTCAGTTTTATTTTCCTTTAGAGTTCCGACTATGGTTACAGAATGATGGTCGTGAAGCTTTCTAGCAGTATCAGTTGATGTGAACCAATGATCCATGGTAACAACTGGTTTAGTAAAATTTAATGAATAATATTCAGTAGCAGGAACTCCTTCTGGAATTGAGCCTTTATTAACATGCACTTCAGCATTTAAAAAGTAACAGATTTTTGCATCACAAAATGTAACAATTTTCATACCATATTTATCTGGCTTTGAAAGTATGTACATTTTGAATAAGCCGTCCTCTGAAAATTACTAATTGTTCATCTAAACTATAATACTCGGATGGCGTGGAAAGTTCAGAGCATTTAGAAGTAATAGCCTCACACAGATCACAGAATGCCCTGGTGTCCTTATTAACAAATCGGAAACAATTTATTAAAAAACTAAATCGACCCTCACCCATAGTAGCACGAAAAATGAGGATTCCTGTATTTATTGTCGAAAAGTTCTTTTGCAGTAACAGCGTTCATGTTCATTGTACGAGCGTAGTAGAAAAGATAACGACAATCTATTTCAATCAATGAATTTCCAATTTCAATTAAATTAGTATCTCTGGTCCAGGATAGACGCACGCTTGTATTTGCTACATCTTCATCGTCATTGGGGCGATCGCTTAAATATTTTTTTCGTTGAACCAAAATTTCCTTAGGTGTGAACGTAATGGAGTTCAAAATATCTTCCGTAAAAAACAAAGACCATGCATCAAGTCCATTAGACACATCACGAGCAGATCCTTTCTTTCCAGGAAGATATAAAACTAAATTTCGAACAGTAGTTCGAAATTACGTTTTTCCTGGTTTACCACGCCACTTCAACCCGTTTTTTTCACGCAGTTTAGTCGGTACATCTTCAATTTGCAAATACATGTTTTTCTGTACGTCATTATTATTTGTAGATTGTTCTTCATTATTTTGTGCTGATATTTCTTGTTTTATATTTTCACATTCTACCAAACTGCTGCTTGTTCCAACTGTATCACTTCGACATTTTGCTTCTAATTTTCATTGAAGACAGGATGGGGACAAATTAAAATCTTCTTAGTCGGCACAATCTTTTTCAAAATCATTTCTAAAGTCTTCTATTGTTACACCTTCTTCTGAAATATCTGATTTATCGTTTGCTTCTAAATCAGACAAATTTTCAATGATCTGAATTTCTTTTTGAGTAAGTGGTCCACAAGAGTAATATGTCATGCTGAACGCCAAAAAACACCTTAACTACATAAAATGTAATATAACAAGTGTTCATTTGAAAAGTCAATCTAGTAGCATGTGATTTACTGAGAACATTTTGAAGTAAAGTCGTAAATTAAAATTTACTACTTTACTTAACCTACGAAGTCGTATATTTTGACAGTTTCATACATAGGTACAAATAAATAACAAATAATAGGTATTTATTGAAAACTATAACAAATGTTGAAAATGTTGTCCTTCAAGATCAATGCACTTTAAAATCCACCGTTCAAAATTTCTGATGATATTCTGGAACATTACTGGATTGTTATTAATTTCCATGCATTTCTGTTCGATTCTCTGTAGCATATCATTCAAATTCAATATAGGTGTTCGAAATATGTTATTTTTTAGATAAGGCCACAAAAAGAAGTCGCAAGGTGTTAAATCGCATGAACGTGCAGGCCAGTTAATTTCAGTATTTCGACTAATTATACGCTCATCAAAAAATTCTCTTAAATAATCCAAAGATTCTGCAGTACAGAGACAAGGTGCTCCGTCTTGTTGGAAATATGCATTTTGAAGTTCATCGTCATGCAACTGATAGACAAATGGTTGTAAAATTTCCGTACGGTACCTTTGAGCATTTAACGTTCCCTGAAAAAATATTCGTCCAATGATTCGCCTTTGGCTTATCGCTGCCCAAACACCAATTTTCTCTGGATGTAGCGATTCTTGATTAATTATATGTGGATTTTCACTACTCCAAATTCTTGTCTTTTGTGAATTTAGGTATCCCGTTTTATAAAACCATGCTTCATCAGTAAAGATGACTCTTTGCGAAAGTTTTCCATTATTGTTCATATTTACAAACCAATTACAAAACTGTAGTCTACGTGGGTAATCAATTTCTAACAATTCTTGTACTGCTGTGACACGGTATGGATAAAGTTGCATATCTTTTTTTAATAACTTGTGAGTTGTACCAACAGAAAGGTTTATTTGTTGACTCAAACGTCGAACAGATCTTTGTGGTTCATTTTCCATTATTTCTTCAACACGATTGACAACTTGAGGTGTACGTTTCTTAACTGCTCCGCTGCCTGATTTTCTTAAGAGACTACCAGTTTCAGAAAAAAGTTTTAAAGTTCTATCCAAAGTATCCTTAAATTGTACATAATCTATTACAAAATGTGGAAACTCAACTTGAAATTCTACCATGCAATCTTGAACTGAATAAACCCATAAACCATCAATTTGATTACCACTTCGAAAATAAGCCTAGACTAAAAAAATTTTATGTTCTAAAGTGAAAGCCATTTTAAAACTGAGATGCAATTTATTTAAACCAGAATCGACGCACGATTATTTTATGCACTAACTGATATTTGTGATTGACATTATCAAATGTCATTTGGATTTACGTTTACGGAACAACAAACAGATACTAATATATATACATATATACTAATATATTTGCGTCTTATTCTATCAAAATTTCAAAGTAACCTAGATTGACTTTTCAAATGAACAGACGTTATATTTGTACCCCAAACAGAGTTTCTACATCAAACAAAAACTGCAACGACTGTAGCAAATCAACTGACGTGTGATTAGCAGTAACCGCAATTTTGTGTTGCCATCTTTCGAAAACTAACAGAAACTTCGAGCAGGGCTGAAGTACACCTGTACCCCGAGTAGTGTTCCAGGATTAATGGACTTATTCAAAAGTTTTCATTTCTTTTCAATTTACCTCAGTATTATCTAGGTTTAATGTAAGTGAAAGATAAGAACTAAAAACGAATCAAATATCATTGCGATCGAGCTTGTAGGCTTCCGTGGTCATTGTCCATAATTATTTCTCAAATTCCGGGCTGCGACCGCGTCCTTGGTACTGCTTCCTTCTTGGCCAAGAAGAAGGTAATCCTAATCATTATTATGATATTCGAAAAGTCTTTCTTTGGAGACTGTGGTTAAGTAAAAACTCAAAAAGGTATAAAACCCCTTACCACAATTAATAATGTATCCTAAGTACGTATTTCGACAACTAAGTTGTCATCATCAGTAGGTAAAACCACTAATCAAAGTGTTGCTCAAGGGACACAGTAAAGTACAGTGTATACATGGGCCTCATGTGAAGTTGTGTGCGATTCTGTGTGTTAACTTTACTGTGCCTCATGTGCGATGTGCGACACTTTTATTAGTGGTTTTTACCTACTGATGACAACTTAGTTGTCGAAATACATATTTAGGATACGATTATTAATTGTGGTAAGGGGTTTTATACCTTTTTTGAGTGATTATGATTATCATTTATTTTCACAACTTAATGGTAAATTAATTAATATAAAGTAAAAAAAAAAGAACTTATTTGAAGTAATTACTCAATTCTGCAACTGAAAAATGGCTATGTTTTTTCCACTGAAAGTAAAACCAGTATTGTTTTCCTAATGCCACAATAAAAACACTCCATCCTGTCCGGACCATTGACCGACTTTTTCGCCAATATAACTTGTAACGTCAATAGGCGACAAACTTGACAACGACAGATATCGCTGGATAGAAATCTTTATAAGCGTATAACGGGTGTTCAGAAACATTCGAAGTCAAAGTAGTCCTTGAAAATATGAAGTCATGTCTGAGATAGATTGATACATTTACTTAATACAATTTTATAGGTTATCAAATTAGTATCTTCGATATTAGATTCTTACAATTTTTGACAGACAACAGTTGACATTTAATAATGATTACAAATCAGATACTTAAGTAAAGATATACGATTTTTTGTTCAGAGCCCACTTGACTTCGAATGTTTCTGAACACCCGTTATATATATCGACATCCTCTAAGTTGCTATCCAATCACTGGACTGGTCAATACAACACTGGATCAAAACTTCATTCAGAATTAATTTCAGGATTTTTTAATAAACTTATGTATAGTTTATTAAACAAATTCGGTTACTCGGATTAACTTTTTTTTTGGAATTAGATCATGCCACCTTATCTTTTCCAAGGGGCCTGGTATAGTATAGTAACAACTTGAGAAGAAACGCGATAAGGACTATGCTGTATTAATGATTCTAAGAGATACCAAGCCAAAACCAACGAATAGTGTCTGAATTTTAGTATAATTGTATTGTCAGGAATCGAGAGGGTGGATTGTCATACCAAGATATTGTGCATCTTATATGTCATCAAGCGAGTATCGCTTTATGAGTACAACATTACTGGAAAGACGAAAATAGGTCGCCATCCAGGGTCTGATGTGCGTCGACGGACAAGTGAACAGAAGTGTTTTAATGCGTATCACCATACCACTAGATTGCAGGTTCTTGGACAAAAACGAGAGAGTACGATAGATCGACAACTTTTTATTAATAATAATAATCCATGCCTTAGCATCCTCCAATAGCTTAACGCCAACTACAGGTAGCATTGGCAGGCCATGAATTATTATTACGCCCGCAGCCATAGAGAGACTTAAGATTTTTGTGTGTAGGCTTCACCTTAAACGGGAAGAAAACTCACAAAAAGCTTTATAGACAGCGGCCCCGGATTTAATCCCAAGACCCCAGCATAACAAGCCAAAGATTTACCACTAAGCTAACGGCCTATTAACGATATTCGATACCATTTTCTGTGACATCTTTTATTGCCACTAACTTAAAGTCATCGTCAGTGTTGTACGAAACGAGGCAGAAGGAGATGCAATTGAGACTAAGAATAGAAGATTCCCAGATAAGTTCTAATTCAACTAAATATCCAACAATGGGCATGTGTTTAGTGCAGACCTGATGGACCGAACGATCGCGACGGCATGATGTAATGGCAGTGCAGTGCCATCAATTATGAATCATAAAGCAGTCCAATATTCATTCGAGAACTTCACATCGCACAGCATTACCTTGTAACAAAGAACATACCCGTGTTGCCTTGGTCGCACTTGGTCAACTCGTTCACCTGAATTTATTGCCGATCAAAAATATGTGGCATTTCATCAATCATCGACCTAACACCGATCGCCGCTAATGACTGAAAATGATTTCTGATTGGAGGATCCGATAAATACGATGCCAAATTGAGACTGTTGTTCTTGCTCATAGAGAATACATTCATTATAGAGTTTCATGAATATTTGTATTGAAATTAAAATAAAATTGTAGTAATAATTTGTTAATGATGTGTATTATTTATTAAATAAATTTGGTTGGTACTCTCCTGTTACTGTTTTCTTGGTTTTGCAATATTCATTCATGGTAGTCTACAATTATGTGACTATTTCATGAACTTTTTAACAAATATAGATTTACTTAATACACTCTTAAAGTATAAGAAGTACCATATAATACTACTATTCTATAATACAAAGGTATTTTTAATAATATAAAATATTATTAAAAATCTGGTGTGAAGAACACAAATGCAGGTTCACTATTAATATTTTCTGTGAACGTGTCCGAATATATCCTATCCCCAGAGACGTAGATACGTATTTCGCTTTTCTACAAGCTCATCGGTACGCCCCTGCTGGAGAAAGGATATTTCCAGACACATTCACAGAAAAGAACCACCTCGCCCTATCACCGTAATTATCCAGACCGAGCGCAGAAGTAAATTCGGCGCTACCTGTTGTCAGACAGCCGAAGTACCTCGCATACCGTCCACATAATTAATGTGAAGTAACGACGCTCTTCCAAAGGTTAGCACAGCCAACTCTCTAGAAAACTGCATTTTGTTTGTGCCTTCACTCATACTACGGCTTAACCGCATGTGTAATGTATCAGAATAGTTGAAACATACATGAGTAGGTAAACCCCACCAGTTTTGTATAATACAAAGGTATTTTTAATAATATAAAATATTATTAAAAATCTGGTGTGAAGAACACAATGCAGGTTCACTATTAATATTTTCTGTGAACGTGTCCGAATATATGACAACAGGTAGCGCCGAATTTACTTCTGCGCTCGGTCTGGATAATTACGGTGATAGGGCGAGGTGGTTCTTTTCTGTGAATGTGTCTGGAAATATCCTTTCTCCAGCAGGGGCGTACCGATGAGCTTGTAGAAAAGCGAAATACGTATCTACGTCTCTGGGGATAGGATATATTCGGACACGTTCACAGAAAATATTAATAGTGAACCTGCATTTGTGTTCTTCACACCAGATTTTTAATAATATTTTATATTATTAAAAATACCTTTGTATTATACAAAACTGGTGGGGTTTACCTACTCATGTATGTTTCAACTATTCTGATACATTACACATGCGGTTAAGCCGTAGTATGAGTGAAGGCACAAACAAAATGCAGTTTTCTAGAGAGTTGGCTGTGCTAACCTTTGGAAGAGCGTCGTTACTTCACATTAATTATGTGGACGGTATGCGAGGTACTTCGGCTGTCTGACAACAGGTAGCGCCGAATTTACTTCTGCGCTCGGTCTGGATAATTACGGTGATAGGGCGAGGTGGTTCTTTTCTGTGAATGTGTCTGGAAATATCCTTTCTCCAGCAGGGGCGTACCGATGAGCTTGTAGAAAAGCGAAATACGTATCTACGTCTCTGGGGATAGGATATATTCGGACACGTTCACAGAAAATATTAATAGTGAACCTGCATTTGTGTTCTTCACACCAGATTTTTAATAATATTTTATATTATTAAAAATACCTTTGTAGTATACAAAACTGGTGGGGTTTACCTACTCATGTATGTTTCAACTATTCTGATACATTACACATGCGGTTAAGCCGTAGTATGAGTGAAGGCACAAACAAAATGCGGTTTTCTAGAGAGTTGGCTGTGCTAACCATTGGAAGAGCGTCGTTACTTCACATTAATTATGTGGACGGTATGCGAGGTACTTCGGCTGTCTGACAACAGGTAGCGCCGAATTTACTTCTGCGCTCGGTCTTGATAATTACGGTGATAGGACGAGGTGGTTCTTTTCTGTGAATGTGTCTGGAAATATCCTTTCTCCAGCAGGGGCGTACCGATGAGCTTGTAGAAAAGCGAAATACGTATCTACGTCTCTGGGGATACGATATATTCGGACACGTTCACAGAAAATATTAATAGTGAACCTGCATTTGTGTTCTTCACACCAGATTTTTAATAATATTTTATATTATTAAAAATACCTTTGTATTATACAAAACTGGTGGGGTTTACCTACTCATGTATATTTCAACTATTCTGATACTATTCTATAAACTGCCTTCAAAAATTATTAAAGATATACAACTTTATTTCAACCACTATGTAAGTAAAACCATTTAAGATTAACCGGTCAAGCCAGCACTATCATTTTGAATGGTACAATGCAAGTAAAAAATTTAAGGTGCCAAATATAGATGTCACGGCAGAAAATGATGAGGTTATGTTAATGTTTATATTTTAAATTAATTATATTTATTATTTTTAACTTGTAAATAAATAAGATGTTTTATATTTATAAAAGAGATTTTATTTAACGTTGTTTTTGATAATCAAAGAAAATCAACTTGAATGCCTATATTTGTACTAAACCATTTTTTTTTATTTGTAGGAAATTGTTGACAAGAATGTACATTAGGGTCAAGGAGGCAACATAGTTCGCATATTTTCCGCCAGTCAATCTTAACTGGTTTTACTATATAACAACATATTTAATAGTATATCTATTTTTTAAGTTCTACGATTGTAATCAATATTGTTAGTGACAATAATATAACATTCACATTGTACCAAGTAAACATCAGCACAAATCTCTTTGAACAGACAAATTATTTGTTAAAATCTAGAAATTCTTAATGAAATTTGATCGTTTTCTCCTATACTTTATAATTCAGCTAAAATATAACGGGTTACCATTATTATTATATAAAGTCAATAGTAACAAGTGTTCATTTGGAAAGTCAATCTAGGTTACTTTGAAATTTTGATAGAATAAGACGCAAATATATTAATATGTGTTTGTTGTTCCGTAAACGTAAATCCAAATGACATTTGATAATGTCAATCACAAATATCAGTTAGTGCATAAAATAATCGTCCGTCGATTCTGGTTTAAATAAATTGCTTCTCAGTTTTAAAATGGCTTACACTTTAGAACATAAAATTTTTTTAGTCCAGGCTTATTTTCGAAGTGGTAATAAAATTGATGGTTTATGGGTTTATTCAGTTCAAGATTGCATTGATGGTAGAATTTCAAGTTGAGTTTCCACATTTTGTAATAGATTATATACAATTTAAGAATACTTTGGATAGAATTTTAAAACTTTTTTCTGAAACTGGTAGTCTCTTAAGAAAATCAGGCAGCGGAGCAGTTAAGAAACGTACACCTCAAGTTGTCAATCGTGTTGAAGAAATAATGGAAAATGAACCACAAACATCTGTTCGACATTTGAGTCAAAAAATGAGTCAAAAACCTTTCTGTCGGTACAACTCACGAGTTATTAAAAAAAGATATGCAACTTTATCCATACCGTGTCACAGCAGTACAAGAATTGTTAGAAATTGATTACCCACGTAGACTACAGTTTTGTAATTGGTTTGTAAATTTGAACAATAATGGAGAACTTTCGCAAAGAGTCATCTTTACTGATGAAGCATGGTTTTATAAAACGGGATACCTAACTTCACAAAATACAAGAATTTGGAGTAGTGAAAATCCACATGTAATTAATGAAGAATAGCTACATCCAGAGAAAATTGGTGTTTGGGCAGCGATAAGCCAAAGGCGAATCATTGGACCAATATTTTTTCAGGGAACGTTAAATGCTCAAAGGTACCGTACGGAAATTTTACAACCATTTGTCAATCAGTTGTATGATGATGAACTTCAAAATGCATATTTCCAACAAGACGGAGCACCTTGTCACTGTACTGCAGAATCTTTGGATTATTTAAGAGAATTTTGTGATGAACGTATAATTAGTCGAAATACTGAAATTGCCTGGCCTGCACGTTCATGCGATTTAACACCTTGCGACTTCTTTTTGTGGCCTTATCTAAAAAATAACATATTTCGAACACCTATATTGAATTTGAATGATATGCTACAGAGAATCGAACAGAAATGCATGGAAATTAATAACAATCCAGTAATGTTGCAGAATATCATCAGAAATTTTGAACGGAGGATTTTAAAGTGCATTGATCTTGAAGGACAACATTTTCAACATTTGTTATAGTTTTCAATAAATACCTATTATTTGTTATTTATTTGTACCTATGTATGAAACTGTCAAAATATACGACTTCGCAGGTTAAGTAGTAAATTTTAATTTACGACATACTTCAAAATGTTCTCAGTAAATCACATGCTACTAGATTGACTTTTCAAATGAACACTTGTTATATACGTACCCCTAGTTCTTTTCAGATACTTCCAATTGTATTGGAGTTATAAATACCAAATATACATTGCACAGCATGAAACGCAACATTAAGTTTACCAGGTGAAGATAAGTTTTGATTTGAAAATAGTAGATAACTTAATTAGAGATTCTAAATTAAAAAAAGACCATATTACTTGTCTGTTTCCACAATGCGATGTTGCTAAAAAATTCGTTCACTGCCTTTTCAGGCTACTACGAAGAAACTATGGAAAATTTTTAACAAACGCGAGCTTCAAGTTGCATTTAAATCCAATAATTCAGTTACAACGCTTTTAGAAAACGCGAAAGAGGCAAATAATAAATATGAAATTCACAAAATAGAATTCTAAAATTGTAGGATGACATAGTTAGTCAAACAAAACGGCAATTTTAACCCGCTACGATGGAACATGTAGCATTATATTTAACCATATAAAAACAAGTATTACCCGATGTATTTTAGACACTGATCACAATGTAACAATAGATAATGTTAAACGAGTAATAAGTGTACATACAGTACATACTCGTAGTTATAGAGAACGGAAGAGCTCCGAGAGCTTTTTATTTCTAAAAATATGCATATAGTTTAGGTGGAATTATGGCTGTCACACTTAATGACTCTCAGGTAAGCATACGATTATAAGTAGATATAAATAAGGTTAGTTTACTTTTAGAAATTAGTATTAATGCATCGGTGATACAGTGATTTGCTTTGCTTATGTAAAGTGTATGATAGAATCCGCGTGCTTTCCTTTCTCTACTGATGATGATGGCAAATTAGTTAGCGAAACATACAAGGTGTTCATGAAAAAAAAAGACAACGTATGAAAATCGAAAAGATGCAATTATATAGAATATGAATCAAAAAAATTATAAGTCAATTATAACACGAACCCCGAAATTAAGAACCCCCTGAAATTGTATTATGTGCCGCCTATGAATTCAGAATGTTTTAATACCTCTATTAAACTCGCGCACACACATACCCTACAGCAGCGTTTTCCAAACTGGGAGGCGCGCCTCCCTAGGGAGGCGTGGAGTAGTCTAAGGGGAGGCGCGAATATTTGGTGCACGTGCAGCTAATACAATACGTAACATATAGGTACATATTAACTACCAAGAATGATTGGTTGGTAGCACTGTAATAAATTTACTCAGAGAGATCTCCAAGAAAAAAAATTAAATCAGTTTAAATAAACTGCAAGTTTTCTGTAATATTTTATAATAAACACATATAAATAATATTAAAATAATTAAAATAATATAGAAAGTGTTTAAATTGGGTTGTTTAAAAGCTGCAAAACTAAGAAAAATAAAAAACAAAATAAAGTGAAGAGAGAAGAAAAAGAGCAAATATGAAATGTGCAGTGGGCAAGTGCAAATAAAGTAACAATAAAAAAACAAGTGATAAATTATATTAAAACCTAATTTTTTGCGTACTTTTAATAAAATGATTATATTTTCAAAAAGCTGTATCATTTTACAATTTTCCAAAAGATGAAGCTAGAAGTAAGTTATGGGTAATATTTTGCAACCGAGTGAAGCCTGTGAAAGCGGATAAAGAAAATATGTGTGCTTTACATTTCAAGCAAGAGGACTTTGACTTTAATTTCATTAATGAACACGTTGAGATCGTGTGACACCATATTTTTGAAATTAAATGGTGAAAAATTATTACTTTCAACCGGATATTTACAAAAGCATTTGTTGGAAGCAAAAGAAATTGAAGCCAGTGACGACGTTAAAAAACTTTTCTTTAGATGTAGAATGTATTTTAGAATTAATTGTGTGTTGAAATTATGTTTTGTCTTTTAATTCTATGGATCTCTATAAAATATTTTCTTTTTGAAATTTATATTTATGATTTCCATTTATTATGAAACAATTTCGCTTTGCTTTAAAAAAATTTAGTTAAAGAAATAACAATTTGTCCCACTGTCGTATTTTTACACAAACATAACAGTTCTACAGTTATATTTTATTAGCCAATGAGAACACAGGTTGAGTGCCGTTGGTATTCCTTCATGCGCAGAAAAGTTTTTTTATTCTTGCAATGTCGACTTCAGTTTAGCTCAGAAGTGTTAGATTGTGTTTCTTATTTTATTTTGACGTACCTAATTACTCACTGATCACAATAGTAAGTAATTTAATTAAGTTTAATTTTTTTAAGAAC
The DNA here is from genome assembly GCA_935421215.2 of Melolontha melolontha. Classification (NCBI taxonomy): domain Eukaryota; kingdom Metazoa; phylum Arthropoda; class Insecta; order Coleoptera; family Scarabaeidae; genus Melolontha; species Melolontha melolontha. The sequence goes on along the minus strand of OW285237.1, from coordinate 133,060,867 downwards.
AATAAATTAATTATCCTAATATTTTTAGAGAAATGGATAAGTTCTTGACTGGTTATAAGAGAAAATCCTCTAATAATGAAGAATCTGACGTTGGCACAAGTAGTAGGAATCAGGAAGGAAGAACCCCCAAGACAAGAAAATACGATTCGTCTTATTTATCGTTCGGATTTACAAGTGTTATTACTGATAATGTGGAAAAACCAATGTGTTTGTTTTGTTCGAAAGTTTTGGCTGCTGATAGTATGAGACCCGAAAAATTAAAACGCCACATTGAAACTATGCATTCTCAATACGTTGGCAAGTCCCAAGAATTTTTTCAAAGAAAATTGGATGAGTTCACTACACAAAAGCAAACGTTCAAAAACATAGTTCATATTCCATCAAATGCGTTACTAGCATCGTACTTAGTATCTTACAGAATCGCGAAGTGTAAAAAACCACACACAATAGGAGAAACATTAGTTTTGCCAGCAGCTATTGATATGGTCAAAACAATGTTTGGCGAATCATATGCAAAACAGTTGCGACAAATACCGCTCGCTGATAACACTGTTGGCAGAAGAATCGATGATATATCTGACGATCTTTGCGATCAATTAGTTTCTCAGATGCGCACTTCAAAATTCGCCTTACAAGTAGATGAAGCAACCGATGTAGCTAAAGACGCACATTTAATTGCATATGTTCGATATGTTGAAGAGAATAATATAATTGAAGATATACTATTTTGCAAACCCATTCCTGGCAAGGCCACATCCAGTGAAATTTTTAATATAATCGACAATTTTTTTGATGAGAACGGCATATTGTGGAATAATTGCATTGGGCTTTGTACAGACGGTGCACAGTCAATGTCAGGACACAAAACTGGCCTTCAAGCGCCAATTAAAAGGAAAACACCCGATGTTCTCTGGACGCACTGCATGCTCCACAGAGCAGCTTTCGTATCAAAAAATATGAGTGAGGAACTTAACTACGTTTTTACAAAAGTAACGAAAGTTGTAAACTACATAAAAAACAGTCCATTAAAAGTTAGGTAATTTGCAAAGCTGTGTGAAGATATGGAAGCTGCTTACACCTCACTTTTGTATTATTGTGAAGTGCGCTGGCTATCTCGTGCAAAAGTGATTCAGAGGGTACTTGAACTCAAAGAAGAAATTGCAATTTTTCTCGAAGAAAATCATTATGAGGATGCAAATATGTTTAGGGATGATAATTTTATTATTAAACTTACCTATTTGGTTGAAATTTTTGGAAAATTGAGTGTTTTGAATAAATCGATGCAAGGGCCACAAATGCATTTATTGATTCAAAAAGATAAAGTGAAAGCATTCATTAAAAAAATGGAGATATGGAAGACAAATTTGGAAAAAAATAGGTACGACATGTTTCCACTTTTACATTTATGCCCCCTAGTTAATATAGAAGGAAACAAAAATCTATTTGTTGAACACTTGGATGGTTTGTTAATTCATTTTTCGAATTATTTTGATGATCTTGATTTTACAAAATATGCGTGGATACAGAATCCATTTATCGACGAAGAAGATGACGAATTTGAATTAACAAGTATTGAGAAAGAAAACTTGATTGAACTATCTTGTGATACTTCTTTAAAACAAAAATTTCAGAATGTATCTCTGATTCAATTTTGGCTAGATATTAAGAGTGAATATAATATTTTGTCAAATAAAGCTTTAAAAGTATTGCTGCCGTTCGCAACATCTTATTTATGCGAAACAGGATTTTCTGCATTAGCTGCAATAAAATCGAAATATCGTGCTCGTTTGGTTGTAGAAAAGGAGCTTCGTGTAGCTATCTCATCAATGACACCGAGATTTGAGAAACTTTGCGCTAATAGGCAAGCACATCCATCTCATTAAGCGACAATAATAAAATATTCTTATTCGGTTTTTCTTGTGTATAAGAGTGTATCTTAATAAATTTTTTAGTACTAAAAATTTTTGTGTTTGTAGTATTTTATAAAATGGAAGGGAGGCGCCATATGATCAAATATTTTTAAGGGAGCCGTGATAAAATAAAGTTTGGAAACCACTGCCCTACAGCGTACATGTATGTGTTACATACGTAACAGCTGTCGGTGTTAGAAAACAAGAACACTAAGATAACATTGCTGTATGCAAGCGAATTATTAAAAATTAAGATGTATGCTCTACGGAACATTTCACATCCGAAACCTTCGTAATTTGGTAACAATCTACCTGTTTAATTTAATCGGAACATGAACAAGAAGAGGTAAATGCAAATGATTTCGAACATACACATGTAACAATCGAAAGTGACTGAAAGAATTGTTTCGCTACTTAACGCTACCTCCACTCTTTAAAGTCGGTCGCTTCTTGAAATGCAGTGGGGACAAGGGACAAATATTTTATAAATATCCTTTCATTTTCTTTCTCGCTTCTGTAATGGAATTTGGGGAAAATAATTTGGAGTCATATTCTATATAATTACATCTTTCCATTTTGCATACGTTGTATTTTTCTTTCAAAGGACACCCGGTATATCCTCGACTTAAAATTATATTGTAGTAACAGTTTCTTAAATAATTTTTACAGAAAATGCCATGTCTCTGATTTATACAAATTTTTATTTCCCTGGAATGCATAAAGTACAAAGTAAATGACATTTTATTACATGTGGCTGTTCAAAAAAATACTGTCCGGCTTTTATAGATATACGTTTATTTGAATATGAAGATAAACCACATATCAAAGGCAAACTGGACGACATATTTTACACAACACTTCGGTCAAACGAAAACTTTATTATATTTGAAAAGCCAGTAATCTAAACACGAATGAAATATCGCTGGAGGAAATAAAGAAGAAAATAACTCAACTTAAAAAATTTAAATTGCGGAGAAACAACAAGGCTTTCAGAACAATAGAAGACCAACGAATGCAATATTCATCATGAGACAAATCATTCACTGAACATAATCAACCTGCTTTTATGTACTTTGAGCAGGCGCGTAGACAGAGGGGGGGTTTTAAGGTTATAACCCCCCCCCCTAAATATTTAAATAATACCATTAATTTTGCCTATTACAAAAATGTTTCAATATACAGGTTCGGAAAGACAACACTTATAATCGGCACGTAAACCTATGTATAAAAACTCGGCGCAGTTGCCACTATCGCTAGTCCCCACCACGCATCAGTCTTTCGATATGCAAACTACAAGTATAACTAGTCGTGCGGCAGTACCAATCCAGCACTTATCGAGAGTGTACCTTCGCTGGTGTCAATTATATCGTCTTCATCCTTCCCGCGTTCATCCTTTCAATTATATCTTTCCATTTAAAATTTATTATAATTTTACCAGTTTCTTCATTATTGTTTTCATTTATTAATTCTTATGCTAGTTTATTCGAACACATACTTTAATTTCAATTTTTCCTTATGAATTTTTTTTATTCGGTTTTCCTAGAAGAATCTTTTTGTTTTATTTTACTTTTAGAAACATCTTTTGATTTGCATTATAAGAATGCTTTTTGTTTGCGTTTTAGTATTCTATTTGAGAACATTGTTTTTTACGTATTGTATTGATTGTTGTAAGAAGTTTATTTAGTTGGAAAAGAAGTTTTAATTTAATTTTATTTATTTGATGTAATTTATTCAATTTTTATATTAAAAATTCCAAATATGTTAGTACATTGTTATGTTTTATTTTAAATGATGTTTCTTCCGCGAGAACGTACTGTTAAATGACGAGCGGAGGAGGAGCGTTGTGAACGCAAATGACGCAGGCGCACAATTCTTGTAGCATGAGCTGTACGATATGGCAACGTGTTCCTAGAATTCTCCTGTTATACATGGAAAGCCGCATTTAAGATGAACCCTTACCATACCTGTATATTGTTTTCTTGTGTTTGTATACATACATTAATATACAAAATTAGACGATTGATATATACTTGTATAAATATAGTTTCTTCTTTTGGGTATGTACATGCATGTTCTGAAATTAGAAATTAGGTGAAACAATGGTCAATAGGGTTGTTATGTGAAAGAAGGCATACAATTCTACCATTCATTGTAAAATAACCGCAACTCTCAGACGCTACAGATACAACATTATAATAATGTAGTGATGTAATATATTAAAATAGATAACACTAAGAAAGAAAGAAAAAAATGATAATATATTTTTGTTTAATGTTTGTAGATTTTACATCATTTTGAAAAAGTATACAATGATTATCCGAAACAACAAAATGTATTAATAAAACAGTGTTTTGTCATTCAGATGAAAATACCAAAAAAAAAGAACAGAAATTTTAAGAAAACTGAAATACTTATATTAACGTATACAAGAGACAAATGTATTATATTTATGGTTGGGTAAAAATGTTTTCGTTCCATTTTTTCTAAAAAGAAAATTAAATTTATGCTTTTTTATAATTCTTAGAACCCTAATTGTCCAACCAAACACAAAACTACAAGTCACTTCCTTCTAGCTCAATTATTTAGTTTATTCGACAAAGTGCAGTTTGTTGTGTAGCATTGCTTAACCTTAAAAATTAAAAGTGTGTTATAATTTAAATTATTAACCAATATGAAGAGAAAACAGTCAAATACCTTATTAAATTATTTTAAAGCCAAGTCAGGCAAAACAGAATCAAGTGATACAAGCAATAATTTAACTGAATATGAAAGTGTTTGTGATAAAGTTGATAAATATGATGGAAACAACTTACAATCTTCAATAATTATCAACAATGCTCCGTCTACATCCACTTCGTTTCTTATATTGGGAAAAAGGTAAGAGTCAGTATATCATTTGAGCATTTGAAAAAAAATAATTTTTAGTTAAATTTTGAAGAAATTGGTGACATTATTTGTAAGATTTGGATACCCGAGTCTACATTTATTTTTCCAAAAAGCGGCAAAAGACATCTAAAATTTCAGTTTAACTGGATGACTAATTATAAATGGCTTGTTTATTCAAGAACAAGAGCTTTTTGCAAAAACTGTGTTCTGTTTGGTCAATTTACTGATGTAGGTAAAGGAAAACATCAAAAAGTTGGAAAGCTTGTTACGGAAGCTTACCAAAATTGGAAAAATGCCTTGGAAGATTTTAAAAATCATGAGATAACGGATTATCATAAAATGTGTATGATAAAAACAACCTGTTCAGAAGCATTTAAAAATAAAAAAGATGTTGGTATCGATGTGAAAATTAATGAAACTTTAAAGAAAGAGATCGAACGAAACAGGAGTCGAATATTGCCAATAATAAAAACTATTATTTTTTTGCGGACGTCAAGGAATCGCTCTCCGAGGCCATCGGGATCATAATATTTTAATTAATGAAGAATTAAGCAATGATGGAAATTTCCGTGCTTTGTTACGATTTAGAATGGACTCTGGAGATGAGACATTAAAGTCGCACTTTAATGCAACGCCTAAAAATCAATTGTATATAAGCCCTTCTATACAAAATGAAATGATATCAATTTGTAATGAGTTAATATTGAAAAAAATTATACAATGGATCAATATGTCCAAAGGTTTTTCAATTTTAGCGGATGAAACTCAAGACATAGCCACAGTGGAACAGCTGTCTTTATGTGTCCGTTATTGGGATAAGGAAGAAACTAGTATTAGAGAAGACTTCCTTCAATTTATTCCTGTTGAAAGTGGAACTGGAGAAGGACTCGCAAAGAGAATTATTGAGTTTCTGAATCATAATGGAATTGATATCAGATATTTGTATGGGCAAGGATATGATGGAGCTAGCTCAATGAGTGGAAAAAACAGCGGAGTTCAAGCTCATATTCGTGCATTACAACCGTTAGCATTGTACGTACACTGTTGTTCTCATTCTTTAAATTTGGCAATTTCAGACGCTTGTAATATTTCGTACATTCGTAATGCCATTGGATGTATACAAAGTATTTGCAACTCTTTTAACACTCCGAAACGACTGAAATACTTTAAAGATAGTGTGATTGAAAATTGCCCAGAATCAAAGTCATCTAAACTACGAAATGTATGTCCAACAAGATGGGTCGAAAGACATGATTCGGTTTTAATATTTCAGGAACTACAGAATGCTGTGGTTGATGCTTTAGAAACTATATCTCAGGACGTAAAAATAGATTCAGATACTTCTTCTAAGGCGAATCAATTATTGAGAGCAATTGGTAGCTGCGAATTTCAAGTTTCCTTAAAATGTCTTTCAAAGTTATTTGCTATAACATTACCGCTTAGTAAATATTTACAGACAGACAATATATCTTTGATGGAAGCCTTAAATTTAGCATCGGTTATTCAGGATGAATTATCGAAGATTCGTTTAAAAGCTGATGAAGAATTTTCGCAATTGTATGAAGAAGTAATCTCTCTTTGCATACAATTTAAAATTGATATCGAAATGCCGAGAAAAAGCGGAAGGCAAATAAATAGAAGCAAATAAATAAAAGCTAGTACGCCAGAAGAATTTTATAGAAAAAGTGTTTTTATTCCATTTTTAGACCATTTCATCGTCCAGCTTGAGAATCGCTTAACGGCGCATAAAGATATTTTGTCCTCCTTTACAGTTTTGTTACCAAAACACGACTTTTCTGTGTCTATGGACATTAGAAACAGGTTCTTAAAATTACTGCGATTCTACGGAGGCGTAGAAAATGTTTCACCGATAGAAGAATCTGCAATATCAGAATTGTCATTATGGTATGCAACTTTGGCAAATCTGGAGCTGAAACCAAAAACTGCCACTGAGGCATTGACCATTTGTAACAAAGAAATTTATGAAACAATACTTACACTTTTAAAAATTCAAATAATTCTTCCAGTGACTACTGCCACTAATGAGCGTTCTTTTTCCTCATTAAGAAGGCTTAAGACGTATTTAAGGAATACAATAAATGAAGATAGATTGAACGGTTTGGCGCTTCTTAATATACATCGGGACATTATTCTGTCTCCGGATGAAGTATTAGACAGTTTTTCTTTACAAAGCCGAAAAATGAAATTAAAATTGTAAATCGTAATATGATTTTCTTTATATCTTAAAATTGCAATCTTAACCCCCCCCCCCCCCCCCCGAAATTTATTTCTGTCTACGCGCCTGACTTTGAGGACTTAGCAAACGCGTTGGACCGCATCAGAAAACAGGATATACATGCAATGACTGCAATACTAAACGAAAGAAATCATTTCTATACAAATAATATAAATGATAAAAAAAACATATAACACAGACCACTATAAAAGTATAAAAACCTCCGACTGTCGGGGTCTGTCTGATGACATACAGATTACAGATTGGTGAAGTCAGGAATAATTCAGGGGGGAGATTATTATTGGAAATTTACATTAAGTGATGCGCCACCACGCGGTAAATTTTGGAACTAGCGTTGGAGGTATACTTGTATTGTTTATTGCAGTTTATTGGGTTCTATCGTGTGAGAAAGTGTATTGTGTTTTCATCTTTTCCTTGGTATTTTATATTTTCGCTACTGTTTTACGACAAATTTGTCTTTCTAAACATCACCCATGGTTCTTCAGATCTTCGAAAATAATACACCGAAAAAATTATTAGAAATAAAATGTCCGTACAGTGGAATAGATAAAAGTGCTGTAAATTGCATCGATTCATGTAATTATTTTATATCGGAAGAAAATAACAGTGGTAAAGAAAAATCATTCATATTATGCGCTAATTTAGTTTGGAATGGCCATATCAAATTTAAACCAGTGCGACTTCTTTATATTTGCTTCATGTGACTCGAGTTACATTAACATTACAGTGCCTTTTGATAAAGTATATTCATATAATTTATTTACAACTTTAAGAAACAAGATGTATGTAAATAAAATGGTGCATGTAATATGTAAAAATAAAGATTAAAAGAAAATTTGAAGTACTTTTCAATTTTAAAATTGCTCTTCTGTTGGAGATCATGCAATAGAAATTTATTGTATACAAAGCTATTCACAATAGCATAAAACAGTACGTAAGTTTTATTTGGCGATTTGTGTTAAGGAATTCTTCAAATTAAAAACAATTGACTTTTGCACTTACATCGTGTATTTTAACAGCTCGAGTTAAATAACTAATTGTCAAAAAGCTTATCATTATCAGTACAATATTCTTACATGTTTGAGTATGCAAACGATGTAGAGCTTTAAAAAAAGATGTTTCTTGATGAAGAAATTAAAATCAACATAAAATAAAACCCCGAACCAACTTAGAAAACACTTGTTAACACTATGGGTGTTAGGGAAACATTCGAAGTCAAAGTAGTCCTTGAAAATATGAAGTCATGTCTGATATAGATTGATACATTTACTTAATACAATTTTATAGGTTATCATAGCAAGCGCCAATTAAGTTAGCGCGAGGAGGGGGTGCGCAGTAGCCATTTTTAAAAACGTCCACCCCCACCTCAAGTAATTGTCAGAATACATTTGTCATTGACGTTTGACTAAACATAATGTCTTTGCTAGGAGATTAAAAAATGATACCCGCTCAGAGGTTAGAATTATCTGACATTTGATGTAAAACCAAATACAAATTTCCCCACTACTTTTAATCCTGCGCGAACTTACCCCTCCTCGCGCCAACTTAATTGGCGTTCGCTATACTTAAGTAAAGATTTCCGATTTTTGTTCAGAGCCCACTTGCCTTCGAATGTTTCTGAACACCCGTTACAAAACTACGAAGGTATACCTCCATTCGACACTATCTTAGCAACAAACGTGGCGCCACCATCGATAATGTTAATTCCCAATCCCACTTTAAGGGGGCGCTATGATAAAGTAGAGAGCACGAAGTCGATACAAAATACAAATTCAAGAGTTTTGACCTATAGAAATAGAAAAGTAATGTTTTCAAAACCGAAAACAATCCAACTGTTGTCACAATTATCCTAAGCTATTTTACCTTTTTTAATTTCAGCCACAATTTGCACAATTTGAAAAAAATAAAAAGATTAGTCTTAGGACAATTGTAGGACCTAGGCTATTAATAAAAAGTTTTCAGAAACTCCAAAGTAATCTTAATTTCTACAAAACTCTCGAAATAAGAATTTGGGGATAAACAAGCAATCTGTAAATAACATATGGAAAGAGCAAAGCAAGTAACCTTTAGCATCTTCCCAAAAGATGGCGCTGGAAAATTTAACGCATAAATTTAAAAATTATATTGGATGTAATGTATCGTAAGTTGTTAATTAAATATATGCAGGTAGAAGTAAACAATAGAAGCATATGTATATAAACATTTTCGAAGTAAAAATGGCACAAAAGGAAATTAATAAATGTACAAACACGTCCTGCTATCTCATTTACCTTTTTGGTTAAACTTGTTTTACAGTTAAAAAACAGAGCACACAACATTGTATTTTCCAATACTCAGTTTACAAAATATGCTAAAATTAACAAAGATCCAGAAGATTTAATGATTGCTATTGGAGAATTTAGTGTACCATGTACATAAGTGCCACTTGAATCGCAGAAGCCATTATCGCAATATTATTGTAACGTTTTTCGAGGATTAAAAAGAAAGTTCAGGTTTACAGAAACAACATAATTGACAAATTAACTTGATTTATTTACAGACTTAAGTATATATAAATACTAACAAAAGTAAAAAGAAAGCACTTAAACTCATTAATTTTAAATGTTTCGATTTGACTGGCTTCGCTATCGCGAATCATCTAACTTCGAGTGACCGTCTTTCCTGAGTCTTTGAATTTTGAATCGTGGTCGAAGATTGCCTCCATTTCCACTCCGTTGTTAAGTATCTCCCAGGGTTGTGATGTGTTTGTGTCTGATTAATATCGTGCGTTGTTGTGTTTGTTTTTGTTGTCACGTGTTTTGTTTGTGCAGTCTGTGCGTCAGTCGCGTTTACATTTTTTTTTTGCGTTTCAGTTGTGTGTTTAATGTGTTTTGTTGTATAGTGTTATTATTGTCTGTGTCTGTGTAACGAAGTGTTGTATTTGTTCGTTTGTTGCGTTAGTCGAGTGTAGTGTTATTAGCATATTGCCTAAGGCAAGTGCTAATTCGTCAACTGTGTTAAGTTTTGTCTTGTTTTGTCTTTGTGTCCATGGATTACTTGTTGGGGGTGGTGCTGGTACGTATTTAGGTTGAGGTGTGGTTTTATTTGTAGGATTGTTTGGGTTATTGGGACAGTTAATGAAAGTGGATAGATGAGGACCACCGCAGTTTGCACACTTTGGTGGGGTTGTTTTTGTTTTAGTACATAGATGTGTCGAATGTCCGTCTCCGCATTTCATACATTTGTAGTTAATGTTGCAATTCCGTTGGTGATGTCCGAAAGTCTGGCACTTGTGGCATTGTATAATGTCAGTCCGTTTGTTTAGTTGTTCTATTTTGATCGTCAGTCCGCAGCAGTCGCGTAAGTTGTAGATTGACTTGTATTGTCTCGTCAGTTCGATTAATACAAGTGGTGCTGGTATTCCGTGTTTGCCGTTCATCCGTTTGATTTTTAAAGTCGGGTATCCTTGGTCCGTCAAGTCGTCTGTGAGTCGTCTGTCAGTTTCGGTGATAAAGGTGGGAATGCCACGCATCACCACCTTTAATGTCTTTTCACTTCTCAATTGAAAAGTGTAGTATTGTATATGTTCGTTGTCTAGAGTGTGTTTTAGTTTTCTGTAGTCTTCGTCAGTTGTCGGTTCTATGTGAATTCCTGGTTTCACCATTTTGCTTTCTGTCGTGTTGATGTTATTAGTTTTAAGTAATTGTCGTATGTATGTCCATTTGTCTTTTTCGATTATGATAATTGGTGCGACTTTGTGTGTTTTTTTGTTTCAGTTTTTGTGTTAAGTGTAGTGTGTGTCTTATCACTTACCCTGGGAGTGCTGTTGTATGAAGTTGAAGGTTGTGGAGTGATTTCAGTTTCTTCTTCCATTTTTTCCTCGGTGATTGTTTTCTCGAGGACACTGTATGCGTTTTTTGTTTCGATAGGTGTATTTGCGTGGTCTGTTTTTTGTTTTTTTGCCGTTTTCTTCGCCATTTTAAAATCGTTTTGGAGTTGGACGTTGATTATTTGATCCGAGTTGTTGTTGGGCGGGTTTGCCGGGCTTGTATCTTCTTCTTCTTCATTTTCTTCGGCGATACTAATAATTCTATTTCACATGTTGGCTGGACGGGATCGACGATGAATATCTGTGGTTGCCTTTGTAGAAGGTTTTGGATATCTTCTTCGTCGGTTGTTTGGCTAATGATAATTTCTGCGTCTTGTCGTTGCTGCGGCGTACATCTTCTTTTGAAGTTATTCTTCAGAGTTATATTCGTTACGGTTTTGGTGATATATCTTCCGGCCATTTCTTCCGGGTTCGTATTTACGCTGTATTTAACGTAGGTGCTCTCAACTGCGATGTTGTAGGAATGAATATCGCAGTGAGAATGATGATCGAGTGACCGATAACACCGCAATATTTATATCTCCTGCTACCATTGCTAGAACTTTCTCGACATTTTCTCGAAGTAGTCGTTGAATAATAGTAGTACAAACCTTGTCCTTGCTAAGGCACCGCAATTGCAGAGACTGTGGAGTGCAGTCTCCTCTTCGTCTACACACACTGTGACAGGCCGATCGTGAACATGTTACTATGAATAGTGGGTTAGAATGAAGATGAGCCACTATTCACCACAACACTGTCCAACTTTGATGCTCAGTCGGTTAACTTATTCTCCGGTTTTCCAATGGGAAAACGCGGTAGTAATACTCCTACATTTATACAGCGCCAGTAAAAGAGTATAGGCGAAAGTGTTAATTATAAATAAAAATCTCAATTGTCAAATGAATGTTTAATATTAAAATAATATTAATATTATGTTTGTATAAAAGTTACTCTACAAAATTGCAACTTCATGTTTGCACTGTATGTTTGTCTTTGTATAGTGCTGAATTTGTTCTGGCAAAAAGCATCCAAAGTAAAAGCTCTTTAATTTGGGCAGCATTTTTTCCTTCCACAACTGTTCATTACGATATATTTTTTGGATAAAAATGTGAAAATCATTATCTATATAAACGACAAAATAACAAAAGTTTCGTCTAGTTATATTGAGCTGCCCTTGTATCTAAAAAATAGTGAAAGTATTCCTTACATTATATAACGCCTTGCCATAGTTTTTAATTAAATGGTTGATGCATTCAACTTTTTCCACTTCTGCGCCATAACTTACATCACTTTTAACTCTGCTGAACACACTAGAGTCACCATCCGCAATCATTTTTAAATACTTAAGCCCATGAATGGAAATGCTGCTATTAAAGGCTTCTGTAATGATATCTGCTTCCATTGCTGTTGATGAAGAATTCCAATTCTTAAAGCATTTATGTTTGCCAGGAGCTACAATCCTATTTTTTGCATGTGTGCAAATACAACAGTATTTATTCCGGATTCCAAGAAACAACACTTTTCCGGTTTCTTTGCCAATCACAACAGCCTAGAAAAATGGAAATTAAAACATCGTACACAAAATATAAATTGCTCTTACCGCTCCAGATAATGCATTATATGAATGTCCATAAGATCTTTTACTCCAGCCACCATCGCAACAGACATAGATCCATGTAGTACCATCATCACAGACTTGTTTATTTTCAATAGCTAGCTTTCTTTCTTCATCTCCCGCCTTCTTCATAGATTTCCACAAACTTTCTTTCCAGTGATCGCCAAGTGCATTCTCTATTGTCCGAAATGTAGGATATGTCATACAGGGTATATCTAAAGCACTCACGACATCAGTTGTTTGAGTGTAAGTACTTCCATTTGCTAATGTACCCCACACATATGAAACATTAACCATTGCAACTAAGGTATTATTAGCTGAACCGACGGGTTCCTCACTGGTAACTCCAAAGAGCTTATTGCAAAATGTACATTTCAAAGTAAAAATCGAAAACAAACCAAAGCGTTTCTCGTTGTGAACAACAAGGCGCCCAAATGTACATTTTTTTGCATGATCATATTCAGTGGCGGCTCTTGATGACGTACGATGTGCGCTGCTGCACGGATGAGACAACTTCGAACTATTTCGGAAGATTTCGGTACGGTTACTTGCTTCTCTGTATATATGAAAGCTTAAACGAAGCAGTCTCATCCGTGCAGCAGCTCACATCGAACGTCATCAAGAGCCGCCACTGAATTCATATTGCACTTTTAATATATTTTTTGTTAACAATCCTATTTCCTGTTATAGCAGCAATAGGCTCTTCAGATTTATCTATGGCCACTTCCAGTTTATGATCCATTATGCTACAAAATATATGTACACTGACAACTTAACCAATAAGAAGTTGTTAAACTAATAGTTATTTTTATGTATGTTAAAAACTATTACAAATATGCTGGATTCAGATATAATACCTAACATACTCATTGCTTGGGTCCCATGGAGCAAGAATTTCTTCGTGAGACAGGGAAGTTTCACATGTTACTGTGCTAGATGCAGCACTGAAAGTACAAAACGCTGTTGTAAGCTCTGGTGTAATTTTGCTACATTCTAAATATTTTGCTTTACTGCTGGTATGGTGATGTTGACCAACATTCATCATACAATTATAGTAGTATTTTGACTTACCAATGGTCATGCATTACGTTTATCATATTCATATCTGCCTGAACATTATCACTTTGTGGTTGCTGTTCGCAAGGCTGTTCACAATTCATTCTAAAAAAAAAATTAGTTAGAAAATTACTATTTTTTTCTGTAAGCACTTACTCTGTTGTTTTTTTCCTTTTCCAAAATGCACGAAGAGCTAGAGATTGCTTGGTACGTTTCCTGGCCCTACTTGGTGCAGGCTTTTTCAACATTTTGCTGCACACAACAAGTTCAATAAGTATTCTTAGTCAGAGAATAATAAATAAATAAAAGTCAGTCAGTCATCAACGATCGTAAGAGAAACATCAAAAGTAGACATACCCTGCGATATTACTGAAACTTATAAGATTATAATGAATGAGTTAAATACTTGTTATTGACAAAATAAATAATATAAAAAGTGCTCAGGCCTAATTAATCAACCAACCCTAGACAACGGAACAAATCAAACCTACATTTTCGAGGCTCGCCCTGTATTCAATGGAATTCAAACAAGTAAGAACCGTTAGCGAAGGACGGGTATCCAGCGAAGACGGTCCTTGGAGAAGCTAGCGAATGTAAGACGAAGACGGAGAATGAAGACATCGTTGGAGCTGCGGGGAAAGGGACGTTGAATGCACGCTGTTCATATTGTAAGCGACGGAAGAAGAGCGAGAGGTAGATTCAACCTTTTTTTTATATACGGCTAGACCGACAAATGTTTTATATTTTTTGTATTTGAAGTAAATTGGTATAAATCAAAGTAAAATACTCATTTTAAATTTAATGCGAATTTATATGTTAGATTTGATTCATTGAGAAAATATATACAATAATATTGTAACGTTTATGTAAAGTAACTTAGCAGGAAGATATTTTATTTATTATTTGTTGAATTAAGTATTTCCTCATTTTGTAACATTTTGATGATTGACTGTCGACGTTGAAAAAAGAGAATAGACACAATAAAGATTATTGTAAGACGCAAACTCTTTGAAAATAAAAAAAAAAAGCAAAACGAAACATATTTATTTGACGAATATTTCAAACGTAATATACAGGGTTTATTCAATTTTGTTTGGCACATTTACAAAATGTCTGCAACGTTGGGTGACATTGCGGAAATCGAATATCACATTACGCATGGTAATTTGAAGGCAATGAAGGCATTACATTGTATTTCTTTGGGAGATGAGGGCCAACCGCGGAGAGTCAGAAAGGCTCTGCGATCATTTACTGGTTTTGGATTCGAGAAGAATTCAGACGAATATTTCAAGAAAAGGGAAGAAGTCACACAAAAGCTAGAACTAGCCGACCTTATCGCTGTGTGCCAGATTCTCAATTTGAATTATTCTGGAACGATTGACGAAGATTAAGAAGACGAAAAGGATGACCCTGCGGTGGAAGAGGAAGAACAGCATGAGAAAAACGACGGACCGAGAATTAATAATGGTTTAGCTATGAGCTCGAAGTCCTTGCAATCATTCAGGCAGTCAAGAAGTTCCGCGTTTATTTGTTAGGAACGAAGTTCGAAATTGTAACCGACTGCTCCGCTTACCAAAAAACTATGCAAAATAAAGATCTTACAACTGGAGTCAAGATGAGAAATAAGGTAGACATACTGCTAAAAGAATTCTTGGAGGATGAAGCCATGAAACAATTCGAGGATAGTAGAGAGGAACTGAGAGAAGAATGCCGAGAACAAATTTTGAAAGTGCAACGTGAGAATAGAGAAAGATATAATTTGTGCCGGAGGAAACCGAAGAACTACAAATGAGGAGACTTAGTCGCTATTAAAAGAACTCAATTTGGTTCTGGTTTAAAAATTCACAAGAAATATTTAGGACCATATGAAGTGACAAAAGTCAAACCAAATGAAAGATATGATGTTATAGCAGTGGGAATACACGAGGGACCGATCAAAACCACCACATGCGCAGAATACATGAAGGCATGGGTAGAAGGCCTTGATGAATCGGAGTCCGATTCAGAGTCGGATGGCCGAATGTAGGATTTTAGTTGCGCAATACATCGATGCGACAGCGTCAGGCAGTCAGTCATCAACGATCGTAAGAGAAACATCAAAAGTAGACATACCCTGCGATATTACTGATACTTATATGATTATAATGTTAGTTAAATACTTGTTATTGACAAAATAAATAATATAAGAAGTGTTCAGGCCTAATTAATCAACCAACCCTAGACAACGGATTAAACAAACCTACATATATATTAAAAAAAAAAAAAATTAACTGCTTCATACTACATGGTTGCAGCGGCGGCTCGTGCATCAAAAATGTGGGGGTTGCAAATTTAGTGAATACTAATACTTTTTACAGTAGGTAAACAAGGTAGGTCACTAAGTATGTTTTATTAAAAGTAATTTTGCTAAGGTACATATAAAGAAGAAAAAAGGCTTTTAAAACTCACTGATTCTGATCCTGATTTTATTGAAGCAAAAAATCCATGCGACGATCTTTCGCAGTCGCAAATTTATCTTTCTTGAGAAAGCAAGTTCAAAAGCTCCACAAATACTTACACAATTAATTATAATGTTCACTACATATCGATTGTACTTAACTTTCTCGTTGTGCAATGCTATATTTCTTCGATATGCACTATCCATCTGAGCAGCAATATCCACATTCCCAAAAAGCGATAATTGGACTACATTTTTCATATGCCTTTGTGATATACTGTGTTTTTTAATTCGATCGCTTGAATGATTTAAATCAGTTAAACCCATTTTCGTCCATAATTCTTCACCTTCAAATAGTAAGCAAGGTAAGCAGAATAATGCATTTTTTATACTACAACCGCAAATCCACAAATGTTTATTATAAATATCCTTATTAAATAGTCTATTAAAAGTTCGCGTCTTACTGGAAATCGTTTGTTTCAGATTTAAATTCGGAACAGGTCTGCCCAATCGCTTTATTTCAATTTTTTCGGCGTACGTTCTTTTATAGAACGGATCCACTATTAAACTCTGCACTGAATTCATTATTATTTAAAAATAAAGAGCATAAACACTTTTAAACACACAAATACAACTTTTTTATTCGCTTTTATACCGTTGCACCGTAAGCAAGAAATATGTCTAATGTTTTGGTTGCACTGCTGCTGCAACACTATTGTCATTTATGGAGATATACCCGAAAGACGTTCGACAAAGTTCGTCAGCCGTATAGGGATATATACGTTCGTGGATTGCAATGAGTCTGCAAACCAAGTGTGTTATTCTCTCATTTATTTAACGTATTCATATCCAATTAGATATACCTATTATAAGTAATTTATAATAGTTCATTTATTCTGTGAGGTAGTACAAATTTTTAATTTAAAAAATGTAGAATTACGCTCTTTTTCATTAAATTAAATCTATTAGTTTTGGTGGTTGCGCAAACTTGCAAACCATAGCAGAAACCGCCACTGCATGGTTGTCATATGGAAAAAGATATAACTGGTGTTCAGAAACATTCGAAGTCAAAGCAGTCCTTTAAAATATGGGAGTCATGTCTGAGATAGATTGATTTTGGACAGACAACAGTTGACATTTAATAATTATTACAAATCAGATATAGCCCAGTCAAAATAGCATTTCAGTGAGTCTCTTCTCTTAGAAGAATCTATAGAGATACAGGAAGAAGAAGAAGGAAGCGACGAAGACATTATAGTAGAAGTAGCACTTGAAGATTATCAATCAGATTACAATTTCCATAAATATACAATTATTAATTTCATTATAATCATTCGCAATAGTTCAATTTTTTCAATTCAATGCAATAGTTTGAATTTTCATTTAATATTTGCACTGTCTAATTAAATTTTGTTCAAGATTGACGGTGGAGTATGTAGTACTGGGGAAACCACGTTAAAAAAAAAGCGCTAAGTCCACTACCTCAGAGGTGGTGTGGAAATGTGAAAATATTCTGAATATTATATTTCTTTGTATTATAAAAATTTTAAAAACTATACGAAATAATAATAAATATTATATTTTAATGATTTAAATTATTAAAATTATAAATACTTTCATATTTTACTCATGCGGAACAGTCGATGAAGCATTACAAGCCGCATAAGAGTCAATATGAGTATTTTCGATGTTTGAAATTGCGATATCTCTGAAATGATGATTCGTAGAAAAAATAACATAGAGATAGAGACAATTTTTGTACAGAATTAATTGTACAGTATTAATTTAATACACATTGTGGTAAAAGCAGCAAATTGGAAAACTTAAAATCCTAAACAAATGCATGCAATAATTGCAAAACTGTTATATCTTTTTTACTCACTATAAAAAGTGTCTATAACTATGAATCCAATGCAGACGTAGTGAAGTTCTACCGAAAATAAGAGAAATATTGATAATTACAGAAGTATGATCTATTGTACTCACTATAGACAGTGTCTATCACCGTGAAATGGGCTTCTTTTGTACCACACAAATCGAACCAAACGTACACGTGATAAGACAAACAACTACACTACAACAAAAAATAAAACGATGTGGATATTGCAATACTCAAATTACTCACCATACAAATATGCAAAATTAAACACTATCACCTCAATATCTAAAATAAACAAAAAAAACACTAAAATAATAACAAATACAAAATACAAAAAAATAGAAATAAAAATATACAATAATTATTATACGCAAGAGATTCAGGTAACAAGCACACAAGACACAAGTTACAAAACAAAGCACGCAGCGGATTAACGCAACGCATGCGTGTTGAAGTATCGTGTAAAAACTCCAGTAAACATCGGATCCCAAATAATATATTTAAATTCTACATTTGGTTAATGTTACACAATAGGCAACCCATTCACCAAGTACTTTATTTGGAGCTACCCATTTGCCCGATGCTACTTTTGAAACATAGATACCAGCACAATGCAGAGGCATCGTACCTATTTTGTTTGTTGAAAGTCCCCACTATTTTAAGCGCCACCTTAATATAGAAGCGAAATAATATAACATGCAAATCTCGACACAGAAACCAAAATGCAAGATATATCCAAGATGAAAATTATAACTGAAACGATCAATAATTGAACCAGTAGTGAACTTTAAGTACCTTGAAGTTAAGACCACAAGTCATCGGGGGATTGAAAACGTAAGACACAAGAGCCACTATAAGTGCTACAAGTAGCCGGTTGTGTGTGGACATAGATAATTATAACAAGTGTGTGGAAAAATAAGTATCTATATGAAGACAGAGGAAAAAGAATCTTGTAATTTGAATATGTACTGTATTAACGATATCTTAAAATATACATTTTTATTATCATGGTTCACATAAAAATAAAGCAATAAAATGCGCTATTTTTTATGAAAATGATTTTATGAATTTATTTTCTTACCACCCTCAACTTTTATTGTGAGAATCGCAGAAATCTGCAATAGTAGATCATTCTTCATGCTCATATCGTAGATTATATTTGTAATTTTTTCAGAACTATTGGATATTTTTGTAATAAAAAATATCCAACAGATAAGCTACATTGTCCTCTTCATGCGCACATGAATTATAATTTGAAAAACTGTTTAGATTTCATATAGTCGCACAATACAGGGATGGTCCAGATTCACGGTAACTAACCCCATCTTAAGTGACTTTTACAAAGCTATCGGCATCTACTAATATAGCGAAAAATTTGCATTTGAAGTTGTCAAGTAATAGATTCCGATAACTAGACATCAGTTTTCTTTACGTCCGATATTTAACATCAACATAGTATAGATGGCATTGTATGAAACAAAAATTCATAAATTTGAATTTTAACCGTTAAAACTACACAGATAGATGAATACGTTTTTATATGAGATTTTTTTGGAAAAGTTCCAATCTTTTTGTTGCCAATAACATATTTTTCAGTGCATATACGTTTCAAAATAAAAAATTATCGTTTAAACCAACCATTCATTTTATACAAGTTTTTGTTGTTGTGTGTTTTTAATAATGGATCACCGAAGTCCTTTACGAGATTTAACAGCTTTTACTATTGAAAATATGGTAAGTATTTAGAAACAATTTTTATTTATTTTTCTAACAGTAGAATTTGCAGGAAAATTTGACAAAAATGGAAAAAATTAATGAAGGTGAGTTACTTTTATTACTTTTTGTATTTAGTTTTCTTTATTATGCTTTAGTTTTAGCACGAAAACCGAGGCAGTCAGTAATTAAGGCCTTCGATCCTTTATATGATAGGTAAAACAAAATATATATTAACATTAAAATATAACTAACTAAGATAACAGGTAAAAATGTAAATAAAATTGCGTATTTTTTTTCAAGATAAATTTTCTAGTTTCTCTTTTGAAAGTACAAGTAATAGCAATCAAAATGATGAAAACATGGATCCATTATTTTCAACTCTCGTGAACATATCTAATTCAAGAGCTGATGTTTTTGTTGATGACATTAAAAGTTTTATAGAAAACGTTATTGATGAGGCTTTAAACAATATATTTTCTAATGAAAGCAATTGCTGTGATAATTTAAGTGAAAATACATTAGAAATAAGATCTGAGCTTGTAGAATTAAAATTAAAAGTAAAGAAATTAACAGAAGAAAATCAAATAATACAGACTGAACTTGATCAACACATTAGTAGTACAGAGCAGTTGAAAAGGCTTGTTAAGAATAAAGATGAGGATTTATATATAGTTCAAGAAGAATTATTAGAAATAAGGTCTCAAAATGAAGAATTAAAATTAAGAATAATAAAATACGAGTAAGTATTAAAAATAATTTAAAATACACAGTAACTATTAGCAAATATTGTGCATATCTATTATATTCATGCAATAATTAATTTTTCTTAATGATAGAAATGCCAAAAATAGAGCGGAAGATGAAGTTATCCAGTATAAAGAAAAACTTAAGCTCTCTTTAGAAAAAAATGCTGAGAACATAAACTTAGAAGAGAGTAATGTTATAAAAGAACTACAAAATTGCTTGTCAAATAAGAATGAAGAAATACGCATGGCAAATGAGAAATTATTGCAGCAAGAAAGTGCATATGTCCTGACAGAATTGAAACTAAAAGAACATGAGTAAGTCATTTAAAAATTATATATGTTTAGGTAAATCTATAATACATTAGACTGCAATGTGTATCACTGAATTTAATTTAGGTATATTGAATTAAAATGAATTATATCTTTACCTTCATATATCATTTTTATAGATTTAAAAATTAAGCAAATACTATCAACCAATATATGCTTATTTTTCTTTTAAAGAGACTTGCTAGAGCAATATAATGGACTATTTGAAAAACATTCGTCTGAAATAGATACACTTAAAGAAGAAAATAGTTGGCTAAAAAAACATCTTTCATCTCAAGAAATGGCCTTTGGAGATGTCTACCAGTATGTAATATATAAAATTATCAATTAATCTAGTTTAGTTCTGTATGTGTACGTTTTATACAGCCTTGGTTATAAATATTTTCTACCTCAAGAAGTTAATGTTAATGTAAGTTTTATCAAATAAACTAGTGAGTATGTAATTTACACTGACTTCTCAAAATATATTATACATCTTTTATTATAGCTTCACTAGCATGTCTGACTATGAAACACTTTGAGACATTGTAATCTCGCCCTCTATACCTCATCTATTTCAAGTTTTTTGAGCATAATTTTACACCATAATACGCAAACTTCAAATTTGTAGTAAAATCTTATACAAAGGGCTAATCAAATTATCCTGCCGATTGCTCGACTCGATTAAAAATATGTTCATGAACAATTTGAAATAATGTACATTACTCTGCACACATTAACATTAACTGCTTCTATTATGACAATAATTTCCAATAAAGGTGATTAATACTTATGAGCAGGGCTGTATAACTCATCAACAAATAATGTAAATATAAAAGTAAATACATAATAAACTTATTTTGGTGAATGCTATATCTTAATTTAGAGGTATGCATAAATAGTACAAAAATTGCTTTGGTTACAGCAAATATGAAAGATGTAAAAAAGTAATCGAAGGTTATAAAACTAATGAAGAAGCTTTAAAAAAGACATGTGCAATGTTTGAAAGTAGTTTGAATAACTATGAGGATAGTCGTCAGGCACAACAAGAAGAAGCAGATGCAAAATATGCTAAGTAAAACTTTCTGTTTTTTTAATTCTTAGGTATTTTTGGTTAATTAAAACATATTTCAGGTGGGAAATGGAATTTACAAAAGCAAAAAATGAATATAAAACAGAAACTAGCAAACTCTTTAAAAAAATGAAACATTTAGAAATAAAAAATGCTTCATTAACTAGTTCGTTGGTGCCATTTTTCGCTCACATGTTTAAATACATCCTGCATAAAACTAATTAACTTCGTCACAATTTCATCACTTAATTCATCTGGATCATCTGGGAACTCTTCGAACACTGCCATTACACGTGCAATGAGATGATTATAATCATCTCCAACATGCGTATCGATCAGTTTTTTAAATTCGTTCTTAATAAGTGTATTAGGAATTTTAACTTCAAATATGTCTCCTTCTTTTCCTATCTTTTTTTCATACATTAAATACCCTCGTTGCATCAGAAAGGAAACGAAAACATCAGGTCTTAAGAGAGTCCTTTTCTCTTCCCACTTCAAAATTATATCACTCAGGTCTTGGAGGTGTTTTAGCTGTAATTTAGATGGAATATTACATTTGATGTGTCTTCCCGACATCAACGTTTCAATTGCGATCCGAACAATTGGTATGTTAAGTCCCTCTATTGCGCTCGCCATGATTCCAGACTCCTCCCAATAATTGTTTAGCTCTCCATATTTTAGAGCGTTCACAATTGACCAAATAGGATATATCTGGACTGCACTGTTTCCAATACTTTTGTATCCGTTGTAATATGATGCCACATTTTCTTTAGGGAGTTTGTTCACGCCCTGCCAAAATTTCTCAGTAAACTTTGTTGTGAGCTGCTCCAGTTCTTCTTCTGTTATGCCATAAAATACTTCATAGCTATCATCACCACCCAGTGTTCCTCTGAGAAACATGTGTTTTATCACATTGTTCACTCCTGACAAGCCTACTGAACTCATATAAGATATCCCTGTGATTAAAGCACGACCTACGAAACCGTCTCGTTGCTTCAAAAGTTCTTTAAAGAAATCGGTAAGCAGGTTATTAACGTTTTCGCAAAAATCTTTATTTTTGAAGAGTGTGTTGTTAATGGGCGCGTCGTACTCGTCAATGAAAAGATAAATTTCATGATTGTAGTGTTGGTGTAAAACTTTAGCTAGGAATGGCAAAGCTTCTATTATATGTTCTGACAATAAATCTTCCGCTGATTTAGTTGCTTTTTCTGGTTCTGGGCTGCTTGTTATCATCTCAAATATGTCTTCCTTTGTTGGTTTTGGACACAGGTATTTTTTAAACTGTTTTTTATGGAATCTGTTAAGCTGCTTTTCAGTTGACCACAGTAAATATTGGTGCTGATCGAATGCATCTGTTACGACATCCCTAAACGTATACAAAATTCTCAGATAATCATTATCACGACCAATCGATTTGAAATCTAAGTGAATGGTCGGATATTTCCCACGATGGCGAGAGAACTCATCCCACTTGGAAATTTCCAAGTTCCCATCTTCAAACAGACGCAAATTCATCTCAGGAAATGCACGATCATTTTCTGTTGATCTCAGGATTTCTTGTCCTACTTTATCTCCTGTTGTGTATACCTTCTTATTCACAAACTCTTTGACCATGTTCATGATGGTAGACTTACCGAAACGTCTTGGTCTTGTTATCAAAATATATGCTGAATCATTGAAAAGCACCTCTATCATTTTTGTCTTATCAACAAAGTGGTCTGTAGCCTTGATCTTCGAAAACAGTGCTGAACCACACTCGATCTTTGGTTTCTGTAACTAAAAGTCATTAAATTATTTAATTACTCACACAACAACAACTTACTTTGTTTCCATAGACAGCAGCAGTTCCACCTACACTCACAACTTCACCGCCGGAGCTTGTACCCTGGGAAAAAATACAGAAACATACAAATATTGAACATTCACACAATAATTACTTGTGAACAAGTAAGTCACTCACTGCAGCTAGTTGAAGTGTGTCGTGTGACCGTGTCCTTATCTCGCGTTTTGTTGCTGTTGTGGGAGTTGTGCGTGTATTCTGTCCTTTCTTTGGTCTATCACGAGGCATGATGAACTCAGGTGAAGAGAAAAAAATTGGACTGGTTATCAAGAAAGCTGTAGCAAAATATAAACACAATTATTTGCATTGGGAAAGATCATTGATTTTTATATTTATTTATAATAATTTAATTATAAGAAGGGGTATAAATTGCCTTTAACCATACAAGTCAAATTAGACCGAAAACAAATCTCTATTACATGGCAAACCATAACCAACAAAAGTTTAATATTAGACAAAGTTTCTAAAATAAATTTAAAAAAAATGACAAATACGAAAGACAGTAAAATTGTTGCAGAGTATTACACACCATTAAAAACAAGACAACAATCTGAACTCCAACAATTTAAAAATAGTTACAAATCTTTTACTCAAGATAAAAAACTAAATATACCAAGAAATATCAATGAAGTAACGCAAATGAGAAATCGTAATTTTGCCATTGAATATCTCAATTCTACAGTAAATAAAAAACTAACAAAGACAGATTTTTGCAAATCTAAAAGTGTTTCGTCTTATAAACGAAACGAATTTATATATCGTATAGTAAGCATAAGTATTATTAATTTTGTATTATATATTCAATATAAGTATTATTCATTTTAATATTACACATGAAATATAAAGAAATAATAGATTATAGTATTTAAATACGTATAAGAGTCAGAAACAATATTAATACCTCTGTATATGTAATTATTATATTCTTCTTATTGTATTAAGATGCAAACGTTTCACGATAAAATTTATGATACCGCGTATTACATATTTGTCATCAGATATGCATGCCCGGTACTTATTTATTTGTGGCACACATATATGTCAGCAATGTTATTATAACGGCACTTATTTATCGCTGCATTTTTCTAGATAAGTTTCAAGTTATATTTATTAGTTAACGTGCCTCCACATGTATACAGTTAGATTCAAAAACTAGATGCAACGTTTGCTGATTTGTAGGCACAATTTATACAAGCAAGGCGTTTCTTTGTAACTTGCCGACCTTTGTTCGTCATTTAGCCGCATGTGGCCTATTTTGTTAATTGAAGGGAAGGGTAAATTTTGCTTACAATGTTTAAAAAGTTTTTAAATAGTTCTGCACGCGATGACTACAGAAGCAATTCGCTAAAGCAAGTCGCGAACTCGAGCCATAAGACAAGTCGAGAAGCAATTCGCTAAAGCAAGCCGCGAACTCAAGTCACTAAGACAAGTCGAGTAGCAATTCGCCACAGAACAACGTTCTTACAATACTCGTAAGAACAGTGTTCAAGACAACAGTCCACATTAATTAATAACAGTCGCGAGTCTTAACATAATAAAGTTCTAGACAAACAGTCGTAAGAACAATGTTAAAGACAGCAATCGACTTTTAATATCAAGAGACACCAGTCTCATATTTTATCAAAAGACAACCGTTTTTCATTATACAACAAATTTTATGTATGAAGTAATGTAAATATGTAAATAAAGGTGTTAAATTGGATGTGTCGCATTTCATTAATAACTGTCACCGAAGATTAAAAAATTAGTGCGTATACGGCCTTACAACCCGTGCGTGGTGAGTCAACATAGGAGCGACAACCAAAAACACTAGTTGCCCCAACAAAAAGTATTTCCAGAAATTCCCTTAATTAAGATTGCATGTAAAACGAGAACAAACGGGAACAAACCAGAGCAATCCGAAACAAAAGAGAACAAATCGGAACAATTGGGAACAAAAGAGAAAAAAAATAAAATAAAAAATAAAAAAATATTCGATAATGTAGAACATAAAGCAGGTAGTCGTAAAAATATAAGTTTAGATGAAGAAACAGATGAATTAATTAGTAAATCTTTAGAAACTTTTCAGTCATAAATGGACAAACTAGTTTCATACATTCCCAACGATGAGAAAGAAAAATGGAAAAAAGATTTAAAACCTATTATTACTGAAATAGACAGATTAGAAGATGGAGCAAAAATAGTTGGTTTCAAACAAGAAGTTGTAGATAAATATATTGCAAGAAAAGCAGCTAATTTATTCCTTGAACAATTAATTATGACTGACTGTGAGCTAGAGTCCGCTAATAATAAAATAGATGAATTGGAATATAAATTAGATAACTACAATAATTATGATCCTAAGAAGCTAGCAGAATTAAGAAACAAAACAGTAGTAATACCATCAAACATCGATGATGTAAAGAAAAGAACTTTGAAAATATTTGAAAGACATACTAAAAATATGAGAGCAATAAATGAAAAGATTCAAAAATTGTAAATTAAATGGAATGTACTGTATTCAAGAATTTAAATATATTCAATGAAGAATATCCAAAATTCCGAAAAAAGTTTTCAAGTCTCATTCAACAAGTTAATAAATTAAAAATTATTATTTTTGTTCTTATGTTTATTATCGTAATTGTAATTATTGTTTTCTTAATTTATTACTTCAACACTAATCAAAAATAGCGATTTATTCAACAATGTCCATGAACGTACCTATGATGATACTAATACGTGTCCATAAGCTAATGTATCTGTAGAATTAGGTAAAAGGTATCTTTTATCATCTTTCCAACTTAGAGACTTTTTCTTTACTTCTTCAGTAAATATATCATGTTTATGACTCCTGATCACTTTCTGTCTATGGAAGTATTCTTCTTGATTAAATAAGCAATTTTTGTAATCTTCAAAACTTATTTCTTTCTTCAATACTGCTTTTTTGATACCTTTTAATTTTTTCGAAACAGACGTTTCAGTTCTGTAACTGTACATTTTTGACCTTAAACCTATGCATTCTAATATCTTAATACCATTCAATTCATCTTTGAATTTCCCTATTACTTTCTTATTTTTATCAGAATATAATGGATGATCCTTCGAGTAATCAGATGTATCAAAATAGTCGGGATTGTTTTTCATAAATTCATAGAAATCGGCATTTTTAATCTCATATATAAAGCTATCAGTGTCTCCATAAAGAAGTTTTACGTTTTCATTGAATTCATTTTTAATTACATTGTAATGGAAGTTATACATTAACCATTTCGATAAATCTAATACAGCTTGCCCAATATAAATGGGTTTATTAAACAATACTTTCGTTTTATAATTGTGAACTGCGCCAGGTGTTTACTAAATATAGTTCTGTGTTTAAAATTAGGTTTGTTTATCGCTTTTTGTAATTTTTCTTCATCACAATATAATTTAATATTTTGTTGGTTTCTAACAGATAGCATAGACTTACCATATGGGGCATTAACCATTAATTTCCAGAAATCTTTTTCAAAATCATTTTTCGCCTTTTGTCCTTGTTCAGTATTAAATTTTACATATGGTGCTATGAAATTTGACTGAGTAAATTTTATACCTCTGTGAACCTTTGTTATTCGAATACCTAAACTTTTATAAAGTTTTAATGTTTTGTAATGAATTATATAATTTTTCTTATCATAGAAATGACAAAGTAGTTTTTCTACTTTTCCGCCCGGAGGAATTCTATTTTCCGGGGCTAAAGGGAGATCATTGAATTTGTTATGAATTGCTAAGTCTACTGGAAATGCTAAATCGACTTCCAAAACATAACCCGTATCACTATCTGATACCAATATACCGTCGACATTTTTAATTTCATCACAAGTCAACCATTTAAAATCTTTTTCTGGTAATTTCTGAGATAAAGCCCATCCATATAGATTATTAGCATCTATATAGATAATCTGAGTATTTTCATCTGCTTGCGAATACCTGTTACTACACTGTGAAATACCTCCTCTAATTCCCTTTTCAAAAAACAAATACATTTCATAATCAGTTAATAATTCCAATTCCACTGAAGTATATTTGAGCATACAGTCCCAAGCTAACCCCGGAGTTGTATAATACCAAACAGGATCGAGTCCATAACTCTTTTCCAAACATAAGTCTCTAAAATTTTCAAATACATCAGTTAACAGCAAAACATCTAGTTTTAAGTAAAAAGCGTTCAAATAAATTTTACCTCTAGTAGCCCATGACAATAAAAATGTGTCGTAACTTGTACTATTTACATTTGCATCAGTTGTCAATTTGACAGAGTTGGAGTTTTTTGAAATTGCTTTGTAATTTAAAATTGATTTAAAATGGTTTTCACTGTTCAACACAAATCATTCATGGTTGAATCTTATTTTTGGAACGGACGTAATATTAACGGACAATGGCACTATTTTCTTGAAGAATGCTTAGAGGAATTTAGAAATATGTTTCCAAACTTCGTCTTTGATTTTGATAGTTTTTGGTACACAGTTAAATATTGCACTAAGGTTTTCAGAGAAACAGAGAGTGTTATACGGAAAGAAGACAGTGGCCGTCCGAAAAAATGTACGGAAGAGCTAGTTGACGATGTAACGCAAATTATGAATGATACACCAGGAACATCCATACGAGTATTCTCTCCACGAGTGGGTGTTTCAATTGGCACTTGTCATACAATTTTGAAAAAAGACTTACATTTATTTCCATATCGCATGGCCTATTATCAAGAAATCAAAGAAATTGACTATCCTAGAAGAACAACATTTTGTCAGTGGTTCTTAAATAATTTTGATAATGACATTCTTGACAAAATTTTTCTCAGATGAATCATGGTTTTATCTGAATGGATATGTTAACTCA
Organism: Melolontha melolontha; assembly: GCA_935421215.2. Taxonomy (NCBI): domain Eukaryota; kingdom Metazoa; phylum Arthropoda; class Insecta; order Coleoptera; family Scarabaeidae; genus Melolontha; species Melolontha melolontha. The sequence goes on along the minus strand of OW285237.1, from coordinate 133,032,443 downwards.
CAAAATATAAGGATGTGGAATACTAAGAAACCGCATGACTGTTATGTTGTTCATCCACAGAAAATTGGTGTATGGTGTGCGATTAGTCGAAGGAAAATCATTGGCCGTATTTTCTTTAAAGGAGAAAGGTATCGACAAGAAATTATTATGACATTTATTGAACAGCTTAATGAAGAAGAAATAAATCAGGGTTACTTTCAACAATACGGAGCTAGAGTGCACACAGCTAGTGAAACAATTAATATGATACGGAAATTTATCAAAATCGGTTGATAAGTTTAAACATCGAACATGAATTTCCAACAAGATCTTGTGATGTTAACCCCTGTGATTTTTTTCTGTGGCCTTTTTAAAGAACTCAATTTTTTGGGTACAGATACCTGATCTTGCAGACCTTCAGATCAGAATTGCTGAAATAATTAACGAAATCGACGATATGCTACTACAAAACGTTTTCTCCTTCATTAGAAGATGTTTGAAATGTCTCGAACAAGGTGGTGGCCACTTTCAACAATTTTTATAAAAAACATGGTTCATTACTAAAGCACACATTTTGATGTTTCTTTAAAGCATCTTCAGTTCTAACGGAGTAGTTTAAACATCTTTTACAGAAATGTTTTTTGTTTCTATTTACTTCCAACTGATCATTTAACAATCGACTGAAATTCTTGATCCAACAATAATGATTGTTGTCTTTATTTCCAAAGTATAGTAAGTCGATATTCATTTCATAGAATCGCTTCTTATTATGATACAAAGGATAAAATATTTGTTCTTCGTAACTAAACACGGTAACATTAATTTTATTATGTGATTCAAATTTAGGTATGTCCTGGATTTTGACAGGAAAATTTATTCCTTCAAAATTTAATTCGTTTATATATTCCGGCTTATTATAATGATTCAGTCTATCTACATGTTCTTTTGCTTGATGTAAACAGGATATTACGCTGTACATAAAGCATTTGTTATCGTTGTTTTTAACATTAACGCAAGCTTTTTTATCTTTAATCCACTTGGGTAATTCTACATATGAATTTCCGCTTAAAGGTGTATATTTGTTTATATTAATGCGCAAATAATTTATATTTTTCAAAGTCCATCCAGATCCCTTTTCTTGTAATTCATCACATTTTGATATAAATAAATCCTTTTGTTCATCCCAATATTCCTCCAGACCATATTTTTCTCTTAGTATAACATTTAGTAATTGAAATTTATGTATCATTGTAAAGTCTTCATTTTCCAGTTTCATAAACTCGCATTCCATCTCTAAATTAATTTTAATATTTTTATGGAGATTTAAAGCATTTATAATTATTTTAATAGCCTTTTCTTTTATCATATCCATGTGTTTCCATATCTATACCTTCTTCTAGATTATTATGTTGATACGTTAATAATCTTCCCTTAAAAGCAACCTGAACTAAAATAAAATCTGGCTCTGGATTATGTCTTGCTTTATGCAACTGCATTCGACTTTCCTTAATATATTTTCCACATTTATCACACTTGATCCTTTTTACTCTTTCTTTTTTCGGTTTAGAAAATATGGCATCATTAAACGGAAATATTTCCAAGCTGTTTTTGTTTCCTCTTTTTATTTTTAATTGCTCTTCAGCATTAATAATCTCGTTTATCAATTCTGACTTATTGTATCTTTTAATGTATCTTATACCTAAGGATTTTGCCATATTACGTAATTCGAGCAAACGACGACTATTCAAATCATGTTTTAATTTATGCAAATGTATTCGAGTTTCCTCGATATATGTTCCACACATATCACATTTTATCTTCTTTACTCTATTTTTTTTTGGTTTAGCAAATATATCGTCATCAAACTGAAATGTTTTTAGGTTCTTTTTGTTTTCTTTCTCTTTATGTAGCTGCATTCGGGTGCTTTTGATATATTTTCCACATATGTCACATTTGATTTTCCTAACTCTCTTTTTCCTTGGTTCAGCAAATAAATCATCATCAAATGAAAATATTTCTGAATTCGCTTCGCTCATGAGGACTCTGTCCGAATTCCGCAAAGGAGGCATAATTGATTTTTTTCCGTTTTTTATTTCCTTATGTAATTGCTCTTCAGCTTTAATAATAGCTTTTATTAAGTCTGCTTTATTATATTTTCTAATATATTTGATGTCTAGTGATTTTGCAATATTAAACAGCTCAGATAAACGAAGATTACTTAAGTTCCTTCGTTCCATTTATTATAGGAAAAAATCTAACAAACAATTTTTAGTAAATAAATAAATTCAATCCATTTTTATGCAAATCTGTTTTTATATGCCTTTTAAAATTAGTTCTAGTGTAATATCTACCACAATCACATAATAAACGAGTAGAATTAACTGCTTTTTTACATTGTTTACACGTTTTTTAATATTTATTTCTATAGTTATAAAAATCATCTGGACATTTTAATTCCAAACAAATGGAGCAAAGACTTGTCATTTATTAGAAAATTTATTCATGAAAGACTTCAAGATTAGGAAAGTGTATTTTAAGAAAATCTAGTTTTGCCAAGGTTAATACGTTATTTTCATACATTTTAAACTGGTTAAACATATTCCGATATACTAATCGTTCAAAGTCATTATTGGCTTTACTTCTCATATCGTTTAACCTTTTCTGAAACATTTGCCATGCTTCTTGGTCATCGTTATGTGAGCGATTCATTTAATTTATTACATTTTTTTTCATAAGAAATTATCTATAAACAGTGCATGCTAAAACAGACTGTCCCTTTTTAGGTAAAATTGTGATAAGCCTCGAGATTCAAAAAAATATGTGTGGTATAGGGAGGTGATCAATTTAATGTTTATTTAATTAATTATCAAAAAAATAAATACTTGTAATAAAAGGGATCTAGTACAATATGTGAGGCAATATGGGACCTACGTATTATAAAAAGTCTACATAAAATGAATGAAAAGCTAGATATCAACGTAGGTTCAAGAGAAAAGACAGCAATTATTTTAGAATAATAATAATATAAATAAAGCTATTAGAAGTAATTATATGATGAAGACAAATAACGTATGGAAAGAATTTTATCATCCAAGAAAGAAGAAGCGAAAAATTGACATCAGAGGGATTTCCCACAATACGAAAGCATGGCAAATGAATTGGAGCAATTGAAAAACGATAACCTGAAACTGAGACAGCTAGTATAAATGGGATCGTTCACTCCATAATAAAAAATAAATTAAATTATTGACATAGATAATACTGTTACTTGAAAGTTTATGATCAAGACTTATTTTTCATATTAGACAATGATAATCAACCTTTGTTTAAAGGTAAAGATTTAGCAAAAATATTGGGTTATGAAAAATCAACAAATGCTATGAAAAAAATATAGCAGGAGACATATTTGAAGTTAAAATTGATAGTCGTATTTTTTGGAAATACATATGTTGTTTTTGCAGAAAAAGAAAAATATTAATCACAAATAATTTGCTTCAATTCATGGGATTTATTGAAGAAATAACGCGATTTTAAGAACTTTTTAAAAGACAAGGAAATCTCATACGAAGAAATAGATTATAAACATGCTAAAGCAAATTTGTATAAATATATACAAAATGATTAAAAATTTTAAAGAATTAATAATGATGTTGAATAACAATAAGGCAAAAAAAGTTAGGAAATATTATTTTAAATTAGAAGAATTGCTAGATAAATAGGAAACTAACGTTAACGAATATAATCTTCTAAAGCAATACATAATTATAAAATTAATGCTAATCCATTAAACCTGTTTGACTTTATAAATAAAAATAACTACTCCTATAAAATTAATTTGAGTACGTGGGTGACCGATATATGGTTTACGTTATTTAAAAGAAAAATATAATAACAAATGATCTTTTATGCTTTATACAATATGGAATTTCAGTGGGGGGTGGCTATCCCCCACTGAATTTACGCGATATTAAGATAGATTTAAAGAAAATTTTAGAAAACTATAAAATAGAATACCAAATAATAAATTATGATAAGATTAAAAATGAATTATCATATTATAAAAAATTGATAACAAAATATATTATAAATGTTTCGCCAAATAATTTAAATAAAACAATATGGATTTTATTGAGTGTTCGTAATATTAAATCCCTAATAATAACATTAAATACAAAAACGGATCAAGAATTAGAGAATATTATATTACTTTGGAAGAAATATTTTATTCATATTTGGAATACACTAAAAAGTTTTATTTGAATATAGGAGAATCACTCGAAAAGATAGTCAGATAAAGCAAATTGAAACGATAATTGAAATTAAGAGAGATGGTTAAAAATATTATCAAGTTAACCAAAGACCATATAATAGTATAATAGTTTTATAGCAAAGATTCGGTAATAAACAATATAACAACAATTGTGGTAAAGACATGTTTTCATTATAATTTAATCGATGATGACAATGTAAACAGATAACTCATCTTTGATAACCTAAGCACAACAAATTGTCCTTAAAAAATTCCAACTTTTAGATTACTTCAATATATTTTTTTTTTGGAATGCAACTAACTTTGAGAGAAATTGTGTTGTTGATAGAATGAGTAGGTAAGTTTATCAACGGTCAAGCTTATTTGCCTGTAAAGTATGCTATTATAAAGTAACTGCGAAAGGCAATTAGTTAACTTTAACAAACAAGTTGAGTTTAATGAATAATTGGTATTCTGAATATAGGTATGTCTTTCATCCGATAAATGAGATTATTCACTTACTTCCAAGTATAAAAAAATAGCTGCAGTCAAATACCTATTGTGTGATTTGGACCTTTCTGGATTATAATACTAGCAAACTAAGAATAGAAACAACTTACAGTACGAGTCAGCTTTAAGCAGATATTTTCTCTGCGATATTTAAAAACCTTTACAAAAACACAAATTCAGATAAGCAATTTTGCCTACCGTACAACACGTGTTACAACTTCCCAGTGATAACAGTATAATAAATATAATTATTCTAGTTATTAATTACTACCATGTTTTGAACGCGAAAACAATGTTTTTCTTTTATGACATTGAAAAACGATAACAATATAAAAACCACGTTCGTGGGTCCAGGGTTGCCAGGTTGGGCGATAAATAGCCGATTGGGCCATTGAAAAAGGTTTGTTGGCGATCAGTTTTATTTAATTTGCTACAGGCTACCATCTCAGGCTATTAACTTTTTACCAAGGCTATTTTAGGCGACTTTTTAAAAATAGTTTAGGATACGTTCCTAAAATGGATATTATGAACACATCCTCTAAAGTTAAAATGTTCAATTATTTATCTTATTAGTTGGGCTATAAAGGTCATTTTTATGTTTCCACCACATATTGGAGTCTTTTGTTTTAATAGTTTTATGTTTTATGCATATATGTAGTCCGTTAATCCGTTATTTTACATATTTTATTTATGTATATTTTTCACTTAATTATAAGTTCATTATAATTTTTTAAAATATGCCACCAAAAACAAAGTATGCTAAATATACAAAAAAATATAATAAACAATGGGAGGAAGAGATACAATTTAGAGGTAGTGTTAATTTTGTTATTGTTATCTTTATTTTTTTGACCCATAATTGTATGCATTTTTAGATTGGTTAGAAGAGAGCAAGGTAAAAATAGGCGCATATGCAAAGTATGTAAAGCTGAGTTGCGAGCACATAAAACAGACCTAACTAAACATGCATCTACAAAAATGCATATAGAGAATTTACGAAAAAGTGCATATAGCACTCAACCATTAAATCAACCTTCGTTAAAATCATTAGGTAATTACATTAAATTGTTTTTCTTGTGTAGTTTTTTCACAATTTCTAATTTACACTTAGGAATTATAAATAATGAAAACATAACAAACACAAAAAAAGACAAAGAACTGAAACTAGCCGTATACACTGTAATGCATACATCAATATTAAGTGTGAATCATCTTACTGACCTTTTAAATGCAACAAATATGCCAGAAGAACAATATAGAATGCATCGAACTAAATGTACTGCATTAATAATGAATGTTATTTCTCCAGCTATTTTGGAGGACCTAGTTGATGATCTCAATGGTGTGAAGTTTTCATTAATTTTAGATGAGTCTACAGACATTTCTGTACATAAATACATGGCAGTCTGTATTAGATTTTTTAGTAAAAAACGTAATAGTGTATGCACAGATTATTTGGGTATGTTTGAAGTAAACAGAACTACAGCCGCAGACTTATACGAAGCCTTAAAATCCTTTCTAAATAGTTTAGGAATTAATTATCTAAATATCATTGGCCTAGGTACTGATGGAGCAGCAAATCTTTGTGGAAAAAATCATTCACTATTTACGTTACTGAAAAATGATATTCCAAACTTGCAGTTAGTAAAGTGCATATGTCATTCAATTAATATAGTAAGTTCAAAAGCATCTGAAGAACTCCCAGCTTCATTAGACTTTTTAATAAGAGAATCATACAACTGGTTTTCTTATAGTCCTTTAAGAAGAGTAAATTATAAAGATATATTTATTTTATTAAATAATGGAGAAAAATCATTTTTGAATTTAATACAGCCTTGTGAAACAAGATGGCTTTCTCGATATAATTCTTTTGAAAGAATTTTAAATCAATGGTTAGAACTAAAAACACACTTCGATATTGCAGGTTTAGATGAAAAGTGTTATTCAGCTAGAACACTAGCAGATATGTTCAAAGACAATATTAATTACCTCTACTTAACATTTTGAATGCCATTGCTTAAGCAACTAAATGACTGTAATTTGTTATTTCAACACACTAGCCCTGATGTTGAGACTATTTATGATAATTTAAAATGTTTAGTCTTTTCAGTCAGTCGAAGAATATTAAAACCCACTTTTCAAACTGCTTTCCAGCAGGAAAAATATAACATTAACTATTTGAAGCAAACCTTAGAAAATGAACTGGCATTTTTAAGTATAGATGAAGTAGATTTTGGATATGGTTTTCAAATAAAATTCACTGAATTAAAAGATACTTTCTCTTATGAATTAGGTATCATGCTAAAAATGCGTTGTTTCAATTATTTGAAAAGATTATATGTGGAGTTGGCTAAAAAAATTCCAAACAATATGGAATTATTAGAAAAATTAAAATATTTTTCACCAAAAAATTGTCTTTCACAGTTACGGCCATCTTTTGCTGATTTACCAATACATATTTTACAAGAGTCCTCAAAAAATATAAATACTTTGGAAGAGCAGTGGAGAAACTTATTATCTATAAATTGGACAAATCAATTTCTAAGTGGAGTAATACCAGTAGATACTATAGAATTCTGGTCTTTTGTACGACTTTATGAAAATGTCATAAAAGAAAAACCATTTCAATTGTTAAGTGAATTTATACTAAGCCTTTTATCTTTACCTGTTAGCAACGCCATGGTGGAGAGGGTATTTTCAGTCATGAATGTGATAAAGACAAAACCAAGAAACCGAATGAATCTCAAATTAGTGGATGCATTGGTACGAATTCGTTTGCATTTATATGCAAAAAATGAATGTTGTAAACACTTTAAACCCACTCACAAAATGTTCTCCTTGTTTACAAACCAAATGTATACTAGTTACGATACTACTGAAAAAGAAAAATCAGATGTGATGGATGAAATATGGGATATATGCGTTTGATGAATGAATATATATTGTACATAAACTTATAATTCTAAATTTAATAAAGTGTATGTGGGTTAATAAATATAACATGTTATTAAACTTCTTATTAAATGTGTTAATCTATTATACTTTCATTAAATGCGATTGCTAGAAACAACAGTTTTTTTTTTCTTTACAAGCTTATTTAATAAAATTCAAATTTCTGTTTTAAAATGTAAATTACTAAATGTCCACAACCAACTATACATGCATTCTACGATGCAGGCGATTGACAAAAACGCCTATAATTTTTATATTTATCTAAAATTACTTATTATTTCACCATAAAAAGAAGATTTTTAAAAAACTTTGGTCAATTCGCCAGTAAATGTGGCTACTTTGATTCTATAATTTGGCTACAACTCAGAAAAAAAATTCAGTTATTTGATTTACTTTAATTTTAGACACAATCGTTGAAAATGAACATAATGTCAGACGAATTATATTTTACTTAACATTTAATAAATATCAAGACATTGACTTACCTTAGGTTAACAACGATTAAACACATAGACTGACACAGATTGAACAGCTATGATCACAAGTGTGCACTTGGATAGGAATTCAGAGAAAATGAATAAACAAGAGATGTCAAGTCCATGTTAAAACGTGACATTCGCCGTCTACAGTTGCGGATTTTAATTAAATTGTTTGCGCGGAAAATTTAAATGTATATGTATTTACTCGTATTAGAAGTATTCAAGTTTTTATACTTTATCTAGTGACTAAATGCAGATAAAATCTTCATTTTGTCGCTAGATAAAGTAAAAAAAATATTTCAATTAATATAATTAATATTTAATCTGCAATTAAACAATACTTACGCATCTTTTGCTAATGTTTGTTCCACATAACATCAAGAATAGAATAGTATGTGCCAGTAACAACAATATTCACTTCATACAGTAAATAATAAAGAATAAATTAAAACAGTTGGCTTGTTTCACTATGAGATTTATTTAAATTCTCTAACATCTGTTTCGGCTGTTATCCCATTCTCAAAGAGATCTATAAATCTAGAGATTTATCTTTAGATTTATAGATCTCTTTGAGAATGGTATAACAGCCGAAACAGATGTTAGAGAATTTAAATAAATCTCATAGTGAAACAAGCCAAGTGTTTTAATTTATTCTTTATTATTTACTGTATGAAGTTAAAATCTTTCACCAAGAAGTATCTGCAACAACAGCCGAGAATATTCACTTGTTTTGGCACATCTTTTTGCAGGGTTTAAATTGAAAGTTTTAATAAAGTAAACGCTATTTTTTAAAAAAGCAATATTTTATTAAATATGTTCATTAGATAAATCATATATTACAACACTTTTGATGCATGTTGTTGTAAATAGGCATTAACAACCGTATTGGGTCTAGCATCTTGTTTAGACAATTTTTTATTCACGAGTTTTATAAAATGATTTGCCATAACAACTGTTAAGGAATAACACATACTTATTTCTTCTCGGTGTTGACATTTTAAAAATACAAGAATTTTAATTTATTATAGACATATAATTCTTGAATCCAATCATTTCATTCTCCCCAAAAATTCAATTTTTCTTGGAATCAGAGAAAAATTATTACAAACAATACAGACATAATCAAGAAAATATATACATATACTTAATGTGAAATGTTACTAGTTATAGTAAGTTAAATAATAAATTATCTTATATCTACAAAGCCTTTAGTAAATAAGTAGTAATTGCATATGTTGTGAATGAATATGGAACTTAACTAAAACAGCATCTACATGTAACTTACGTCTTTGGGGTGTAATATTTTACTGTGATATACTGGTGAAACTGATATAGAAGTTGATGTATTCAGACAACTTGCGTCAACTGATATATTTCTTCTTTGTGGTGTGCCAATTTGTAAACCTGAAGTGCTTGAGCAACTTATAGCTAATGTACATTGTGAATTAGTTTCTAATGATAAATGTACAGTAGGTATTCTACCACGATTTAATTTTAATTTTTCTTCAGTTTGAAACTGATTATCTTGAAAATGCCTTTGACAAACATTATATGAATGTAGCACTTTTTTCTGAGGCATTTCTAACAGTGCACTATTATTAGGTCCGTCAAGTTGACTCCCACACTTTTGCATTTTCAAAATTCAAATACGCCATCGTTTTGTGCTGTTTTGTGCCGTAAAGCACGAATTTTGTGCTCATCCCCTTCCCGAGATATTCGCGTTTGAAAATTGGGAGCCAACTTGACGGTGGCTCCCACATTTTCGAATTTTCAAAATTCAAATACGCCATCGTTTTGTGCTCGTTTTGTGCTGTTTTGTGCCGTAAAGCACTAATTTTGTGCTCATCCCCTTCCCGAGATATTCGCGTTTGAAAATTGGGAGCCAACTTGACGGTGGCTCCCACATTAAAAAACAGAGTATTTGCTAACGTGTTAATTTGTGTTTAGAAAGTGAAGGTGTACATTTTGAACATTTACTTTAATAATTACATAATAAATACATTGTTATAAATTTGTTTTAGTGAATTATATTTGTATTTATCATTTGCACATGAATATCTCTACATTTATTTCAAGTACTAACCATTGTAACATTCTATATGAAATATTCTGTCTTATAATAAACATTGAAAATTAAATTTTATATATTTTTTATATAAATATGTAAAGAAAAAATTGTTCAAACTTAAGTCTAAGAGAGAACTGTCAAAAACATTTGAAAGAACATTAGTGCGAGTTTACAGGTGTGGTAACTACCCACGAATGCCATCTTAAATATTCCATTGCCAACCCTCTTCAGTTGAGATGGATGGTGTTCAGAAACATTCGAAGTCAAAGTAGGCCTTGAAAATATGAAGTCATGTCTGAGATAGATTGATACATTTACTTAATACAATTTTATAGGACAGATTATCAAATTAGTATCTTCGATATTAAATTCCGACTTAAGTAAATATATACGATTTTTTGTTCAGAGCCCACTTGACTTCGAATGTTTCTGAACACCCGTTATATTCGTTTTTATTTCATTAATTGACATAGCAGACACTTCTTGGTGAAACATTTTGTAATTAACAAATTTATTATAAAAACACAGTTGGCTATTTCACAATTTTTTATTAGATTATTTCTAACTGTTTTAAGTTTTAGTTTTAAGATACTCTTTGACAATGGCATAACAGCCGAAACATATGTTAGAAATAATCTAATAAAAAATTGTGAAATAGCCAAGTGTGTTTTTATAATAAATTTGTTAATTAGTTTTTATACTTAATTGCTATTATTTATTTGCCAAATATTCGTTCGAGTGAAGCTATCTACGGAAACGTATGGCGGACTGTCCGTATGCCATACGTTTCCGTAGATAGCTTCACTCGAACGAATATTTGGCAAATAAATAATAGCAATATAACGTATATTACTTATTTGGCATTGCAAAACGATAATTTTTATTACTTGAAAAATATATGTATAAGTTGTAATTTCCTATTTCCTTTTGATGTTATGGTTATGTGTTTTGCAACTACATTTACAAATAAATTTTTCTCCCAACTGTGAAAGAAACGGTTATAACATTAAGAGCTTTTGAATATTATGTTCTGTATAATCAAGTAATGGCAGTTTAGATATTGAGATATAATATACCAAATATTTTGAATTTAAAATATTACCTAAAAAAAAAGAGTTACTAAATGTTAAAGTTTGCAATGTGAGACATTCTTTATAAAAAGAAATGTGGTCACCACACGGCCTCTTTATACTTATTACGAATTAGTTTCTTAATAGTTTTGTATACCTACTTCAGAAATTTATGAAAACCTATTTTTTGCGATAATAGTTAAAAATATTTTGCAATAAGAGTGAAAGTGGCACTTCCGGTAGGAATTTTGAAAAACTTTTCTAAAAAAGTTTTTTGAGAATCTACTTTCAAACACTTTTGTACTCTTGAGAAATTTTCGTGAAGGTAAATTATGAAAAATTTTTCGAAATTTTTTTCAACATTTTGAAAAAGTTTTTGGACCAAAGTTATTCAAAATTCATTTGTAAACACTTTTCTATACTTAGGAAGCCTACGAAAAACCTTCTATTTTCAGCGATAATAGCCAAAAACCGTTTTGCGCTAAGAGTAAAAGTGCCACTTTTAGCACTTCCGGTAGAAATTTTTAAGATTTTTCCTAAAACAATTCTTTTATGTTCCATTTCTAAACACTTTCGTACTCTCTAGAAATTCTCGTAAGCTTAGTCGTTAACGAGATATTAACGGAGCCAACTTTACAGATCTACTTTTCAAACGGGAATATCTCGGGAAGGGGATGAGCACAAAATTCATGTTTTACGGCACTAAACAGCACAAAATGAGCACAAAACGATGGCGTATTTGAATTTTGAAAATGCAAAAGTGTGGGAGCCAACTTTACGGACCTGCTCTTCAAACGCGGATATCTCGGGAAGGGGATGAGCACAAAATTCGTGCTCTACGGCACAAAACAGCACAAAACGAGCACAAAACGATGGCGTTTTTGAATTTTGAAAATTAGAAAATTTGGAAGCCATCGTAAAGTTGGCCCCCAATTTTCAAACGCGAATATCTCGAGAAGGGGATGAGCACAAAATTCGTGCTTTACGGCACAAAACAGCACAAAACGAGCACAAAACGATGGCGTATTTGAATTTTGAAAATGCAAAAGTGTGGGAGCCAACTTGACGGACCTGCTCTTCAAACGCGGATATCTCGGGAAGGGGATGAGCACAAAATTCGTGCTCTACGGCACAAAACAGCACAAAATGAGCACAAAACGATGGCGTTTTTGAATTTTGAAAATTCGAAAATTTGGAAGCCATCGTAAAGTTGGCTCCCAATTTTCAAACGAGAATATCTCGAGAAGGGGATGAGCACAAAATTCGTGCTTTACGGCACAAAACAGCACAAAGCGAGCACAAAACGATGGCGTATTTGAATTTTGAAAATTCGAAAATGTGGGAGCCACCGTCAAGTTGGCTCCCAATTTTCAAACGCGAATATCTCGGGAAGGGGATGAGCACAAAATTCGTGCTTTACGGCACAAAACAGCACAAAACGATGGCGTATTTGAATTTTGAAAATTCGAAAATGTGGGAGCCACCGTCAAGTTGGCTTCCAATTTCCAAACGCGAATATCTCGGGAAGGGGATGAGCACAAAATTCGTGCTTTACGGTACAAAACAGCACAAAACGAGCACAAAACGATGGCGTGTTTGAATTTTGAAAATGCAAAAGTGTGGGAGCCAATTTGACGGACCCTATATATATAGTATGTATAGAAGTCTGTGGGGAATATGCAAACATGTAGGCAACTACTATTACTTCTAACATTAGATAAACATTAAATATCATATACATTTCCAATAAATATCTAATAATTTATTTAAATAATTTTCATTGTTTTTGTAGTTGGGAAATTCCTTTTTGGCTTTATATTATAATAGAAAACACTTGTCAACTTCTCTTTAATTATTATTGGTGATATTATTTATAAAAACTAAAGAAAAATGATTGAAGGTGTCAATAATAAAAGTATAATGATAAATCTGACTAATAATGATTATTCTATTTATTGACAATCTTCTTTCGAAAACACATTCTTCTATTAACAATGTGGGATGAACCTGAAATTGGAAGATGCTTTAATAAAACAAAAATTGCAGATCTCTGGGTTTAAACAACTAGCCACAATTCTGAAATTTGCATTATAGAAATTCATACTTCTCTTTTTCCGAAGTTACATTTTCGTACATTACATCAAAATGAATTTACTAAGGTCACTCAAACTATAAAAATAATAATTATATGAAATATCATTCATAATTTTTGATAAAATGTCATGTCTAAATTCAAGTTATTTCTTAAATTAAGAAAAGGATACAAACATTCGGTAAAATGCATAAAATTGTTCAAAAACTTTTTAATGGACAAGCCTAATCAAAGTGAATCTGAGGATACTAGTAATGGTACAAAGAAAAAAATTAGAGTGCGTAAGGCTCGTAGTCAGCAGAGAAGTACAGATTTGGGTTATTCTTCCAGCGATGAGGCATTCATACCGCTAGCTGCTAGGGATTCAAAATGGGTAGATCTGGCATTTTACAATCCAAATTTCAATAATCAACAGGAAGATGAAGATATGGATGAAGAAGAACTACAAACCGTGGGTGTGGATGAATTTGCAAAACTTCCCCTATTAATGTTATTTCCAGGATTATCAGAAAAAGATAGCGCTAATCTTACATCCAACTTAGGATCAACAGGCTCAACATCAAATATTACTAAATTGTTGGTTGGTCAGAAACCTGATTTTAGTAGAATGCGCAGTTCCAAAAAATTATTTTCAAATGACAACAAATTATCGTCAGTTCAGGAAATTGTTCAAGAAGAAAACGAATCTGCTACTAGCAGTTTAAATTCATATCGAATGGCTACGTCGACGTTTTCAAATAAATCTATATCAGGTAAAATAATGGTCATGTAGGGACTGATATATTTTATTGAAATTAAACAATTAAGCGAGAAAGAAGTTTTAGGTGTTCTTATAATTAATGATGCATTTCAGAACGTCATGAATCTCAAGAAAGTATTCCGGATTATTCGAAAAGAAAAGTCAAAACTAAGAAACGTAAGAAAACTCCTGATTCAAAAATTCATATTGATGGTGGGAGTAGTTCTAGTTTGATTGAAGCGTTACGTAGAAGACCTTCGTCCCGTCCAAGACAAAGAGGAAATGCTACAATAGTTCGTAAAGATTCTGAATTAAAAATAAAGACTAGTGATGGTAGCTTAGCAGATGACGAAAATGAAAATTCGTAAAGGAAAATTTATACAGAGTAATATCAATGCAGTTGCATCTTACTTTAATCTAAATTAATTATACTTAAGGTAACTAATAAGTTTATAATAAAATTCCACATTTTCTCTATATTTTATTGCTATGATAGTAATAAATAAGAAAATTAACATTACCTGAAATAGTTCTAAAATAGGTACTTAAATTATATGTCAAATTTATAGTATGTTTGAGTTACATGCATTTATGCATATTGTTACAATACTACATATGCATGAAAACAGTTCATGCATAAAAGCATATAATACCTCTATATCTTAAACCAATACACATAATATGTTAATATGAAATATGAACCAATTCGAATCTATAATTTATACTCCTATTTATTAAATGTTCAAATACTTTTTCAAAATCCGTTCAGAGAGCGTTAGAATCGGTAAAACAGATGTTTGGCATTTTGTCGTCAAAATTAAAATGTCAAAATGGCCACGTCTACTTTCGGTGAAAATTATATTTCTAAATCTAATGATGATCCTGACAGAATAGATTGGGAACCATTTACGCTAACATTAGTTGAATATCCAAAGGGCAAGTACAATATGACTCTAATTGATAATATTTTGATTTAATGTTGTTATTTATATCTTTGTTTGGAACAATACACTTTAAATTTCTCATGCAAATATATTTTAATTATTTCATTTTTTAGGTGATATCATAGGTAAATTATTGGCCCTAATCAGTTTAGCACCTTTTGGCATAGGTTCTGGCTTTTTAGCCCTGATATTATTCAGAAGAGATTTACATACGGTAATATTATCAATATATATGATAAAATCTTCTAATTTTTTTGGTTTTATATTTCAGATAACTTTTTTCCTAGGCACTCTACTTTCAGAATTTCTAAATTATTTTTTAAAGCACACAATACAAGAAACAAGACCTATTACCAGAAATATCATTCACAATGAATTTGGAATGCCTTCATCTCATGCACAATTCGTGTGGTTTTTTGCAACATATGTTATTTATTTTGTATTTATCAGGTATTAATTTAACCTACTTACTCCAAAATTAGTATAAAGTTGTGTTTATGACATGAACTTTAGGTTACATCACATGAATAACAATACCATAATGGAAAATATATCGAAAATAATGATAATATCATCATCTGTTATAATGGCATTGTTGGTATCTATTGGTAGGGTATATTTGCAATACCATACAATATCACAAGTTCTATGTGGAGCTGTAATTGGTGCTTTATTTGCTACATTTTGGTTTGCGTTAACTTATATAGTTTTTACACCATTGTTTCCAAAGGTTGTAACATGGTAAGTTTTCAAGTATTAATTTTAATATTGTAATTTAGAAACAGTAGATTAAAAAATAAATATGATTATTTGAAATCTATATTAAATTATGTATTACAAAAATCTTTGTTTAGCAAAATTTGGCTGTGTGGAGAGGCTGGTAGTAATAGTGAAACATTTATAAGTAATTATGATACATGGCAAGACAAAATAAAAATGAAGGGGTTAGAATAAAATGGATATAAGTAGCATTTATGTTGTTTGGATATATTTATGTAACCATAAAAAAGTCAAGAACTTTTAATGCAGTATCATTTCATATTAATTAATTTAAAAGTTATAGAATTTTGGTTATAAAGTTGTATTTAATGTTCTTTATTTTTTGTAAAAAGAAAACAAGCATTTATACGCTTGTTATTCCAAACATTTCTTTATAGTAGAGTAAAGAATAAAATAAGAACAGGATCAAACGGCAAACTTTATTTATAAAAGCAAAATCATGAATCACAATAACAAATTTATTCATTATTGTCAGAATCAGAGTTGAGAATAAGCATATCGTCCGCGTCATTGTCACATTCAGATTCCGTATCACTAAAATCAACATCATTATTTTGTGTGTTCTTTGATGTAGAAGCGGTAGTTTTGAAAGTTTTATTTCCTGTTTTTCTTCCCTTTGTACACTGATGGAAAAAAGCAACGAGCACAGCCTGTATAATCTGAACGTGTCAAAATAAATACGTAGATTTAGCGGAGCATTAAGGTTTCCTCTAGACGAGTTTGCGCAGCGAGTTTTGGCTTTTTCTATCGCTGCATTTTTAACTGAGTGCCTCCGACAGCTGCAATATGCTGTCTCCATGGAAACCGATACGGGGAGGGAGAAACCGGTTATTGTTAGTATGGTGGAAGCGGGTAGTTGTAGTCGTACTTTCTGCGTGATGGAAGGCCGTTCGCGTTATCAGAGTGAGTTTGAGCGAGGAATGGTTGTGGGGATGCACATGACAGGGGTATCCTTCCGTGATATCGCACGCCGTCTCGAGCGGTCATTATCGGCAGTGCAGCGGGCATGGCGAGAATGGATGGAGCAAGGACGTACGCGCCCACAGTCGCGAGCGGGACGGCCCCGCGCGAACACAGCACGCGAAGATCGCGGCCTTGTGCACAGCGCTTTAGCGTCGCGTACGTCTTCCTCAAGGCAACTTGGAGCCGTTTGGCCAGCAGGAAGGGAAGGCGTACTCACTACGCGAACCGTACGGGGGCGTTTGCTAGAAAGTGGACTGCGAGCGCGCTGTGCGTTGCAGCGGATTCCACAGACTCGCGAGCACCGCCGTACACGGCGCCAGTGGGTGGAGGCTAGACATCAGCGGGTTGTCGAGTGGAAGCACATTTTGTTTTCCGACGAATCACGATTCGAATTGAGCACCGGTGACGCGCGAATTTTGGTTCATCGGAGACGTGGTGAGCGTCACCTCGAGGAGTACGCCCAACCACGCTTTATCCACCGCCAGCGGGGCATTATGGTATGGGGTGCTATTACACATGGTGAACGTACACGTCTGCTGCGTATACAGCATACGATGACGGCTCGCCGCTACGTAGATGAGGTGCTACGGCCCGTTGTGCTTCCCTTCGTTCGACGGCACCCACGTCTTCTATACATGCACGACAACGCCCGACCGCACACTGCACGTGTTGCCCAGACTTTTGTGGAAGATAACCATATACGAATGCTTCCATTGCCGGCACGTTCTCCGGATGTCAATCCGATCGAACATGTCTGGGATATGATCGGTCGGAGGCTTCAACGTTATCCGGCTCCCCCGAGTAATGTTGAGGAGCTATGGAGGCGAGTTGAAGCAGCATGGTTGGACATCCCTCCCGCTACCATACAGCGACTTATTGATTCCATGCCTCGTCGTGTAGCGATGGTACGCGCCGCTTGCGGGGTATACTCCCGCTATTAATGCATCCCTTCCCAGCAGGGCTGCGCCGCTCTCCAGGGTGAGGGTAAGTTATGCTATGTTAGTACTACTTCCATACTAAATTTCATTGGGTTAGAACCACTTCTTCAGATTATGCAGAGTGTGCTCGTTACTTTTTTCCAACAGTGTATTTCATTATTATTTTCTTACACCCACCCTTAAGATCTCTGAGAGCTCTGATATATGGGTGGTATATATTCGTTCAGTGTCTGTAAATATTTCCATTTTCTTCTGAAAGTTGCTGAGTGGTCTACCATTAACCATTACCCAGAAAAGGGCACTGGTAAGTTGAAAAAGAAAATTATCAATGGTAAGCTTAAACTGAAAAGAATATGCCTCCGAATCTTTGGTATATTTAAAGTGAAGAATGTGTCTGAAGTTTATTTTGTGTTTCTCTACATTTTTTTTTGGAGTCGCTTATTATCGCATTGAGATAAGCAGATGAATAAAAATTAATAGTCATATGTACAGTCGGCGAAACCCAAATATAAACGCTATTTGATTATCATGGGATTTTTTACTGAAATTCATTACTGCAATTCTGGCTTTGGCCAGTGGTATTAAAAAGAGAAGAGATAATTTCGGGAGCATAAATATATTACTTTTATTAGTGCCTTTTTATCGAATCGGTTTTATCTACGTTAGATGTGCAATAAAAGATATAATTACAGTAACAGTTTATTTTTTAGAAAACTAAATTAACATCTGCACATATAAAACTACAAAATCATTAATTAAAAGAGAAACACAATGGCTATAGCAAAATTGGAATAGTGTTATTGATAATTTATTGCAGAGCCATTGGCTCCCACAATACTTTCCAATCTTCTTGGCATGGACAAAATTAAATGTTGCATGTCGTAGGAATTTACGACCTCTTCCCAATCATTTTCAATAAATTCCTAGAGTTGGCCGCGGTTTGCCGGCCTAAAGTCTCTGATATATATTTTTGACTAAGAATACATTTTCAATTGGGTTCAACTCAACTGGTCATGGCAAAACATTTATGTTGTTACACTCTTACTATTCGAGCCGTATGAACTGGAGAATTATCCTGTAATAAAAATCAATTATTAAAAATATTTAGTGTATACGATACTATTTTCTTACATGTTGAAAGGTAAAATTGCCAGGATAAGTTTCTCTTACTGATAGTAACATCACGTCTAAAATGTTTATGTAATTATCCGGCTGTTAATCGCTCATTAATTTGCCAACACATTCCAGGACCGTTAACGCTTATCCACGCCCAAACATTGACGGAAAAGCGGCCACTATTAGTAGTACCCAACGTATAATTCTCCTCGAATCTTGAGTTTCTAGAACGATAAACTCGTAATCTTCCATTGTTAGAAGATTGGAACGTCTTTTCAGCGGAAAAATCAAAAATTCTTCCCCGTGATTTAAATATTCATTTGCAAACTGCACTCTCCTGCGCTTATTTTCTGCCGTCAAAAAAACTTTGCAGGCAGCGGCGCTTTTTTAAGCCAACTAGTTTTAAACGCATTTGAGCTGTTCTGATAGAACCTGGGAATAGTGTTTCTTCTCGTGCTTTCACAGCCGTTCCAAAAGGATTGTAACGGATATATTCTACGAAATCATTGTATTCGTTTTCATTAGAGACCTTCCCTACACTTGTCTGAAAGGTCTTCGCAATCTATGTTGTTCTTGCCAACGTTTCTTAATGTAAAATATGCAACTTTTACTGACATTTATATCAACAACCACTTCACTCAGACCAATTTTGCTATAGCCCTCGACTTTTAAGCTGAGGCATTTTAAAAAATTTATTTGACAATTAATACGATCTGTCAAATTTAAATGCGGCAAACGACTATGATGCAAAATGTAAATTACACCATTAAATTTTGGCGTTCACATTTGGGTTTCGTCAACGGTACCTGAAAGCATTTAGATGTTGATTTTATTACATTACTCCAATCTTGTGGGAATTTTCTTTTAACAGAATAATTTGAAACATACTTGAGTAGGCAAAAATCCCACCAATTTTGTATAATACAAAAGTATTTTTAATAATATAAAATATTATTAAAAATCTGATGTGAAGAAGACAATACAAATGAAACGTGTTTCTGTCTCAACAGACTTAGTCAGTTTGGCTAGCGAAGTAAGATTTGATGGATCGCTTCACAGGTATAGCAATGTGAGGCGATTCATTAAACTTTACTTCACTAGCAAAACTGATGAAGTCTATTGAGACAGAAACACATGTTTTTGTCCGAAGTAAATGTTGGAAAATACGAGGTGTATGTCCATGTGTACAGACACAGATATGTGTAATGCATGCCTGTTTCATTTGTAACAAATGCGTAATACGTGTTTAACGTATTGATGTAACTCAAATTTTTTTGGAACACAATACAAATTAATTATTAATAGTTTTGTGAACGTATCTTTCTCCAGAGACGCAGATACGTATTTCATCCTTCTACAGATTTGTCCGTACACCCCTGCTGGAGAAAAATACTTTCACAAAAGGGAACAACTTCGCTATCTTAGAATGCGTGCGATGAAAACGTAGGTTGAATTCAGTGTTAAAAATTGCGATAATAAGACAGCTTAACAGGCATTTGGTTTTCTTCATCGCACATCGCTTTATATAAGTTATACGTAATTTTTATGTTGAGGTCAGACTTGAGGTACTTTGTTTTAGAATTTTCTTTTCTCGAATAGTGACTTTGGTATCTTGGAAATTTTATAATGTGCTTGATAGCAAAAGTTCGGGGCTCATTTTTAATTCTTCTATGCGTTTGTCATTTCCTCCTTCTATCAGGTTCTGCTGCGCCTAGGTGGCTTGTGTTAGCACAAACAGATGTAAATCTTTTATTTGATATATCGAATGTTTTTAAAAAAATGTTTGCAAACATGCTTGTTCGGCATAAATATAGTGGTGTTGAGTTTTTACTCAATATTTCTGTCGACTTTTTTCCTATGTACGATTACTTTCTTAATACATGATGACAAAAAAGCGGTCTGATGATCGTAAAACAGCAGATTATAATAGCCCTCAAAAAGTTATTGTCTCTGTTCTTGATTTATATGCATGTTACACGTGTATCTACAGACATGATTATAGGGTTGCAATAATTTGGTTTGATGTACCTTGTTATTAGAGAATCTTTACCTTCAATTCTAAGGCGCTTCAGTGTGTTAATCTTCTATTCTGATTGACGTTTTTGCCTTTTTTTTTGTTTTGGTTAATGTAGAATGGGCAGCATCACCTGGCGTCAGTGTTTTTATCATATACATATATATTTTTTTAATTATTTTTCCCGCTGCCGATCATGTAAATTAGTAATCCCTAGCAACATAGCGTGTAAGTCGACTATAACCTATATTTGTAGTTTCATCTTGACAACGGAACTTCATATTATCACAAAAACTCCTAGGACAATAATGAATAATTCATGATTCGGGTTCATAAGTTTATTTGGAGTAAAAATATGAATATCAAAATTGATCGTTTTTATTATGAATTATATACAAAATTACGATTTTTACGGCTTCTTCTATTTCATCAATATCCATTTCGAATTAATTTTCAGCGTTTATTGCAATAATCTTGGCGGTTTGTTTATAATGTCAACTATTTGTATGACATGGAAACACAGGTAACACGATTCACGAAAAGGGTTTCAAATCAAAATTAATTCTGACAGGTATTAATCTAAAACAATTTTTAAAAAATATAGATTCATTTCTGACGGCAGCAGGAAAACTATAACTCATACGAAGTGTATCGACTATTAACATTCTCGGCAAGCTTCGGTTGCGCCTCAGCTTGTACTTGCGTACCTCGATTGTTAATAATTATTCAAAGTTACTATAGAACTGACTAAAAATTAGAAAATGGAGATTGGGTTTATTCCACTAATCAGTGCTTACAGAATTTCCGGCATCAGTATCTTAATCTGCCAGTTACCTACAACCGCAAAAACATATTTAAGCTTGTGTTAGAAACAGGGACAGTAAACCTGGTGGTGGAGCACCTAGGAAAAGGACATAAAATTGCATAGAGAATATTCGACTTGGAATGGATAACTCGCCCAAAAAATTATTCGCAAAACAATCAAGTTCATTTGTCAGTAGGAACATGTCATACTATTTTTAAAAAGGACTTAAAATTGTTTCCATATAAAATTCAAGCAGTTTTGGAACTCGAACAGGTACATTTTGATACGAGAACACAGTATTGTCTATGGTTTTTGAATAAAATAAATAATAATGACATTCTCGACAAATGCTTCTTTTCGGATGAGGCTTGGTTCCATTTTTCAGAATATTTAAACAAGCAAAATATCAGAATTGGTCTGGAGAAAGCCCTCATGAATTTGTGGAAACTACGCTACATCCACAAAAAAATAGGCGTCTGGCTAGCAGTTTCAAGAAAACGAATTATTGGGCCTATTTTTTTAATCAAACCGTAACTGCTGAAAGATATCGAAATTAATTATTAGAGCCATTTATTAATGAACTTCGTGATTATGAACTTATGGAAGGATGTTTCCAAGATAATGCACCAGCGCACAAATCTCGAGAAGCAATGGCTTTTCGCAAGAATTTTTCCATACAAGAATTATTAATTTTCCTCAAGATCTCCAGATTTGACAATTTTAGATTCTTTTATTTTTCCATATTTAAGGAATACTATTTTCAAGACCAACCATCACTCAATCGAAGAGCTTTGTAATGCTATTGTGAATTCTTGTGCTGACATAACTCAAGAAATCCTAATAAATGGCTTTGAAAGCATGAAGCGTAGAGTTCAACTATGCTTTCAAAATAATGGTTAACATTTCCAACATTTACTTTAGTATTATTTTCTTTTAATTTTGACTATTGTAAGAAATATTTTTTCAAAAACTAAATTACTAATTTTTACACACATGACATAACCAAAGTATCAAAATTATACGTTTGTGACAGAATACGTGCCCAATCACTAACCATTAAAAAAAGCATGGTCGTCTCTATGACGAAAGTTTTTGAAGGCAGCTTACGTTTGTTCAGTTTTATTCCAACAAAATTTTTACTTACCTTACCTCATTTTTTACTAACTTATAGATGTTGCAAGATAAGTTTCAAAGTCTTGTATGTTTTTTATTCCAATAAAATGCACTTTCAAATACCTTTCTTATTCTAACCTCTTCTACTCTCTTCAAATGTCTACTATAATGAATGATTATGAACATTTATTTACTTATTATTAGAGACCGGACACATCGGGCTGAAATGGACGTCATTACGACGAACGATATAAATAGTCTTACAACATTTGTACATCACGCAGTTGTTGAATAGCACTATTTATTCGGTTAACTGCACATCTATTTTTTGTGCGCGGTTAACCGAATAAACAGTGCTATTCAATAACTGCGTGATGTACTTACAGATGTTGTAGACTAAGTGTTTATGCATTCTGTATAAAGTTTTGATTTTCAGGAGAATTTCTGAGTTTTTACTTTTGAGAGACACTACTCTTATACCAAATGTTCTTTGGTTTGAATACACAAACACCCGGCAGGAAGCCCGAGCCCGTAGCCGTAAACTGGTTAGCATGAAGTCCCAATGACATCTACTGGACAGTCGGTTTGACTTCACTCTACCGACAGATATCGTTAGATGCATTAAGACTTTGGTCTATTGGCCAAGAAAACGGTAAAAGTGACCTCTTCCATAAAATACTAAAAAGAAATCATCGTCGACTGTGTGCTTGTGTATTGTTGTGTTGTAATACCAAAAGTAATAGAACACTTTTTGATATGAACATTGTACAAATTTAAAAATTAATACCAAAAAGATAAAGATTTATAAGTGCAATGAAAAATAAAAAAAACCTTAGAGTAGAAGTGCGTTAAGTTGTAAAAATTATTTAATATTTTCGCTAAAATATTTATAAAATTTTTTTTCTGTTTTATTATATAAAACTTTCCAACTATGAAGATTATAATAATTAACGATTTAGCACATTCCTTCTTTAAGGTACAGATATACAGTGTGATTTAAAAATACAAATTCTAAATTTTGCACCATTTTGAGTGAATAAATTTAAAATAAACGTTATTTAAAAAAATACGTTTGTATGAAAAAACAAAAGTGAATATGTAATTATATCATGAAAAATTCATTTTTATTCACCACAAAAATGTAAGTAAGAAAATATAGTTAGTTGTAACCTTTGATTTAAAGAAGTTTTAAGATTTTTGCATTTGAATTTGGTATATAATTTTGAATAGGAAAATATATTTTTCAACTTTTCATATTATAGAAATAATCGAGCACTAATTTTGTTGTAACACATTCAATTAATGCAAATCTGTTATTATATACCAATTTAAAAAAAGTACTGCAGTGGTGAAACTGTTTCTTTTCATTTGTGATCTTACTTTATATAATTTATTACAATATATTAATTTATGGTTCTATTATCGCCCATTAGATGTGAATATATTAATTGTAATAGGAAAAAATGTACTATAATGATGTTGGTATAGATGGTCACTATGGTACAATATTTAAAAATTAAACCAAACTGTTTTAATAATTGTGTACAACAACCCTCTAAAGTGACGAGATACCTTATAACATGAATACCAGATCTGCAGCAACCTAAACTCTACATCGTTCTATCTGAGTCAAGTGGTATATGTGTTCATTGTATGTGAGGCTTTAATTTGGTACAGGTCTGCAGTTTGTGTGGGTATCTTATTACTGCATTGAACTGGTATACATTTAAATAGACTTGGGATCACTATAATCAGTATTTTGTTTATACCTATGCAAATTATTTAAATGTATTAATGACTATCCGAAGCAATTACAAAATTTAATGGGTGCGAATTTATGTATGTATGTATATGTATGCATGCATATTACATAATTCTTATGGAAAGAAAACTAGCGATTTAAGACGTTTCAGACAGGTTGTTTTAAATAAATTTAAAACAACACAGTAACTTTAAATTTATAAAAGAATACCTAATGTCATTGTAATCTACTTTTGAAGTTTAAATGCCATATTGCTTTATATAAAACATGCTGTTATTCATACTGGCGCAGATGTTAAATTTTATAATATTATTATGTAAAGAATTTGTGTCCTATTGCCACACTATTATACTTGTATTTATACATTTCTTTCGCTAAAGTAACTGCATATTTACTAATATTGGCAACTTAGATGTTGAAATGTATATATTTCTTAATCACAGGCTCACAAATAATTGAACTGACGTCATAAAATTGAATAAAACCATTTTAATATACTGTACTTTTCGAAATTTGTGAAGTCGTGTATTCGTTCAGTCTTTGGCTGTTTTTACATTTATCATCAACGATCAGAGTTGTTTTAAACAAAAAAATTAATAGCTTAATAACATGCAAAGTTAATAATTAGAATGGGCCATCGTGTCTGCATATCAGGTCTGAAATCAGAATGTATCACCGCGCGCAACGCGATATAGACGATCATCGCCTGATAATCTAAAAAAGTATATCTGTAAATTTCCGGATTTATATTATTTTGTTGCAAAATTAGTGTGTAAAGTTTGCAATAGATCGTTATTTTAGCAATCTTATCCAAATTGTGCTACGTAAATAAGGCAAGTGGGTTATATGATATTTGTAATTAATTAAATAAACTAACATTACTCTTGCCCGACATATACTTGTGTTAAACCCTAATGAATAATATAATATGTATACATATATAAAACTTATTACTGTCCTGGCGTGCAGACAAAAATGGCCCACTCTATTAATAATATACAGTTGAATTCGTTTATAATGATATTGAAGGAGAATCAAAATTACGGACAAATTAGTCAAATAAAAACATCCATTTACATACATATCCATAGCATGCTTGGTTTATTAGAAAAAAGACTATTGCAATTAATAAAACATTTAATTGTGGAAAAAATCAGTAACTTTTGTCTGTTTTTGCTTTTTATTTGAATTAAAATAACAGTCCTGAACAGAATGTTGCGTAAAAAAGACATCGCACTTTTCATTTTTTCATTGTCAATGCTCTGTGAACAAATCGTAATAGCAACTCTGCGGCTTACTCAGCTTCTTCCTCTTCACTTTGATGTTCATTTATGATATTCTTTTCAATGTTCTCCTCTGTAGATTCTTCGGATGTGATGATGTTGCCACCAAATTCAACATAATTTTCTCACATTTCCATCTATGCAGGCGCGGCTCGTGATGACGTATTTTGGTTTGCAGTACAATGATACGAGTGCCTCGTGTGTTTTCGGTGTTTACTAAGCAAACGTTACAGTTAGTACACGAGAATACACGAAGCACTCGGATCATTGTACTGCAAACCAAAATACGTCATCACGAGCCGCGCCTGCATCTATGCATTTAATTTCTTTACCCACAAAGATAGTGGCAAATTGATTTCATTATTAATACCGTATTCTATGATCCAGCGTCACTGTTTGAAACAATTTTACCAGGCATAATGTTGTGCTTAGCTCTAGAACCATTGATTCAGCTTATTGCGCAATTAAAATTTACGATATTGAACTCTTTTGCAATCAGGCCGCTGATTGGTATACCTTTGCTTTTCATCGCCTTCAACCATTGTATTAAAGCTTGTTCAACATTTTCCTGAGTTGATTTACGTAGTTTCCTTGGTTTTAAAACATTAGAAATGAAAAATTCTTTATTTTTATCTTTAATCAGTAATGACCAACGCCAAATTCTTTTGCAAGAGGAGTTTGATTCTCCATTTTCCAGTCTGCATCAAAGTAGTAATTGCCTTACGACGTTGAAGAAGCATTTTCGTGTCAAATCACTGAACAAATGACTATTAGACCAATGGCTTGTTACTGCAGCCAAAACAAATACCTAAGAAACACCCGACGGGCCATTTTGGTTTTTTCCCCGTCTAGTGAAATTTAACGATTATTTTACAAATCAGAAATACGTTTTTTTGTATACGTATAAGCGACCACACGCGCATCATTGTTTTGACGGGCACCCGGAAATATACGTCAATATATGTGGCATGTCAACATTGCATAGTATATTATATACCAGACAGAGGCAATGAATAAGCTTTCGCTGCCGTGTATTATATGCTATTTTTTTTTCAAGCATTTAATTAGGATACTTTTTTGAGATTTTGTAACATTATCTTTAGGTTAGGTTCAAATGACATTATATATTTTATTCTCTTTATTAATGATAAAATATTTTGATGGGATTAATGAATCTACTGTATTATGGGCTCTGACATCTGTGGAGTATACGACAATTCTTCAAGAGGCTGCGACATTTTAGGTTAGTTGCGCAAATATCTGGCTGAATGAATTTACGATACTTAGAGGGAGACACATTTCTCATGTTATTTTAATGGTTTTTTTCAGCTCCGCCGTAGAATAATACCGACAAAACTGCCGCCGGACAAAAAGGTACTCTTTCAGTATAAGGTCGTGAATAGTATAATATCGAAATTATACGCTTGAAAAAAAGTCATTACAAGCAAACTCAATGCCGTATAAGTTCGTATGAAAACCAAACTTTCTACTATAATTGCGACATAATAAACTTCTTTTGGCCCTTATAGAGTGAGTCATTATAAACGAATTCTACTCTATTGGAACCATCTAATCTGTGTGACAATTTTTTTAGTTATAATGCGAGTAATTTAAATATAATCAGAAATACAAATTTATTCAATTAAACATTAGTCTTAGTATAAACGAATCACAAAATGGTGTCTAGCCAATCTTGTTTAGAGTGTATCAAAATTTAATTGATTCAGGACGTACTTTTCGCAAAGTAGATATCGTTCTTAACGGCGAACTAGATGATTGCGCATTACACTAATATGGAGTAAGCTTCAAACTTTACAATTTGAAAGAGTACTTATCATCGATTACTTGATTTTATAGGAAAATACTCAAAAATGAAAAAGTTGTTACTATATTCATGAATTTTGGACTTGTTTGCCATTTCTTTTTAAATTAAAATGACATTCGGTATTCCCATAACACATTATTTTAATTCTCAGTTACTGCAATAGTCTGTAGGTATTTTAGTATGCATACTTAAGAAATCAGTCTATAATTATATAGAAACATACTTTTTTATTGTTAATACTTACGGTAGTATATATTTATGCACTAAAATATATTAATTTAATGGTTTTTTACTCAGCTCGGTAATATTTAATTAAATACGGAGAATGGAATAAAATACCTTTGATGTTTCTTTTGAGATTGCAGGCAAATATTATAGAATTATTAATTTTGTAATAGCTAATCAAACGTTTTACTAATCTTAAATAGGACTATTTCATTATAATAGTTATTAATCGATTGTTTCTGAATTTAGAAGTTTTTCAATTCTTTTTATGTTTTGTATAAAATAAAATGCAAGTCCTGGTATTCTACCCCAAATGCATAATTATTTT
The DNA here is from genome assembly GCA_935421215.2 of Melolontha melolontha. Classification (NCBI taxonomy): domain Eukaryota; kingdom Metazoa; phylum Arthropoda; class Insecta; order Coleoptera; family Scarabaeidae; genus Melolontha; species Melolontha melolontha. The sequence goes on along the minus strand of OW285237.1, from coordinate 133,004,209 downwards.
CATTCAATGTAGGCTTTTTACTATGTTTAGATGATTCATACAGAGTCAAATGTAACCAGGTTTCATAAATCTAACATTTTTGAATAAAATGTAACCAATTGCAATAACAGGCATATTTAACTTAGCGATAATCTATTAAACTAAGAGTGTACTGTGATAAAACACTGATATATCTTATGTGGTATATGTAAATCATTTGCAGAAAAAAAAACAGATTTAGATATTTATGTATACTATTGTATTCATTAACAAAGTCTTACATAAAAGTCTAATATGATCTCTTATTATGCATGTGATTTGAAATTAAAAACAAATATTGGAAGCTTTCTTTAGGAGTTAAGAAATTCCATCAAAAGGACACAAAAAAGAAATAACATTTTAATACAAATGTTTTTTCTTTTATTTAGTTTATATTAATTAAAATATTACATTTCCTCAATCATCTATAAAAAAATTTCGATGTTTATTTAGCCCATTGCATTCGAGCCTTTTTGATTTTTGCAGAGAGTCTAGGCTTTTTTGTGCGCCGTTGACTTATATGTTTCTCTTCATATAGCCATGATTTTAAAGTACGTTCGTACCTTTCGATTTTGTCATCTTTAAGTGTTTGTTTTAATTGCTTTATTGTTAATTATGTTTTCTAACACTGTACCGCTAAAGGTGGATGGCGAGCTTTGCTCAAGGGACTGGGCCAATCTACCAACACTTTAATGAGACGCTTCTTTCCTTCTGCAGTTTCTCGATGTGAGTATTGTCCAGTCTCTAACAATTTTCATTGCAGTTTATTTCTAGCTGGAAATATCTTGTTTTGCCCATATTTTTGACGCATTAAAAAATAATTGAATCACAATATAAACAGTTCTTAAAAAATACATAAATAATGAAACAGATGGGACGATTAATTCATATTCATTGAATAATTTAACAAATGATGACCCAATGCAACCTAATCGAAAACACATATGCCACAAATATTAATAAATTAATTGGAAAGGTAATATTTTCTACTGGCTGCCATAAAGGCACTGTCGATTAAATAGTACAGATTTCTTGATCTACAGAATCATAGGTGGCAGTTCGCCCTTCATGATCAATTATGAAATAAGGGCCGATAATCCCATTGCCAGAAACTGCACACCCTATGGTCACTCTTTGTTCATGAAGTGATGTTTCAATGAATTCCTCAGGAGGACTAAACTCAGTGCTTCTAAAACTCTGCCTGTTAATATAGCCAGCAAGTGAAACATGGGACTCATCTGAAAACCAGACATTAGTCAAGAACTCGTCATCTTCATAAATGTAAGCCAGGATCTGACCACAGTAAACTATACATTGTGTTTTATCATTTTGGTTCAGTTTATGGCACTTTTGAATTTTGTAAGAGAAACCACCAATCTCCTTAACCATCAAACACACAGATTCTCTTTTTATATCCAGTTTTAAGACAGTTCTTTGTATGCTTCTTTTCGGTGATTGTAAGACTTGCAGCATTACGAGTTCGTGATTTTCTTTTGAACGCTTTTTTTTCTTTCTGGCTTGCCTTTTCGTTGTATGTTAACATTGGCAGTAGTTTTGAATTTGTTAACAATGTACAAAATAACACTGTTTGATAGTTTAGGTTTTTGAAACATCTGCTCAAATTGTGATCCAACACATTTAATGCTGGGTCCATTATTTCTGCCAAACTCGTATGAGCGATTATATGCTTCACATATAAACGTGTTTTTCTTCGGTTGTGAGCATCTTATTCACAGACAGTGTTTTCTACTCTAACAGATTACAGGTTAGTGTTTATTTAAAATAAGTTTGACAGCAGTGTCATTTTCATAACAACTGTAAACAGTTACAATTTCATCGTCCATAGCAGTACTATTGCGGCATTTAAAATCCGGACGATTAGACATTTATTTTCACTATAATTAAGCATTGTAATTCGGTTTTTGTATAATTGAATTGTTGTGTAGGTGACAGCATACTGATATTTATCTGTAACCTCTCACGCAAAATTATATTATACATTTTGTTATAAAATTATGTTACTGAGTGAATAAATGAAAGACAAGAATTTATTAATCAGAATACTACAATTATTTGGTTTTAACTTTTAATACTTTATTTCAGCACCATTTCTATCTAACATCTCTTGTAAACGTCTTGGAATAGATGTTATGACATTATGTATAAATTCTAGTGATAGATCATTCCAAATATCATGTTTTTTTGCAGACGCCCGATTTCTCAAGTCTGAAATTTGTCTCAGCCGTTTTCTTGCTGTGTGGACATACCCGGGGAAATGTATTGCGATCACTGCATTTACTATTGTTTCGAACAGATCATTTCTTATAGCTTTCTATCAATAGCTGACAATTCTTCTTCTAGTAACGTAATTATTTGAATTTTAGTTTGAATATTCAAATGTGGCACATTATCTTTATATTTTGGCAAACCTGAATATGACTGACAGATCTGTAAACAGAAACAAATAGATATAAAAAAAGCCATATTCAAACCAAACAAATTAAGCGTCCGATTTTTAAATGCCGCAATAGTACATATGTAAATTAAAATTATACCATGAGCTTAATACAACGCTGTACATGCTTTAGATTAATTACAGCTAAATTTTTCTGAAAACCATAGTTACGTCAGTTTCATAAACATAATTTGTGTAACTTCTGTCAGTATAAAAACGTTAAATTTGTTTGTAGAGTCTTTTAATTACTCACAATGTACACAACAGAGGAACAAATTCAATTTTATACGTGGTATTTAGAAGGATCATCGTTACGCGAAGTTGCAGCTCTGTTTAGTGTCCAGTATCCAAATACATAGACCTATTCCTAGTCATTCAACGATAGCAAATGCAATTAATAAATTGAAAACTTCTGGTTGTATCAATACTATCCACAATAAAAAACGATCTACAAGACCAAGAGTTATAACAGAAGATTTGGAATTAAATGTTGTGGCTTATGTGGAACACGACAAGTGCGCAACATCTAGAAAAATTGCTTCGGAAATGGGCATAAGCCAAGGCACCGTTTTAAAGATTTTGAAGAAGCACAAGTATAAGTCATTTAAGTACCATATGCATCAAGAATTAAGGCCACATGATTATGAAGGACGAATACGCTTTTGCGAAAATTTATTTGACAAAATAAATACTGACAACGATTTTCTCAAAAGAATTCTCTTCACTGACGAGGCGACATTTATTAAACACGGGGAACCAAATCGCCAAAACTGTAGGTACTGGTCGAAGGAAAATTTACATTTGTACAACGTAACGAGAACGCAATATCCTGAAAAAGTAAATGTTTGGGCAGGAATCATTAATAATAGTATTATAGGCCCATTTTTTGTCGATGGTAACCTAAATGCAGAAAAATATTGTCAATTACTACGGAATATAATTATTCCAGCATTAAATGATCAAAATTTAGAGCAAATCTGGTACCAATGCGATGGCGCACCGCCTCATTATTCGAGAAATGTTATCCAAATTTTAAGTGAAAGATTTCCTAATCCATCGATCGGAAGAGGGGGACTAACTAGTTGGCTACCAAGGTCTCCAGACTTAAATCCGTTGGATTTCTTTTACTGGGGAAGGATGAAATCTTCAGTGTACAACAATGTTCCTCTAGGCAGCAATGAAGAGTTCAAAAATAGAATTCAGGGGGCTTCTCGGGAAATTACCCCTCAACAAATAACCAACGTTTTAAATGAATTTTATAATAGATTAGGCTACTGTTTGGCTGTTAACGGCAATATTTTTAAACATCTTGCGTAGAATTAGTAAAAGTTTTATTTTAAGGTTCTTTTGAAGAAATGTATTATAAGATGTACTAAATGTACTATAAATTAAATCACAAAATAAGTTAAACTAGCGTGTTTTCCGTATGTACAATTTTAAATTATTCACTGTGCTCAAAAAATACTTTTTCTGTAAGTAACCATAACAACATTCACTAAATTGACAATGTACGATTTTAAATTATTCAGTAACTTCGTGTAACATACCATACACCTGTAATATGCACATCTATTGAATGGTCTCCATAACAACGTCGGTTGGAGTATGTACAGCGTTATGTTAAGCTCATGGTATAAAGAACATATTCCACAATGTTTACTGGTTAAACAATTAACAAATTAGTGCCGCATTAAAAAGTGTTAAACAAATGAAAGATATAATGCGATTAAATCTAACTTCATAAAATGTAATTTCATGGCGCGATAAGAAAATCTAAATTTGATTCAGTATCAATGTTAAATTACTCGATTATACTTTGTTAATTTGTATACAAAATGACTTTTACTTGCATATTGTTACAAAGATACACATATTTTACAAAAGAAGCCTTTAAATATCATATTAGCTAAGTTTTTATGCCTATAATGTCGACATATATTTTTGAAACATCATTGGTATCTAGTCTTTATGTAATATTGCTACTTGGCAATAATTGGGTTTGTGCAAAAGAACTATTTATATCATTATCGAGTTATATGCACATCTGACAGCACTATGAGACGCAATTCCATTTTATTTTTATTGATTAAATGGTTCAGGAATGTTTTATTGAACATGTCCCATTCCATAGTCTATCTATTGAGATTTGTCTGCAATATTTAATATTGTTTGTTAAAGTTTCTGTAAGGTTGGTAGACAGGTTGGAACAAAAGAATTACAATTGCTGACTATAAAAAAAAAGTTGTAATATAGTCAACGCTATTCTAGGGTATAATTTCTGTTATGAACAATATATTGCAAAGCAATTGTTAAGGGGAATGTTTTCTTTAATATAAAGTTAATTAGTGATATTCTTTTATTCCACACTGTCTATTAAGAAATTATATTAACATTCTTTAATTTTCACTTAAACATACTCATTTAGTAGTTTGTAATATATATCTTGCAGATTAAAAGAAAAGTGATTATATAATACTAAATATTTAGTTTACTAATTTAATTCTCTAAATTATATTTTCTTCAAAACTTGCGACGTATTTTTACTAATTCATATTATATGATCACAAAATCTTATGGCAGCATACAATGTTATTCTCTTTGTTATATATACATTCTATGTTGAATGTGATATTTAATTGATATTGTTCGTTATCTAAATAATATGTTCTTTTTTCTTCTCTCCTTCTGTTATCTACTTTTACATTCTTTTTATTTGCCCACATTATTCTTCGAAGTTTCTTGAAAAAACATTTCTTAGTCAAATATATGTACTTAAAGATGACTGACTATAAAACGAGAAATAAAGTTTTAAAAAGATAAATAGATTATGTAGAGCAATTTTCTGTTTTTGTTGTTGATACCTATGCAATTTTTTTGTATCGTTTGAAGGATATAGATAATAGACTATATTTTGCCAAAAAGTGGTATTATTTTAAATGTACTTTAAAAAGACATGTATAATAATAATAATACACGAAAAAACATGAAGAGAAAAGTGCTTTACGTATGGTTACATAGCTAATAAGAATTTATTGTAATAGAATGTTAATTTTAGAATCGAGATTTTATAATAAAAAAGAATATATTAATGGTCACGTTTTTTATTTCGTATTTTTTGTTTTTCTTTAATTTTTAAACTTGCTATGTTTTAAGTAATATACGAGGGTGGTTTGACAATTAACTTGGTTTGCTATGAAAGAAAACAATTTGAGTTTTGCAACGTACTTTATTTTTCGACATAGTCCCCTCGAAGTTCAACGCACTTGCCCCAACGTTTCTTCAGCTTCGCGATTCCTTCACGGAAATGAATTGCTTCGATGCTTTCAAAATACTGGTTTACTTTCTGTATGACATCTTCATTAGACTCAAACTTTCGTCCTGCCATAAAAGTTTTTTGCTTCGGGAATAGATGGTAGTCCGAAGGAGCTAGATCTGGCGAATACGCAGGATGCGGAAGCAGTTGAAATCGTAGCTCGGCCAATTTTTGCTGAGCGACACGACTTGAATGCACGGGGGCATTGTCATGGTAAAACAACACATTTTTCTTGGCCATTCCCGGGCGTTTCTCTGTTATTGCCGCCTTTAATCGGTCCAAAAGTGATGCATAGTATTCTTCGGTAATGGTTCTTCCCTTTTCAAGGTAGTCAATTAGGAGAATTCCCTTTGCGTCCCAAAAAAATGACGCCATGACCTTTCCAGCGGATGGAACGCATTTAATTTTTTTCGGAGCCGATTCGCCACGGGCAATCCATTGTATCGACTGCTGTTTAGTTTCCGGGATGTAGTGGTGCATCCAAGTTTCGTCCATTGTCACAAAACTGCGAAAAAACTCAACTACATTCTTCTGAAATACTTGCAAATTGTCGGCAGATATTCGCATGCGGATTCGCTTTTGCTCTTGAGTGAGTAAACGCGGCACCCATCTTGCGCACAGGTTTTGCATGTGCAATTCTTTATGCAAAACGAAGTGAACTCGCTCAATTGAGATGCCTGTGGCTTCCGCTAACTCGCGCACTTTCACTCGTCTATCGGCTAAAATCAAATCATGGACTTTATCGATGATTTCGGGTGTCACAGCTGATTTCGGGGCTCCAGGACGTGGTGCATCTTTAATGCTTCGTCTGCCACGTTTAAACTCATTTACCCAAACTCGAACACACTCATAAGAAGGACATGAGTCACCTAATATAGGTGAAATTCTCTCATGAATCTCCTTCGCTGTTTTCCCTTCCAGATAAAATAATTGAATCACACCACGAATTCCAACTTTATCCATTTTTCGCTATTGCTCGAAACACTTCTGTTTAAGTAACTGTCAAACAACGAGTTACTGTCAGAATGACTTAAGACCAAAGAATATTAACTCATTGGAATGACACTTTATGACTACATATACAGATTACATTTGCGCCCTCTATTAGTGTGTGAACCAAGTTAATTGTCAAACCACCCTCGTAGCACCGCGGGAATAAATTGCCTACAGCTACACTCCCTTATAAGCCAGATTTCCTTAACCCTAGGATACATGAAGAGTAAGTTGCTTATACATAGTTGGTTCAGTATATTTTTATTATGATTTCACGGTTTTGGTATTCCCTAAACAGTTGTTTATTTATTTTCAAGTCACAGTATTTAGAATTAGAACAATAAATTTTCTTGATTACCACACCAATTTTACATATTAATTCATTTCATATTTACATTATTGTTTTACGAGAAACTTTAGTAGCAGCTTATGTATCTATCGTTGTTAGTTTTCTTTTCTAATAAAATAGCGTATTATACAGGTCAACAAATTTTCATTTTTAAAATTTTTCTTTAAAAACTGCAATTTTCTTTAACTTTATCCTTCTAATAGTAATCACAACAAATTTATTTTGGTACGTCAGGTTTTGACAAAAGATATTGAAAAGTAAATTAAATACATAATGTATATGGAGCTGTGCGGTATCGCCTTGTTTAAAATGTTTTCTTTTTTACTTATACTGTTTTTCGGCATTTTCTGATATTGTTCAACAACAATCAGCAAGCATTTAACTGTTCCACTGTAACATCATATTCTTCAATCCAAACACCTATGGGTCTTAGTACTGGCAAGGCTTCCGAATGAAGTACTGGACGAGTAGCAGAAGGTAGACTAGCATGGAAACTCGAAAGTTTTCGTGCAGCAATAATAGTAATCAGTCGAAAGGTCCGTTTGTTCACGCCGAATCATAGGTCTTGTAAATGGCATAGCACTTTTCTTACCGTGACCAACCCCTCAGAGTAACAGCATAACGTGTGTAGCAAACCCTGGTAGCCCATGGCTTATCTTGATGTTCAATGGTTAAGCCAAAATAGTGAAAATATAACTTTTCTATAAAGGTGTGTACCTAAATATTCCGCTTATGCTGGTGGGTAGTGAATTCTCCACATACATAACAGAAACTGTTTGGATTATTTATACACGTACGCGACATTATGAAATAAAAAAAGACGTTTAGCTCTCACAAATCGACTTGCATTGAATCGAAAGAGCAGTGTGTAGGTGTGTAACTCTTTATATACCCACATAGCCAGATATCTACCAATTAATTTCATTGATTCAAAGATATGTTCATTGTTAAGACATGTCCACTCAATGTTAGAACAATCTTTTTAGTAGTATCTTTCTTATATAAACGTAACCTTGAAATTGTGTAAAATTTAATGCTTTTTTGAAAACACTTTAATAAAATATCTCAAAGTCCTGACGTGATGGAGCAAATTTTAAAATCAGATTTATCATCAGCATGACGAAAGACATAAACTACACGTACCTATTGGAGTATAAAAATCAAACTGTGTTAACAGTGTTATCTGAATTCAAATATCCATGTTCCATAGTCTTTCAACCTGCTTAAACACTGAATAGGTTATTCATATTATATATGTGTCAAATTGTTTTAACAGAACTGTGAGACAATGACAGCATATATATATATATTCGCAAGTTTATTTAACGTGAAACTTGCATTATACAAATGTACAGTATGCTGATGGGTGTTTATTTTCTATACACGCTCATGGTCATTTTGTTGAAATATGTAGGAGCTTCGATGAGTGAAGTTGTAATTACATATAGGTATGTATAATAACTGCTTATATAAATGTAAAGTTGAGACTCAAAAAGGTCATCTTTGTAAGATTTATTAAATCCGAAACATCCTGGAATTCTAATATCGCCTAATTAAATGCCAAAGTTAATGGGAATGGTAGAGCTTATTACAATTGGAATTAAGAACATTCAATTACAATTTGAAACAACACTATAAATACGGTGCAAGTTTGAAGCTTAAGTACCGTGAGTAATTATTGGATAATTTATAATTTACTAAAAATAATTGGTGTTCAAATATTCAACAAAATATTATAAACTCATTATAGCCCGCGCCTTAATTGTATGTAGGTACGTATGCAAGGCACACAAGCGGATAAATCAAAGGGCGGCGAAAATTATTCGACATTACTAGAGACATTGGTCATTAATCAATAGGTTAAGATAATACTAACGTCTAATTTAAAAACACGCTGACCTATCGAAAGAATTCAAGTGGGTGACCGGTTTATGTTTACTTTAAACAAACATACCATCGATAACACACTTCTAATCGTTATATTTTTTGCGTGTGTATAGAATTTAAAGGGCATCAAGCATTAAACTTGTTGGTGTTTAGAGAGTTATTTGTATTACGGAGCCTTTTAACACTTATCGGCGACTGGAAAATTTATGGTTGCGATAAGAAAATATAACACTGTTTGGTTTACCCTAATATATTTTGGCAAGTGTTTAGAATTTTAAGATGCATCAGCAAGCATGTGTGTCAGGTTCTAAACTTGTTAGTGTTGAAAATATTATATTACGGTCTGTTTTACTAGCGCATCAATTATTAAAATTTATGAGTGTTATATGAGAACATAGCAGGGTAAATTTTCGTTTTTTAATGCACAATATTTCGTATACAATATACAGGGCGGGGAAAAAGTACTGCATATCGCCTGTAACTTTTGAATGAACAATTTAATTAAAAAATTTCTGATACAAAAGATGGTTCGTATAATATTTGGCATCAACTGGTAGCATTAATTTATTTTTGAGTTCACTGTTGCAAGGCCAACTAACTTTTTTTTCTTAAATAGCGTTATGTATTTTTTTTTTACATATTCAAGACATTTTTCTCGTGAATATAATGGTATGCAATTTATAGGGGGCTGTATAAGAAAATTTTCAAGAAAATGGTAAAAAATCTTTATGATTCCTAGTGACAGCTCAGTTAACTTGATTTAATAAATTATTCTGTTTTTAAATGTCAACATAACATAATATAAAAAAAAAACTTGACAATCACGCGTCATTCGATAAGATTTTGACATTTATTCGGTTGTAAAACGTTGTATTTATGTAAAAAAATGGAAAAATTATCACAAAAAGAACGATTTGAAGTTTTGATTACGGTAGTAGGAAACGTACGCAAGCTAAGGTACATGATTTATTTAATTATAAGTATCCTGAGCGGATGTCGCTTAACCAAACACTTTAAGTCGTATTGCAAAACGGTTTCATGAGACGGGTACCGTTAAACACGCTCCAAAAACCGGCCAAGCAAGAACAATATCTGACGGAGATAAGGCTCTGAACGTATTATTAGATGTTGCGGAGAATCCCAAAATTTCAACCCGAACTCTAGTTTCAAATAATGATATGTGCTCCACCTAATTATGGAGCAGTAGTAAAAGAGTACTTAAATGAAGTGTTTCTTGGTAGGTGGATTTTTAGAAGAGATCCTATCGAATAGCCTGCTAGGTCTCCAGACTTAAATCCTTTGGATTTTTTTATGTGAAGCCATTTAAAAATTGAAGTTTACCCAAATCGATCCAATAATCTCGAGGATTTACAGCTGAGAATTGAGACTGAAGTCAATAGGCTTTCACCAATTGCACTCCAAAATGTTTTGCAGGAGTATAGAGACCGACTAGGTCATTGTTTGGCAGTAAATGATGCGGAGTATTGAGAACTTAAATAATTAATTTTGTCAAGTTCCTTTTTTTAAAATTAACTCACCGTTTTTGTTTGTATGAATTACAATAACACTTCATTTTAACTATGGTTTTTTTTTGTTCATTTCATTAAAATTTTATAATTTGACAATAGTAAAGGTTTTTGACCACTTTCTTGAAAATTTTCGTAAACAATCTCCTATAAATTCATATCATTATATTCACAAAAAAATGTCTTTTAAATATGCAAAAAAATATATCACGCTATTTAAGAAAAAAAAGTTAGTTGGCTTTGTATTAATAAAATAATGAACTCAAAAAAAACGAATGCTACCAAGTGATGCCAAATATTATATAAACCATCTTTTGTATAATAAATTTTTTAATTAAATTACTCATTCAAAAGTTGCAAGCGATATACAGTACTTTTTATCCACCTGTAGAATATACTGAGAAATGCACATTATCTTCACTCTCTATTGAATGTTCGGAAATTCATAATTTCTGTATATTGCAATGTTAAATAATAATATTCGTAACAGTTTGGACATATTTCTCGTGATCTTTAAAACATTCTAATGATTTCAAGTTTTGAATACATGGATTCCGGACCTGTGGGCAATACCTTAAATTTGTCTTTACATGCACTCCTAACACATAAATGTAATTATATGTTAAAATAGTAAAAAATTAGGGTCGGAAAACTTATGCATGCACACAGGCGGTCAAAAATACGGGGCGGCGCTGAATTTATAGTAACTTAAAAATACAAAAAAGGGATATTTATCAATACGTTTTTGCCGTATTACGCAGTTGTTATATAATGAAACAGATATGTAAAATACATATCCGTCACTGTAAACATGGACAAACACCTCGTATTTTTAGCATTTACTTCTGTTCAATACATATGTTTCAGCCATCTAGGCCTCATCGGTTGAACTAGTGAAGCAATGTGTATACAAATTAATACAGATCTGTTAAACAACGGATCTGTATCTGTATCTACATTTACGCTAAAATCGTCTCCAAGCTATAACCAGTTTCGTTCTATCAGACGACACCAATTTAATCAGTGACATCTGACGGAAGAAAGCGACTAGGCCAGAAAAGGCGATCTTCCGCTCGAATAGCAAGGCTATTACGAAAAAAAGCGGAAAAATACGATTGGTGCTGTCCATTAACACGCGCCAGATGGCGGTAAATATACAAGAAAGGGATATTTATCAATACGTTTTTGCCGTATTACGCAGTTGTTATATAATGAAACAGATATGTAAAATACATATCCGTCACTGTAACCATGGACAAACACCTCGTATTTTTAGAATTTACTTCTGTTCAATACATATGTTTCAGCAATCTAGGCCTCATCGGTTATAGCTTGGAGACGATTTTAGCGTAAATGTAGATACAGATACAGATCCGTTGTTTAACAGATCTGTATTAATTTGTATACACATTGCTTCACTAGTTCAACCGATGAGGCCTAGATGGCTGAAACATATGTATTGAACAGAAGTAAATGCTAAAAATACGAGGTGTTTGTCCATGTTTACAGTGACGGATATGTATTTTACATATCTGTTTCATTATATAACAACTGCGTAATACGGCAAAAACGTATTGATAAATATCCCTTTTTTGTATATTTACCGCCATCTGGCGCGTGTTAATGGACAGCACCAATCGTATTTTTCCGCTTTTTTTCGTAATAGCCTTGCTATTCGAGCGGAAGATCGCCTTTTCTGGCCTAGTCGCTTTCTTCCGTCAGATGTCACTGATTAAATTGGTTATTAAATTAAATTTTAGCGTAAATGTAGATACAGATCCGTTGTTTAACAGATCTGTATTAATTTGTATACACATTGCTTCACTAGTTCAACCGATGAGGCCTAGATGGCTGAAACATATGTATTGAACAGAAGTAAATGCTAAAAATACGAGGTGTTTGTCCATGTTTACAGTGACGGATATGTATTTTACATATCTGTTTCATTATATAATAACTTAAAAATGTTTAATATATATACAAAAATTAGAAAGACATATATATATATATATATATATATATATATATATATAATGGTAAATTCAAATTGTAGGCGATTTAAGGTCTGGTTTTACTTCAAAAACTATATATTTAAAACAAGCCTACATGTACATGTTTCGGCTAATGATGCCTTTCTCAAGGAATACAAAATATAAATGACAGTATATTAATGTCATACATTTGTAGTTGCTATGGATTAGCCGAAACATGTACATGTAGGATTGTTTTAAATATATAGTTTTTGAAGTAAAACCAGACCTTAAATCGCCTACAATTTGATTTTACCATAACATACTAAGGTCACGAAATAATTATCTATATATATATATATATTTAGTGTTTATAAGAAATTAAAATTTATTTTTTATATATTTTATTGGCCGTGTGCATGATATTAAAATAATAAGCTTTTTTTTGGTTTAGCGACCTTTATTGAAATTCAATTTATTTAAATAACGACGTTTCGACTTTTTGTGTGTAATTGAGTCTTTTTCAAGTGATTTAGAACTAAAAAAATTACAAAACGAAAGGTAAGAATTATATTTACATTATATGGAAGAGTTAAAATTAAAATAATGATTAGAGTAAATTTTAAATTTAAAAGGATATAAAAACTCACCAATTTTACTTCGATGTTTAAACACATGCCCGGTGCAAATTGCATGGTCGGAAAACAATGTCGACCCTTCACACAGGGTGCGACCGTGTATCTTGGAATCTTAAGTGTAACAAAATTGTCTTGTTATAGAAATGAAAAAAATTTGTTATATATTGTTCCGTTTTAAATTTGTTTGGTCCGGCACATGTGTTTGGGAAAAATGTTTACAATGCGAAAAAATATATTTTTTTTGTTTTTTGTGTGTGGGTGGGGTTTTCTTCAATTGTTTAATGAGCGGATGATACAGTTTTGAAAGTCCATCAATCTCGTTGCGGTCGTTGATTGTTTTGTTATTTTTGAAAATGTGAATCATTTCTAATACCTCCCTAGCCTTTGTATTTTTTTGCTTGGTTATTATTTTTGTATTTTCAAAATCAAAATTGTGTTTTAATGTTATCTGGTGTTTTTTTAAAGCTGTCTGATTTTTAGTTCTAAATCACTTGAAAAAGACTCAATTACACACAAAAAGTCGAAACGTCGTTATTTAAATAAATTAAATTTCAATAAAGGTCGCTAAACCAAAAAAAGCTTATTATTTTAATATATATATATATATATATACGAGTATATACATATATATATATATATATATATATATATATATATATATATATATAAGTAGATTAAATTAGTCGGCGATTTAACGTCGGGTTTACTTTGATATGTATATATTTCAAAGGATGTTGTTGAATTTTATTTATATTATGCGTAGCAAATATCCATATTATAACATAAACATAATAGGTAACTATAATTATTACAAAAACAATATCACAATATTGCAAATTTCATACCGTAGATATGGTAGAATCGATAAATTAATTTTATATCTCTTGAAACCGATATCAAACAAACGATACCTAGAAAACGGGTTATGAATACTGATTCCTAGGTATCGATTCCAAGGTATCGATTCCAAAGTATCGATTCCAAGGTATCGATTCAAGGTATCGTCGATTCCAAAGCATCGATACCTATCGATACTTTACCGATTCCAGTACTCGCTAGGTATCGATGCATCGGGTAGCGTTGTGTCGGGTAATTCCAAAGCATCGATACCTATCGATACCTTACCGACTCCAGTACTCGCTAAGTATCGATGTATCGGGTTAGCGATGTATCGGGTAGCGATGTATCGGGTAGCCATGTACCGGATAGCTTACCTTCGTGCATTTTTTTAAATGTGCAATAACTTTTTAAGTAAAGAATTTTTAAGTATACATATATGCATAATATATATTATATAATATATATTTAAAAGGATGTTATTATTGTGTGTAGCAAATATCCTTATTATAACATAACTATAATAATTACAAAAAAAAATCTCACAATATTGCAAATTTCATACCGTAGTTATGGTAGAATCGGTAAATTAATTTTATATCTCTTGAAACCGATATCAAACAATCGGCACCTAGAAAACGGGTTATGAATATTGATTTCTAGGTGTCGAATTAAAGTATCGATTCCAAAGTATCGATTCCAAGGTATCGATTCCAAGGTATCGATTCCAAGGTATCGATTCCAAGGTATCGGTTCCAAGGTATCGATTCCAAGGTATCGATTCCAAGGTATCGATTCCAAGGTATCGATTCCAAAGCATCGATACCTATCGATACTTTACCGATTCCGGTACTCAGAATCGATACCGTGCACAGACCCGATACATCGGTAAGTATCGATACCTCGATTGGGATCGGTACCCGATACCGAAAACGTCGGTATCGCCCAGCCCTAGTGGCCATAGCTCCGATACCTTTGCAGCTAGAATATTCCCAATTTTTTTTTTTCTAGTAGATACATCTGTAAGTCCGTATGCAATTTCAAGCCACCATATGTACCAGATCCGGAGCCACGATTTTTTACGTGCCCCCTGCACATCCAGAAAGTCACCACTGTAGCTAAATTTTGATGCCAGATTCGGATTCTATGGGGTCGATTTTCCCCGACTATGATTTTTTGTGACAATCGAGGTATTTTTAAAAAGTTAACTTTGACACCTTGCATATTGAAAAATACAATTCACAAGGCAGCGATCATTGTCTGTGAAAAAAACAAGTACCCTTGGAATTCTTAAAAAACGGTCATGAAAAGTTTGCCAGACAATTGAATTTTGGCTTTAAGAGAATAATCTTCATTTTTCAAACCCCGCTCCATATTGGAACATTTTGAGTATTATACTCAAGACTCATCACACGATAGAATACAGTTTAAAAAACTATGACCCTCCATTTGATTTTGAACTTACTTTTTGAACACATGATTTTTACCTTTCGCTTTATTCAATTTTGAAGAAGAAACCACTGTTAATGTATTTTGCCATATTTATATTTACCTACCTAAATTAACTAATTGATTTAGGTTCCATATAAAATCTTCAGCAATTTGTTGAAAACGATTTGGTGTATACGTAATTTCAATTTACACAGATTTACAAGAAACTTAATTCTTTTCTGTTTTTTTAGTACCTATAATATACGTGGTAACAGTCGTGGTGAATTTTTATTTTTATACATAAAAGGGAATTAGATGCCTCATGGCGTGATTATATTGGTCTTTTGTATAAAATTCTATTAACATACAATAGTTTCATGCACGCGAATGTTTTATTTTTAAAAGTATAATGTCTTTAAATATTCGTGTTGAAAGAACCGCAAAAAACTCCACATCTTGATAAAATTCATCTTTATAACACGTGGCTTAATTTTTGCTAGATAAAACTTTCTATTCAAAAAAGACTTCGGCAGTTTTGAGATTGTATACTTAAGTTGTTTGTGCTTTTATATTGATAACCTTTTTCTAGTTTTAATGGTGTATATTTTCTGATTTCATAAAATTATAATCCTCCATTGTAAATGTATAAGAAAAATATAAATTTGGGAAACCCATGCGATATATACACCAAATATTTCTTTTAAGCTAGTTAATTAGAATATTGCTGTATAAATTTAAAAAAATAAGTTAGATTGATTCGGATATTGTTTAATTTTCGAGGATGATTTGGCGGGAAGTGAGATTCGACTATTAGCACTATCTTTCTGAAAGCTTAGCATTAAGTTTCAATTATATCTTTTTTATGGTGACAAGTGAAATTTGGTTAATTTCTGACATTCTGACATGCAACAAACTTTGAGTGAAAATATTTCTTCGAAAGCCACAATTTGTCGTTAGATTTTAAGCTATTTAACAAGAACAAAGCCGATAAAATCTGGCTTCACCAGTATGTTCCTGAATCTAAACGGCAATCTTATCGGTGGATACATCAGGATAACCTTCTTTCAAAGAAAGCCAAGACGTTCCATTGACGAATGAGGTAATGGTCAAATCGTTAGTATTAATATTATGCTGCTTTATCAGACAAATTGAAGAAAGTAATTTTTGAAAAATAGCCTGGATTGACGACCCGCCATCTCAAATGAAGTAAATTGTTCGCGAAAATTGAATCTATTGAGATTTTGGGTTGTGTCCCACGCACTAGATAGCGTGGAACACAGCCCCAAGTGGCTTTCAATTATTACCTAAACTCAAACTTCCTTTCTGGAAAAGAGTTTCTATCGAATGAAGAACTTGCCGCAACGCAGCAGTATCTTCAGGATTTTGAGAAAGGTCATTATGAAAATAACATAATGACACTTCAGCTGCGTTGTTCAATTGTGTTCAAGTTGAAGGCGAATATTTTGAAAAATAATAGCTGTGTTAGTACAGCATCTATAAGAGCACTCGAGTTCGATTCCCACCAGCGCCTAAAAACATTTTATTGCTTATATTTTTGCAGTGTTAACAAATTTCATACAACCGATTTGAATTTATACAATTGTTCTTAAATCTGAACTGGTAAGATTACAAGTGCCCACAGAGATTTATAATCCACGAAGATTGACGAGCAACTGGGTGCTGCTTATATTCTCAAAATATTTTTGAGTTTTGGAACTCTGTGTCTATCACGATTTACTGTAATATCGGATAGTGATGTGGTTAATATTGAAAATGACTTCTTATTAATTTGAAAAGCGTTAGGTGTGCTGGTGTTAATACACATTAAAGACCTCTTCTGTTAATACAGGAGTGATGGTGATGATTCATCTTGATAGACACGTAACTGCCGTCGTGAAGCTGATGTAAGAATAGATAGGATTGAACTTGAACAAACGCGAGGATTGTTTTATACTTTTTTTTTAATTACTAATGTACCCATTGGTTCGAAAATTGCAAGCCTTTAAGAGTTGAAAAATAAAGTTTTTATAATAAGTTTTATAGCACTTTTTATTTTCTGCAATTTCTTTATCGATTTCTTCGTATACTTAATACAAATTTAAAAAAAATACAAAAGACAATTATAAATAGTAAACAAATTCATATAGATATACGCTTATGCATTACATAGTAAATTGTGTCCCTACATTTCGTTGAATTAGATCTTTCTTAGAGAATGGTGGAAATTATAGAACCAATATTGTTAGAAATAATAAAATAAACATAGTGAAACTTATTTTTTTATAATTTGTATTAAGTACGCGAAAATATACAATGTTTGTCCAAGAACCGTCTATAATATCCATTAACAAGATTTCTTCATTGTATCCAAATACTTTGGTTCAACAGTTCGTTGTGGCGAATTAAAGGAATGGATATTTTTTTAGGTTATTTATATGATTTTTTGATTACCCAAACCATATTGATCTAGAAATACAAATTTATTTTGGATTCTACAAGATTCATTTATGATAGGTAGGTATACTCGTATTGAAATGTATTTATTATGGAAGTGAAAATCCAGAGGTCGACCTGCTTTTCTATAAACATAACTTTTAAGAGCAAGTCAATTATTATAGTATTTCATGAGGAGAAGAACATCCCGCCTGAATTTATTGATATTTACCTACCTTTTTAAATACTTTTATAATAAGTTTCAGGTTATAATGGGCTACATCCCGAATTTCAGGTAAATGAGATTTATCTAGTGTTAATACTTTTTATTATATGTCAAATGATTAAAAATATTTGGAGGCTTTTGTGATTTTTTCAATGATTTTTGTCTCAATTGTCTTGGTCTGGGAGTAAAAAGCAATTTTGGATATTTTTTTAAAAGCTTTTGGGTCTTTTTTCCGTAATATTTAGCCATCTTTTCATTTGCCCAATTTTCGCTGGTCTATAGGTCTTAACGTATTTTTGGGGTGCCCAAAAATTGAAGTATTTTAAAGGATTATAGACTTTGTTTTGGTGATTCTTTAACGATAGTTCCATGTTTTCTAGACCTTGGTCAGATGTTGATATTTACTGATACATTCTGCAGCAAATTCTCCGTTTTCTATGATCTCTTGCCCAGGAAGCCTTAAAAAGTATATCCTATATTCAACAAAATGTAGGGGCAATCACGTTATACCATCGAAAATGAGAATTTAAGTCAAAATTTGGTGTTTCAATGAGATAATGACCTAAAACACACTTCTAAAATTGACCAAGAATATTGAAAACACTTGAACTAATTATAGAACTTGTGGAATGGCCTCCGTACAATACTACTTAATTCCATCGAGTTATTGTTGGAAGAATTTGACTGCGACATCATACCTACAGTGAAACCACAAAGTATTGGTAATGGTTTAAAGTTGTTTTAGTGGCACTCTGTAGAAATATTATTTCAGACCAGCAGAAACCCGGCATGTGTTGTTATGCCACAGTATTTGGTGCTTATTATTTAATGAAACTTGCACACATGTTAAAAATTTAGGGTTTTTTCATACCTGTTACAATTTCCAAAGTTTCATCGCAATCGGATGAATGGTATAGGGGCCTTTACGGAACATACAGACTTACATTCATTTTTATATATCAGAGATGAAGGGGACATTAAAGAAAGAGGGCTACAGAGAAATTCTAGAAAACCAGGTACGCAAATCATCGGAAAAATTTCATGTTCCAACACGACACGATTCCAAACATAGTGCCGAATTATACAACAATTATTTGAAATTTGTTATTACGTACTCTCAACACCAAAAAAATGGGATATCTAAAATTTGATCGTGTGCTATTAATTGTCAGCTTATGTCCATTTTATTCGTGTCAAACGTTACTATTGGTTTTAGTTTTTAGTTTGTGAATTTGGAATTCCTAAAAGTACTATTGGAAGAATATAAATGTGGGAGAGAAATACCAACAGCAAGGAAGGTGAGATCTAGCAGGCAAAGGCAAGTCCGAAGAAGATAAGCAGCACTATTAAACTATTTGAGAGAGAATCCATTCAGTACCGCATTCGACGCAATAAAAATTTCTAAATTTTTCTGCTTTTGTTAGTACCACTCGACGAAGAATAAGAACATCCGAATTAAAATATAATTATGTTGCCGCACAAAAACCCTACTAACTGAAGGTCAAAAGGGATCGCGTCTCATATTTGCTTTAAATTATCAGTTGCTGTATGATACGTGGGATTCTGCGATATTTTCCGGTGAAAAAATGTTTAAATCATGTTCCGATGGAAAAGTCAGAGTCTATAGACCACGTAACATCCGTTACGGAGACCGTTATACCCAAAAAGGACCTGCACTACGATTCGGAGTAAATGTATGGGCATGGATGAGTGTCCAAGCAACAGGGGTTCTTCTTATCCTGGGAGAAAGGCTAAACGCTCATGTTTATTGCCAAATTTTAGAAGTGAGAGAAATTTTTCACGACGATAATTATATATTCCAACATAACGTCTCCGTACATACGTCGGCTCTCGTTACTGATTAGATAAGAAGAAATAATATTAATATTCTTCCGTTTTCAGCCAAAAGCCAGGATCTTAATCCTATTGAAAATTTGTGGGGCCACATGAAAAAAAAATGCGTAAATAATTTTAGACCTCGGAACAGTCAGGAATTGATTAATGGCAAGAAAGGACGTTGGCAAAATTTAACTGCACAATATTGTAAAGCTCTAATTAGATCTATGCCTAGGATTAGTTTGGTGATAGAAAGTAACGGCAATGCAACAAAATACTAAAGTATTATATTTCTGTTAATAACTATACCTAATAAAAAATACGACCTTTATTTTCTTGCCGCATATTATTTTACCTCGTCTAATTAAATTATTTTGATTAATCATTCGGATGACACTGTTAGATAATTCTAACCTCTTTGAAAAAAAAAACATAATTAAACAGATTAAAAAAAAATAAAACACAAATTTCTGTGTACGTCCATTTCTCATTTTTTTTGGTGGGAAGCGTAGGTTGCTGCAAGTTTTTAAAAACCAGTGGCGTTAACTGAAAGTTTAGAATATGATTTTCATACGTTTTTACATTTTATAGGTTGCTTTAAAAAAGTATTGCAAAAAAGGAATTTTTTCGTAAACAATTTCGAACGATGATTTTTTACGATTTTGTATGGATTAACTCAACAACAATGCATCGACCGACTTCATCTGGTTGTTGGAGACAAAGCACCATCAAATGGCACAGCTGCTTTGCAGAACGCAAACAAGGACAGAAATCTTAGTGATGAATTTCATGAAGGTTGTCCATTAACCTCTACTATTGCAACAAATATCGATGCTGTAAGAAAAATGAAACAAATGGGCCGGCATGCGACACACAGTGAGATTCAGGCACTCTATGCATTGACGTGAAATAAGTATATAAAATCTTGCACAAACATTTGGCTATAAAAAAAGGTTTGCGCCCGTTGTATTCTATACAATTTGATTGAAACTTAAGAAAAAGCTCGTATCCAATGAAACAGCGAAATGCTTAAGAAATTCAACCGAGATGCTTCAAATCGCCAGTTGCAATATTGTAAAGCATTGCCATTGGCGATTAAATTTAGATTCGATAAGCGCAAGCCAAAAACAATTGTTCGTAATCGCTGCATATTTTTAAATTATTGGTCATATGGCTATTGTCGTTTTATAGCATCGAAGTAGACCTAGTTCGTGTCTGTAGTAGTACTACACGTGTATCCTGGATAACGCTAAATGAACTACCGCAAAATATTTGGAATCACCTGGATTTCCTAGTTAGAAGCATATTATCACAGACGTAATTCAAGAAACGCATGTAGAGAGCGAAGAACAACTTTTCTCCAGAGGAAAGAGGACTGTCCCCTGAGGCTGCTTGGAGAATTTTTGAATGGGCCGGAAAGTAATGATTTATTTGTGTTGTATACACACAAGAATATACATAAATACACTAGAGAAATAATAAGTAGGAAGGAAAGATCAATAATAGATTATGTCATAATTAACAAACCATATAGAAGAGAAATAATAGATACAAAAGTAAGAAGAGGCTGTGAAATATATTCCGACCATTACATAGTGCTATCAAAAATAAAAATAGAAATAAAAGACCAGAAACAAACAGAAATGTACAAGACAAATAGTAAATCGAAAAGTAACACAGTAAAAGAAGTAATAAGAACATATAAACTCAGAGAAGAGGTGATAGCAAATATATATAAAGAAAAAATAGAGGCAGAAATGATAAAAAGCAAAGAGAGTTTAAACAACGTGGAGGTCGAAGACATGTGGAAAATAATTAAAGATTCAATAATGAAAACAGCTAAAGAAACGTGTGGAAGCAGCAAAACAGACAAAAACAAAAAACAAACAAGATGGTGGAATGAGGAAATTAAAAGGGAAGTAAAGATGAAGAAAGACAAATGGAAAAATTATCTTAGTGAAAAGAACAAAGATAATTATGACAAGTACAAGGAACAAAGGTTAAAAGTGAAGGGGATGGTGAAAGAAGCGAAACAACAAGCTTGGGAAGAATTTGGGGAAAAGATGGAACAAGACAGTAAAGGTAACCAAAAGTTATTCTATAAAATATTGAAGACACTAAGAAAAGGTAAACAAAACAAAATTAGATACATAAAAGCAGAAAATGGGAGAATTTTAGAAGACGAAGATAATATAATGAAAAGATGGAAAGAATATTTCGAGGGAATGCTTAACACAGAACGAATAAACTTAATATACGAAATAGAGATGAGCGAAGAAAACATAGAAAGTGGGGAGAGGGGAGGCGAGGAACCGATCAAGAAGGAAGAAATAATGGAAGCTATAAGGAAGTTAAAACGAGGCAAGGCGGCAGGACATGACGGTATAACAGCGGAAATGATAAAAAATATGAAGGAAAACAGCATAGAAGTCCTAGAGAAATTGTTTAATAGGATTTGGATTGAACAAAATATACCAAAGGACTGGGAAGTAGGCATAATACTACCCATCCACAAAAAAGGTGACAATAAAGAGTGTAGCAATTATAGAGGAATTACACTACTCAGTGTAATGCTAAAAATATATGAGAGAATACTAGAAAAGAGATTAAAAATATTAATTGATCACCAACTAGAAGAACCGCAAAGCGGATTTCGGAAAGGCAGAGGAGTGCACGATCACATTTTCACTATGAAACAACTGATAGAAAAAAACCGAAATAAGACTATATATGCGGCCTTCGTAGACATAGAAAAAGCTTTTGATAGTATTCCAAGAGCAGAAGTTTGGAAAAGCCTTAAAAAAAGAGGAATAGGCGAAAAACTCATAAAAGCTATAAGAACCATATACCAGAAAACTAGAAATTATGTGAGAACTGAAAATAGGAAGTCCGAAGAGTTCATAACTAAAGAAGGACTGAGACAAGGAGGGGTGCTCAGCCCCGTACTATTTAACATAATATTAGATGATGTACTAAAAGAAATAAGGGGAATAACAAAGAAACTACAAGTAGGGTATAAGAACATGGAGAGGGTTGAAATAGCAGAATGTTTCATTGCTGATGACATAATAATATACGCAAAGAACGAAAGAGACTTCCAAGAAAACCTAAACACATGGAATATAGCACTAAAAAAGAGGAATCTAAAAATAAACATTGATAAAACAAAAGTGATGACAATAGGGAGAAATGATTTAAAAGTAAAAATTGAAATAGAAGGAAGAAACATAGAACAAACAGACACATTCAAGTACCTCGGAATAAACATACATAAAGACGGAAAAGAAGATATGGAAATAAACAGCAGAATAGAAAATGCAACAAAACTATATTGTGCACTAAACAACACATTTATAAGAAAGAAGGAAATAACGAAGAAAACAAAAATCACAGTATATAACGCGTTGTTCAAACCAATAACGACGTACGGATGCGAAAGCTGGATACTTAATAAACATATGAAGAGCAGACTACAAGCCGTAGAAATGAAATACCTAAGAGCGGTGAAAGGAGTTAGTAGAAGGGACAAAATAAGAAATGAAGTAATAAGACCAGAATTAAATGTACAACCCATAATGGAAGAAATCGCAAAACAACAACTAAGGTGGTTCGGTCATGTAGTAAGAATGGAAGAAGAAAGACAGACTAAAAGAGTATGGCTAGCAAGAACAACGCAGAAGAAAACAAGAGGAAGACCACAAAAAACGTGGGACAATGTCATAGTGGAAAATTTAAAGAAAAGAGGAGTAACATTGTACGAAGGGAAGAGAATAGCGAGAAACAAAAAGGAATGGGCAAGATTTATATATCAGGAATAGTCATATAAGCAAAATGTAAATAGCTTGACACCCTAGGGGTAAACAAGCTTATAGATTATAATAATAAAATACTTTTTGTGTATATTCTTGGTATGTACAGATCAATGTCTAGATGCCATACCCTAAATAATAGAGCATCGAAGTACTGTTAATGCTGCTTGGTATACAATCATTTGTTTGCCAAAGTCATTGATTTCATCATGAAAATGTCAGCTTTCACACATAAGCGATGAAACAATCGAATATTTGAAAATGAAGAACGTCTTATTACCCGTAATACATCCCCGATGTATTACCCTGTAATATTGTTTATTTCTGTTGTGTGGATCGTACGTGTGGAGCGTAAGATCAGGGGTAGAACCGCGCCGAATCGACAGTCCATTCGCCTCGACAGTGATATCGAGAGAGTATTTGTCGAGTCGGACAATATTTGCTACTACGGCAAAACGCTTTAGCAGTATTGACAACGAGGTCGTTTAAGGTCGGTAAATCGACAACTTATAACTAGAGTGGGCCAATTCGGAGCGAAAGCAGATGCGTGACTTTCAAACTTACTTAAAATACACTCATTTCTTGCGTCTTCTATCGAACATAGCTGTGCAACATTATTAAATACACAGAATATACTTTCCTGCTGCTATTATACGTGCACACACGATGACCGTGAACAACATACTAAGTAATCGTGAACCAATTCGTTAGTCACGCCTCTGCTTTCGCTCCGGATTGGTCCACTCTACTTATAACTGATCATCCTAAAAAGGTTGCGAGTTTTCGTTCTCGTGTCATGCTTAGCGTGGCATTCACGTGGTTTACATGCTCATTTAAATTTAGTTTTATTATTTTAAATTACGCTAAAACTGTATATAAACATAGATGCCATTATGTTCCCAGTAACTATGGCATTATATATAGAAGAAGAAAGAGAAAGAAGGGAACGTATTCGGAATTTCAAAATCGAAAGAAATATGAGAAATGTAACGGATGTTTTCGCACTTAGCGAATACGAATTTTAGAGTTTTAGACTTTCGGTGCCGTTAATGAATACAAACAATCATCCCAATTCTTTGTCATCGAAGTTAAAGTGGAAAATTTAGCAAATGAGTGTGTTAAATTTCCAACAGAAGACGAAGAAAAACGCACAGTGAAGGAATTATTTTAGAATGTAACGTGATTTCCTGGAGTATTAGACGCGATAGACTGCATGAATGAAATAATTTTCCCCATTTACATTGTTCGTGATAATTGAATTTAAAATTACTGTAACATATTTTATGCTTCATTATTTATAAATTTGCACATGTGAACCATTTGCAGCATGTATAATGTCAAATACGCTAGCACATTATTAAATTATGTGGCATCGAAAAGAAGGCGTCCACACTCTGACAGTCGTCTTGTAAGCCGTCAAGATCATAGACTTGTCGAGATCGACTACAAATTTATGGAAGGTGAATCGTTGGCGATTTGCCATAGTAGCTATTTGGATCGACTCCGTTCGTTTTATGGCAAGGGCGAGAGTGGTTTGTGGGGAAGATATCGAGGCGACAAACTTATCTATTCGGCGCGGTTCTACTGCTGAATAGAAAAAATGTTTTCAAAATTGGTTCGCTCGTATGTAAAAAAGTATAGACATTAAAGGCAACTACTTTGAAAAACAATAAAGCCATTTATAAGGACTATGTTTTTCCAAAAAGTCAATGTTTTTTTTAGAAAATACCCTATCATTTACGAAGGTGGTTCGGAAACTACGTAACACGCAAGTTTCTTTGACAAAAAACATTTTATTTTTCAGTATAATCTCCTGCCAACGATATTTCAAATTAATAATGCCTTCACTGTAGGTCGATGAATTTAAGTGCTCGAAATAGCTATTTACAGCAGCGATTACCTCGGAATTAGACGAATATCTCTTATCGCCAAGCCATTTTTTCAGGTTTGGAAAGAGATGATAATAGCTGGGAGCCAAATCTGGGGAATAGGGAGAATGAGGTATTGATTCAAATCCCAATTCATGAATTTTGCCATTGCAATCGCAGACTTGTGGGCTGGTGCGCTATCCTGATGGAAAATCACTTCCTTCTTGCTAAACGAGGCCGTTTCTCTTTGACTTTGTCGCTTAATTGTTGCACCAAATTGCAATAATACTCCCTATTTATTATTTTCCCCTTTTCTAAGTAGTCGACCAAGATAATTCCATGAGAATCCCGAAAAATAGTTGCCATTATCTTACCTGTTGACAAAACCAGTTTTTGCCTTCTTTGGTGGCGGAAAACCTTTTTTGTCCATTGTTTGAATTGTTCTTTGATGTAGGGAGTGTAATGGTGGACCTAGGTTTCAGGGAAGGTAATGAAACGGCATTCCTTCTGATTGCGGCGAAAACGTGCCAAAAAATCGCGAAAATCACTTAAACAATCCAGTTTTTGCTCCGGTGTGAGTAACCGCGGTACCCAACACGACGAATTTTTTTCATTTTCAATTCTTCAGTTAAAATTCTGTGCACACGGGCATTTGAGATACCTACAATGTCTGCTATCTCCAGCACTTTTACCCGACGGTCATCCAAGACGATACGGTGGACTTTTTTAATCATATCCGGAACGTAACAGTTTTATGGCGTCATTACGGAGTTCATCATTTGTGCTCGTACGAACTCGCTTAAATTTGGCAACCCAGTTTTTAACCATTTAAAACGAAGCTCTGCTTTGATTTCGCTTGGTGTTAAGCCTTTCAAATGAAAGTGTTTTATCACTGCTCTCAACTCAGTTTTTTCATTACAAAATCACACGAGACGTTCACTTAGGCGTACTGTTAATAACAAACTAATTGATAGATTGCTCTGTACTATCATATTTAACCTATTAAAGGATGATTCTACAGATTGTTAAAGAAGATACCTGCGAATTCGGGCGCCCTCTGTGTGTCAGGCCACGTAGTTTCCGAACAATCCTCTTAGATAGGGTAATTTATGTAGTTAAATATTTACCGGGCTGAAAAATATTGTAAGATCGTACCCGATAAAATACATATTCACTGTTGTAAAAGATATAACGTGATATATCAGTGGAAGTTGTATAATACACATACGCAGACAGGACCCAGTAATAACACTAATAACCGTGTTATCAGTTAAGGAGAGTCGATCGTGACATCCGCTATAAAATGTTTTTTTTAATTTTTTCTTATTATTTTAAAATATTTCTTTTTTAACTTATAAAACAGTTTCCTTTTAACTTTAACATTAAAAGTGGTACTATTGCAAATAAGATTGTCGGTGGCTTCGCTTTTACATTTGAAAATTGCCCTGTTCCTACAACTATTACAACGGTATTAAAAATCGTACATAAATTTGAATCTACAGTATGTACAACAAACTTAGAAAATCTAAAAATTTAAACGTCCGACCGGTTGTAAATTGTAGGAATGAGGAAAGGGGGCGGAGACCTTCATGTACGTAATGTAGTCTAAATAAAATAATCCGTGCTCAGCCCGTCAAATATTCAAAGTGAGTATTAGTTGACGAACAATATGAAATATTTGGAAAAGAGGCGACTACGAAAGTTACAAAAATATAGAAACGGCAAGAAATTTTTCCTGAGGACAACATGAAAGGCTTAGTATTTTGTGAAGAAATTTTGCGAATGGCGATTGAAAATAACAATTTTATAATATTTTATTAACAGATGAATCCTCATTTTTTTGCATGCAACGTAACACTTCTGTCACCAATTATCGCGCAGCCAGCAACAAATTCCTTTTCTTGCCTTTACGCACACAATATTCTAGAAAATTGGACGTGTGGGCCGGTATTTTACATGACCAGTATGTATTGGGCTATTTAACAGCGCAAAAATTTTTGAATATGTTAAATAATTTCATTATATCTACTCTTCGTGATCTTAATATCAATTTTGATAATTATGGTTTCAACAGGTCAACTGACCTGCACGCACTGCGAGAATAATAAAAATGTTTTTAATGGAAACATTTCGTAACTGCCTCGTAAGATCTGACAGAATTCAATGGCTTCTCAGGTCTCCAGATTTAACTCTGTTAGACATTTTCTTGTTGGATTACCTAAAGCAAACTGTGTACGCACATGAGTAGAACAGGGTTCATAAATTAGAACTTCGACAAATAATTATTGCCACTTGAATTTTTTTACCAATTAGCATACTGATAAAAGGAAGATGAGAGATTATTTAAACATGTTATATTTTTTTTACAATAAAATTTAATTACAAATATGATTTACATATTTTGATATGTAGTTCGTATAATTGGATTTTAGAAGCATTTGTTTTTTTTTTAGAATTGGATCTACTTTTAAAGATTAATCTATTTACCATGATTTGAACATTTAATAGATTATTTTGAACTAATTGTAGTTTAATTTGATATTTTTCGTTATTTATTTTGAAATATAAAACTAATTCCCGATTTAAAAAGTTCATTTATTTACTTTCAAATGATAAATTGCATTTTTTTTAGAAACTCATGTATTTATTCATTTATGTTTTATGGTATGATACCAATTTATTTTTCTAATGAAACTGATTGTAATATCTTTTATTTATGCGAATTAGTATTACATGATAGAAATTTGTACCTATGCGTGTAACCACTCTGATGTCAAGTACTCAACTATTTAATCTCCAGGTAAAGTGAGTGGGGAGCCCATAGAAAATATACGCATCTCATAAGTCCACATAGATCACGTATTACATGCGGCAACGGTGTCGCTGGATCGTGTGGAAAGATAGATCGTCCACAAATTCTTAGCAGGCCGGTATGTGTGGAAATATATTTGACCTAGATTTTTTGAATCTTCTTGATTTAATGAGTTACATTCGAATTTACCATAAAATAATTTAGACTTCTTATAGTTAGTAAGTAATTCCTCTGCTCTTATCTACGTACTCTTTGAACACTAGTATCCCTGGTAATTGAATAGACACCCTCACGTTGAAAGAATTTTAATATATGTATCCGAATTCATTTAATATTTTTTATTGTAAATGTATTAGTTGTAGTTAGTTGTAAATGTATTAGTTGTGTAAACAGCATCTACTTCTACAAAATCCGTTATTATATACGAAAAGCCATTTCTTACTACAGTATTGACCATTTTCAAGACAGGTATCTGGGCATCTTTCTAATCTTGAATAATAGAACGTGTGAAAAATTTACAATTTTTGTTTAGATTTACATCTTCTTGCGCTAGGAAGTTTTTTTTTAGTGTGTATTTTAAATTCTAGCTCTAGTTTGAATTTATGAGTTTCGAAATTAATTCGGTATGGAAAAATAAGAGTTACCAGTTGTTCAGAAAAAAAATAAGAGTAGAATTATTATAAAAAACCCATATGTATTCACACTGAAGAGTTGCAATAATCCAATAATAATAATAACGTAATAATGCGGTTCACAGTCGATCGTATTGCTGCATTAAGAAAAATTGACTGCAGTCGAAGCATTTGTAAAACCACGAATAGATGAATGTCTAATTATAAAAATAGCATTTGAAAATAAACAAGTACTTACCAAAGTATTTTTAATAATATAAAAATATTATTAAAAATGGGGTGTGAAGAACACAATACAAGTTCATTTATGTATTTTGGAATGTATCTTCTCCAAAGACGTAGATACGTATTTCACATTTCTACATTATTCTCAATACGCCCCTGTTGGAGAAGACACATTCAAACAAACATAACTACGTTACTATCTAGCCGAAATTATTCAGACAGCGCGTGAAGGAATATTCAACGCCGTCTACATAATAACAGCCGAAGCAGACGTGTTTTCTATAGTCGGTAACCACCGTATCTATACAAAACTGTATTCTCGTGTCCTCACTACTTATCGGCGTGAGCCGTATATGTATATGACACATAATTTGAAACATACTTGAGTGGGTAAAACCTCACTACATTTGTATAATACCAAAGTATTTTTAGTAATATAAAAAATATTATTAAAAATGGGGTGTGAAGAACACAATACAAGTTCATTTATGTATTTTTGAATGTATCTTCTCCAAAGACGTAGATACGTATTTCACATTTCTACATGATTCTCAATACGCCCCTGAATATACATATTCGGCTCACGCCGATAAGTAGTGAAGACACGAGAATACAGTTTTGTATAGATACGGTGGTTACCGACTATAGAAAACACGTCTGCTTCGGCTGTTATTATGTAGACGGCGTTGAATATTCCTTCACGCGCTGTCTGAATAATTTCGGCTAGATAGTAACGTAGTTATGTTTGTTTGAATGTGTCTTCTCCAACAGGGGCGTATTGAGAATAATGTAGAAATGTGAAATACGTATCTACGTCTTTGGAGAAGATACATTCAAAAATACATAAATGAACTTGTATTGTGTTCTTCACACCCCATTTTTAATAATATTTTTATATTATTAAAAATACTTTGGTATTATACAAATGTAGTGAGGTTTTACCCACTCAAGTATGTTTCAAATTATGTTGTCAAACAAGTACTTACAATGGAAATGCTAGATAAACTATAATAGTATAACATAAACATATCTGAGCAAAACTGAAAGAGGTATGTTTGTAAGGATCAAATATGCACTCAAACTTTACGGTTGACAATTGAAAGAAAGTATATAAATACAAACTTCGCCATTATTAATCATTTATTCAATGTCTTAATCAGTATCATAAATTCCATTTTTGCTAATTTCATTCTCTTCGTGATTTTTAGCGATGTATCGCGGCTTGGAGCAATGCAGTTTATTTATCACGAAAATTGCTATATGCAGATGACCTGGCTTTATGCATCCAAACCAAGAATTTACAGGATGGAGAATTGTAACTTACTGAAGATCTGCAAGCTTTAGACCGTAGATTTCTAAAGTGGTCTATATCGACCCCCAGGGGTCGATTGAAATCTTTTAATAAATGTATAAAACCTAAAATATGCTTTTTTTATGTTTTTCACACTATAGTTACAAATTTAAATCTTTCAAAGCGAGTGGCAGTATAAAACACGGCAAGTGGTCTACGAGGCAAAAACGTTTGGGGACCTGTGCTTCAGACGAAAATTATAACAAAAGGCGCTTACAATCAAACCCTTCGAAACCCGAATTATGTGCCTTTCATTTCTGTAACACAGATGCCAACATAGAGCTGAGGGTTGAATTTGGCGGTAGTCGGATCAACCATAACCCCCACTTCAAATATCTGGGCGTAAAGTTAGACCGGTCTCTGACATTCAAGCAGCACCTCTACAAAACTAGTCAAAAGATGAAGACCGCAATAATATATTACATAAACTTGCCAGCAATTCATGTGGAGCGAATGGGGAGACCTTGCGGACGGCAGCCATTGCACTGGCTTACGCTCCTACTTAATACTGTGCTGTTGTCTGTTATCGAAGCTCTCACACCAAGCTAGTAGATATTGTGATGTGAGTTATCCACAATATTCGCGAACAGTCTAAACGATGACTCACATGCGCGAACATACCATCGTCTCTAGAAAGACCGAGGAACTTCGGGAATATTCTCAAAGGTCTATAGACTATAAGAAGACTGAAAATGGAGAGAGAGATTCATTCGATACCAAATTATCGTCCAGTTAACTTATATAAATATAAATACATAAATGTGCTTATTGTTAGTAATTTGTTTTTATATTGTTATTCGTTTTTATTATTAATATAGTGTGTTTAAAGTTACCGTTAGTTTTATTTAAGAACCTAAAAGACAATTACATTACAATATTCAACTTAATGAAACAATGAGGATCGTCATCGATACTGTTAGATCCATTACTAGTCTCTGGTTACCGATTCTTTCTAACATTGCCCCGCCGGATATCAGGCGTCTCGTTGCAGCACAGAATAAATGAGCCAAGATTTCCAACAACATTGATCTTCTTCCTACACACGATGACTTGGAGATCGCCCCAGAAATACTGAAGCAGGAGACCGATTTGGATACGAAGTTCAGTATCCCATCAATGTGAATGATTGCTGGATAGCCCTCCTCGAACAACACCCTGAATTGAGGAACAGAGATTTAATTTCTAATTCTTCAGAACCTTTTCCGGGCCTAACTCTCCCACACAGGCAATGATCTCAATTAAATAGGTTTCGCACAGGCCACAGATGATGCAACTCCATGCTGTATAAATGGAATGGACTGCGGAACAAATTATGACCCACATAGTAAACGACTGCCCCAGAAAAAGTTTCCCTGGCGACATCTGCGATCTGAGCAAGGCAACTCCTGCAGCTCTGGATTGGTTGAAAAATTTAGATATTAATGTATAAATTAGTTTATGATCCTGTTTTGCCTTAAAAGTGATTTATACACTGATATCTGAATTTCGATTCTCATATGAAATAAATAAATAATTAAACACACTAGAAACGGATTTGAACTATTATGAAAGCTGAAGCATGTTTAAAAAACATTAAATGTAATGTGTAGTAAGTATTTGGTATTAGAATGCAGTATATTTTGTTTCACTGCTAGTAAATTTAGAACAAATAGCAAAATTGAAAGGTGGATCTAATTTAATTACCAAGGACTGTATATTAAAGTAATGTATAAGTTAAATTTTGTTTTATCACTTCATCTTACTGTAAGAGTAATAAAAATTCAGATTACGCAGAATCACATGGGTAAGATACTGCACTTATTCTTGAATTTTGTACTTATTATTATCCATGCCAAATTACACGTGATGCTGCCCACAATAGTCATTCATCTTAGTTGTTTATATTCCTATTTAATCTGAAAAATTCACCATAGTGAAACACAAAACATAAAAACAATAACAGTGAAGCGACACACTGCAAACAGAAGCTTGTTTTGTAGCTCAATATCTTGACCACCAAACCACTGTTAAAGAAATTTATGTTATAAATTAACTCTTTTGCTTTTTACTCATTAAATGCTACTATTTAAATTACATTCAACCCACTCTTTCTTTGTTCTATTAAAAGAATTAGCATTTTCTATAGTGTCTAAATTTCAACCTATTTAAAAAAAAATAGAAACCAAAAATTGAAAAATGCCTAAAGAGTGGTTACCTTATATTATCTATGCTGTTCATGTGCAATAACAACTTATTTGGTGGCGATAACAGTACAAAAGTAGTTACAAAATTCGTAGATGCCAAATTCAGATTTTGATTGAACTGAGTAGAAATGCAGAGAATGTTGAACATGCTAATAAAAACTCGGAAATTGATGAATTTTTCGTTCTCATTATTGCTCTCGATTGGTAAAAAAAGTTTGTAAAAATCAAAAAGACGAAAACTAAATGTTCTTATGAAAAACGCTAACTTAATATGTAAATAAAATTATTGCCTAAATTTTATTTCAAATTTTACATGGTATTTTACTATTTATTATGGTATTTACTACTAAATATAACTCTCCCAATAAATATTATTCACAGTAATGTATTTCTTGGATAATTTCCGGTTCTGAGAGTAAGACATTAAAAAAGTCATTGTTAATCAGAATTCCAGCAATCTTTTCAAAGATCGATTTCTTCTTCGATTAATCTATTTACAGATTAATACATTTTTGTAATTGTATATGTAGTTTTTGTTATAAAAATGCCCAGTGGAAAGCTGAAAATATTGCGTTCTATGAGAAAGATTATTAGAAACATTTAATTTCTTTACAATTCAAAACTGAGATCAGCCGCGCCAAAATATTAACACACGCGCACTTATTAAGAGCGTAAACAACCTGGCCCTTCAAAACTCGTATTGGAAACCAGTACTTGAGAAAAGTGTATCTACATAAGCGCTCTTACAACGCGAAAATAAAAAAAAACGTTTGCAATGGACAAACAATATAAAAACTGAACGAAAAATTATTTTAAAAACGTAAAAATTTGATGTTTTTGACAATAAGCTACTGGTATTTGTTATAAGGTCGGTGTAAGAAAAAAATCTACCCAAATCGATGTTAATTTAGCATTTTTACTTAGGGCAACCGAATATTTATATACAGGGTGTAAAAAAATACGCTGCATACTTTAATATGTAAAAGCTGTAATAATATTAAGCATAAAATGCTAATGCACGAAAACTCTATCTCGAACGAGAACAAAGAAAAAAATATTTAATAAATGCGCTTGGCTTGATCCGACTCTGGTAAATTTAGTATTCCTTTATAACTGTAGCGCTACCCCTACTGAAGCGTAATGTGGTGGGAGTAGTAGATGCGATGATGCATATTGTAAGTCAGAAGCCAGGCTGCTATCAACTTCCGTGAAGTATGGCTTATTAAAATCTCGAATTAACGGATATTGTCTTACTATATGGTGAAACAGGGGAAAATGTTAAAACTACTAGACGTATTTATGAAGGGCGGTTTCCGAAACGAAGATGTCCATCAAATGATTTGATTTTACAAACCGTGTACAGATTGCGAGATCGCGGTACATTTCATCCACGTTATGTGGCCGTGAAAGACGATCTTCGACAACGTATCCCTGAAGACCGAGCCGTGTTAAAGCGTGTACATACTTCGAAAGTTTACCGATTGAACATTTTTAAGCATTTCACTTGTTTCACAAAAATTTGTCCTTTTTAGGGGAAAGAATTGTCATTAAAAAGCGAGGCAAATAGACGTAACTTTATTTAATATTAAGACAACTCAAAATTACAAATTTCATATCACCACAAAACTCTTATAATCTTTAAAATTTTTAAAGAAACTCGATATTGTATTTTTTCGAGGTATTACAAATTTATAAAAAGTCAGGCCACTGACCTATTTATAACAATTGAACAGCTGATGCATAAGAAAATGTATGAATGAATAAATGTGATATATTTCTATAAAACTTTTTACACAAAGACTTATTTATTACATTGCCGAAATGTGAAGGTGATTTTTTGGTGAACAAATAAATGCTTATTTGTTTGTTGAATCGACAACACATAAACATATAATTTCTATTTATTTAGAGTCAATCTGAATACAGGACCGTATGTGAGAAGTTTGTGTTCCTAAATTTCCGCAAAAAATTTAGTTTCGATAGAATAAAATTGTTTGGAAATTTGAATTGCTGTCTTACGTATCTATTATGTATTAGCGAATGTCGGGATATTTCATTTACACCCTGTATAAATGGAGCGAGGAAACGAGGTGTATTGGAAAATTAAGCCAGAGCCCAAATTTTTGTAAAATTTATCACGAATTCGAATTAATGCAAAACGATTCCACACATTCAGGTTGAGTAGATTATTCCTAATTACAAGATAATAAAAAGTTATAGAGCAGTCTTTTCGACTTTCAGACTTCGACCTAATTAAGCTTTTATAGGACTAATTTAATCATAGGGTTCGGACAAAGCGCTCTACATAATGAATTATGGTCCCTGTTGCAAAACAAATAGGAATAAATAAAGGCAAAAACTCTTCAAGAGCATGTCCTAATGCTTTAAAGTACTAGTTGTGAAATACATTATAAATAAATATAAATACATATATTGATATAATTACCAAATAGCCCGCCTAATTCCCTAAATTATGAAAATAATATAGTAATAATTAAAGACGGCAGACTATGTGCCCACACTGTCAAATTTAATAATAATATGTTTATATACTGAGAAGGATTGTTCGACGTTGAGAGATGTTATATTTGCATAGTTAAAGTGCTCTTTGTATCTGTACAATGGATCTTCAGTATTGGTAAAAAGTTGCCCTAATTTTGTAAAATCTACATTTTTATCTAATACACCTTATGTGTATTATTAAATTAAACAGTGTGGGGCACATAGTCTGCCGTCTTTAGTAATAATTAATAATACATGCTTACATATTCCCCCACAGCTTGGCAGACCATGAGTTATTATAACGCCCGCGCTCGTAAAGCGACTTAAGAGACATTTACGAAAATTGCACCGGTCATACTCACCATTTGCGTTCGAAAATTGTTACCGGTTATAAAGTGAACTGTTCGAAAATTATACCGGTATAAGCAGTGCATGTATCCGGTTTCTATTTTTTGAATCGAAATTGATCGTCGGTTCATACATTTGGTAGAAAAACATAACCTCTTACATCTTTACTCTGTCGTTGTAATACAGACAGAAAACATGGAAATATCATAAAGCAATATTCGTAAAATAATTTATCGAAACTCTTCTTTTTCTTTTATGAAAACTGATATGTTGTAAGAAAATCAGTGATCTCATCATCTTCACTATCTAGTGGCTCTGTTATCACGTTAAGGGACTCAAAATCCAAATTAGCTAGCAGCTATAATAAACGCGTTTTTATTTATAGGTTAGATATTTTTATTTAACTTCACCACGGCGTTCGTAAATTGACTAACCTGATCCACTTACCGTAAATCAGCTATCCGATAGATACCTACCGGTATAATTTTCGTAAACGCCAAGATTTTTGGTTATCGACATTCAACGAGTATGAAAATCACGAAAACCCTACTCGAAGCGCAACCTTTCGTTCGAATCCGAGTCACCAGCCTGGTAAGCCAGTAATTTACCACCGAAGTATCGGTTAGCTATATAAATAGCATGTCTCATTGCTTGGCCAAAATGTGAAAACAAAACTTTATTTCCGTGGTCGTCGAGCAAACAATTAAGATATAATTGTATATAAGTCTACTACTTGTCATAATTGTAAATATATTTGCGGAGCAGAGACTCGCCAGTTTTTAAACTGAAACATGAGTGTAATGTTTTCGATTTGAATGGCTGTATTTTGAAATTCTTTTGGTGAAATTTGATGTTGGACTTTTTGCTAAAAATAGCAGTGTTATCATCTTTTGGAATATCTTATATGACAGAATACCCGAATATATATCAAGGTTTTTAAATAATTTTCATCCTTTTCTCAAGTTGTTACGTAACTAGAATTAACTTACATGTTCGAAAATAATATTGGATATTGTACACTATTTGCATATGAACTTTGAATTTTTACCAAAAAGGTATAAGTTCGACATTCTTTCCATTTCTTTAAAATCTAGATTTGACATCTAACACCTTTCCTCGATAGTTCTGTAGCAAGATAAAACTTTTAATATTACAGGAACTTTAAAGCAAAACGTTTTACTTATAAAAAACATATATAATAATGTATTAAACAAATAAGGGAAACAAAACTGTTATTTTTTCACTATAAAGGATTAGCTAACCTGTGCTTTGGAGGTTTGGGGTGAAATATGAAAAAATAATAAAAATAAAAATTTACACAACGTGCGAAAGTTAAATTGGTATCTTATTTTTTAAATATATGTATATATAAACACTATAATAATAATCAACTTTCACGGGCCAATAAAGCAGAAACATAGCTAGAAAAATCGGTTTGAATAAATTCAATTGGAATAATTTATTTAAACGATCTAATCGACATAATTTTAGTTTGCTATTTACTGTTTCCTCCTCTTTTCAAGTTGTGTTTAAAGTTTATTTGAAAGTAACGGTCGTCTGAAGAAAATATCAGTCCCATGATGCAGTATGATCGCCGATGGATCATTAAACAACGCGGTGCGCAGTCACGGCAAACTAGCATCAGATCCAAATTTAAAAAGTTCACTCGAAAAAAGTACATAGTATCAAACAGTTTAAGCAACATATGTATACACTTTGCGGTCCTCTGGGGTACGTGCAAGGTATTCCCTTTCGATTAGACCTTCGATCCTCTTCTTTATTATAACCGGGGAAGGTAAGAATCTGCTCTTCAGTTGATCTGTTACTTCAGTTACTAAAATGTTATGAGCCATACGTTTACGAGACTTCATAATTCTAACGATGGCCGCTTCGATTTCATGTTTCCTATCTTCATCTACTTTATTCTTCGTTTCTCTTCGTTCGGGTTCACTTTCACCTTTAGCAGCTACAGTTTGTATTTTAACTCTGTGCAACTTTGACGTGAACGAGTCATTAACAAAAAATTCATGAGATGGTTCTATCTCCTTTGTTTTTGGGTTTTTAATGAGTATCCTTTGAGTGGCTTTACCCATTGCTAATGATTGGAGAGCCCTAATCAAATCTCTTTCGGGTATATCCGTTTCATTTTGAATTTCTTCGTAGGTGAGCTTCTCGTGATTGTTGAATAACATTAGAACAACCATTTGGTAAGTTGACACTTGAATTATGTGTTTCCGGGGACCAATTCGCGATGAAACGATACTAGTTGAGGATGAGCAAGCACCGTCCTTATCTGAATCGTCCTTTTTTGGACCATAAAAGACAGCATTCAAGTCCGCATTTCCCAAATGAGGTTGTAGAGTTAGTTGTCTACCACTGTGTTTGGCCAGATAAAATCTTAAAATAAAAAATGTTTTATTTAGAATATCATTATAACATAATTGCTTTTATATTTGACTTTAAAAAGTAGATTTTACTGACTAAAACTACTTTTAATGTAAATAAGTAATAACCAAGACTTATCTATAATTAAAAATCTTTTCTTAAAAAATAATGACTGCAAAAACATATTATTAAAGTAATGTTGACAAATAAATATTATTTCATAAGCATACAAAAGATATACATAAATGAGAACATCTACCTTCGAAAAGATTCAAATGCCGCTAAAGGAGTTGCTGGTATATGACATTTTGTCGCACTCTGTGTAGGCCAAAATCCAGTTGTTAAAACACGCATAAATAAATCTACGCCGCCTAAGTTTGTCTGTAAAAGAAATTATTATTATTATGATCATCATGGAATATAGTCGAAATAGTCTAAGTAATGTTCAACGCACTTCAGTGATGACATCGTAACCATGAAGAGCTATTAACGTTGAAACTGTCATTACTCTAAATAAATAACAGGTTTTATACCTTTATGTTTATTTGAAAAATAAGTTTTTAATGAATATTCACGAAAATTAATTGAAATTGCTTTCATATTTTTTTAATAATCCACGAGAAAAACATCGTCATTGTAAGCATTTAAAACTGTTGCTACAATATATTAAACAAATAAGAAATCATTAGTAAAAAAACTATACTGAAAGTATCTGATTGAAAAGTTGGTTATTTAGTAGAGTTCTAATACAGATACTTCACCCTGTAATAGTTTGTATTAAATGTGTGCAGACATGTTAACATTATTAAACTATTTAGAGTTTATAATCAATAAATATTTTACTCATAATTTATTGTATATTTATAAATGTACTATGTATTTAAGAGCAATTACGCTAGCATAATTTGCAATTTATTAATTACTTGAAAAGAAACATGCTATTGTTTCATCAATTTTTTATGTAAGTTGTAATTCGTAATAGTATAAGAGACAGATGCATCAGATCAGTTTATTATTTCAAACATTCTGCAAATAATTGAATAGATGCCAATGAATACAATACTAACCAAATTATGGCTACTAAATTGTTATACGTTTGTCATAAATTTTGAGTGGCATGTTTTGAAAATTAGATAGTTTTACCTATATTTGAATATACGAGGGGAGATCTTTATATTATCTACCTAGCCATGAAAAAAATGGGAATATCGAGCTTTTGGTGTCAAATAAATGTCACATTTGGATTTATACTGACCAAGTTTAGCCCAAATCCAGGAAGTTTTGCTGTTTCTACAAAGCTTTACTTAACGAAAAATGAGTGAAATTCAGTTAGAGAACATAGAAGCGCGATAAAATTCTTGATGAAAAAAGAAAATGGACCCAAAAATATTCATCAGAAGATAATTAACGTATATAAGAAAGGTGCGCCATCACATCTAATGTTAAAATTTTGGTCTAAGCAATTTCGATGGGGTAGGGAATCAATACAAGACGATCCAAGATGTGGATGCTTATCGAAGACAGAACCAAGGAAAACATAAAAAAAGTCGAGGAACAGGTCTTAGCAGAACGAAAAAAGGTGTCAATTATTGCGTTTGAAATGGAGACATCAGAAGCCTCAGTATTAAAAATTTGATATGGTGATTTAAGAATATACAAAGTGTCATCACAATGGATTCCCAGATACTCTCGAACAAAAACTGTGTCGGCAACATATTAATGAGGAAAATTTGACGATTTTAGCTGACGATGAAAACATTTTATCGAAAATTGAAACAGGTGATGAGACATGGGTGTATCACTAGAATCCACCGATAAAACAAGAATCCATGCAGTTTGATCCACAAGGTACTTCCACCACCAAAAAAGCTAGGACGCAAAATTCATCTGGAAAACTGATAGTGACGGTGTTTTGGGATACAGGAGAAATCTTGTTAATTAGATAGACGAAGAAAGGCTCTACAATTACAGGAGAAGTACCTATACAAGGAAATAATCTTAAATTTGAAAACTGCTATACAGCAAAAAAAGCCCAAAACTTTGCTCAAAAAAATATACTGCTTCATGACAATTTGAGAGTTCACAAAGCTCGTCAAGTCCGAGAAATAATCAACGACTGTCGTTTTAAAAAATATTGAACATCCATCATACATCCCGGACTTGGCACCGAATTATTATCTCTTCGCTAAATTAAAAAAGTATTTGCGTGGACAATCTTTTTCGTCAAATGATTGCCTGAGAGAAGTGGCAGAGGAATTTTTTGAAGATATAGCCTTATTAGAAAAATGCTGGAATAAGTGTGTAACCGTTAGTAAATCATATGTTGAAAAATCAAATATAGCTTTTCTTATATTCATTCTATTGTCTATTTACGATTCCGGACGAAGCACGTCATATCAGGCCAGTAATATCAGGCGCAAAAACGTAAGATCACACGTTACTAACTTATGGGCCCGGTTATTGCAGCATTTAGAATATATTGTTATCTACCCTTCACGACGTTGAATATTATATGTTACAACTATCATTATTCGTGTTGATTTATGTAATTTAAATTTATGAAACATAACCTAAAGAGCGTGCGATGGAAAAATATAAACAAAAATTAGGAACACTGTGTAAACATGATTATGACGTGCCTCGTCTGAAATGGTACGAGTGTGGCTACACTCTGTTTTTTAATTCGGAGGAGTGACATCACTGGAATTTGATGTGGAGAACCAAACAAATTCGAATTTGGCAGGCCCAAATAACATGCATTAAACTTATGCTGCGCCCATCTTAATTTCAGTTTGTTGACATATTGTCGTGCTTTTTTCCCCATAGAAAAAAGAAGAATTAAATATTGAACAGTATTTGTATAATTTGGATTTAAAATGCATTGTTGAATTTTATGTATATTTATATTTATTGTGTTTGAATTTATATTTTGACTGGCCATGTATGTATATTATATTAGATTGATGGGTGCGGCCAGATTTTGTACTAGTGAATTCGATGTATGAGATTTTCGCGGTAATTTTATTTAGAGATACCAGTACTGGCAAACCAGATGGTCAGAGAGAATAAAAAACCTCAATTTTTATTCTCCTGTTTTTAAGTAAATTCGGGTTATTTGTTTTTGATGCTTTAATTTGTGCATTTTAAAAATTAATTACGATTTGCAGGAGTGTTTGTGATCTCGTTTCTTTTGGTAGTAAATTTAAATAATGGTATCTCTCGCGTAGTTTAGTGTTGGATGTGATTAGATCGATGTAAGTACATTGAACAATTAATTTATATAATTGCTACTACGATAATTTGCTTATGTTTGTAATGGTAGTTTAGAATTTGCATAAATTTTGATATAAATATTAGTATATGAATAATTCAAGAAAATTGTCATGTTTTTGGTAATGGAGTTTTTTTTTTTTTAGTCAAGATGTTCTAGATCGTTTTAAATTCAGGTTGGTTTTTTGTTGCTGGGTTTGATTTTGTCATGTTTTATTGCGCATGACTGTAAGGCTGTCACGCGTACTCGATAACTTGGTGGTTGTTGACATTTGATTTTGTTGGGGATACAGTTAGAGGTCAAACTGGACAAGTTTCTTAATTATTTATTAATTATATGTTTGCTCGAGAGTCACAGGGGGTTTTTCTCTTTGTGCGTGCCATTATCATAAAGAGTGTTTCCTCCTAAGCTACTGTTAATTTTGCTTTAGCTCCCTATACACTCGGTAAAGGGATTATTTTATTTTTTATTTTTTTTAATAAACGAAAATGATGAAAGTGTGAATTTTATTGACTGCTATATTGTTTTTTTTTGCTTACACGTTTCTTGCTTGCTTGAGAGCAAGACCTGAGACTAGAAGATTCCAGCTTGGAGATTGAGCGACTGAGCAACCGGACATTCGTCGTGAACTGTACCCATGAGCTAGGCACAGTTCATAGCAATATGTTATGACTAGAGACCGGGCTGAAATGGGCGTTATTACGACGGACGACATAAATAGTCTACAACATCTGTAAGTACATCACGCAGTTGTTGAATAGCACTATTCATTCGGTTAACCGCACACAAAAAATAGATGTGCAGTTAACCGAATGAATAGTGCTATTCAACAACTGCGTGATATACTTACAGATGTTGTAGATTATTTATATCGTCCGTCGTAATGACATCCATTTCAGCCTGATGTGTCCGGTCTCTAGTTATGACTTTTATTTACCTTGACCCTATTTATGTTTGTTTTCATTAAAATTATACCTAAAAATTTTCAACATGGATTCGATACCTCTTTCAAGCAGTTAAAATTAAATAATCCCTAAAGTGGAAGTACCGTACTGATATTAAAAGTAGCAAATACTTTCGGTAATCTACATTATAACGAGCCATCGAAAAAATTCATAATTGGAGTAGACTGTGAAATTGGGTTGGTACTTTAACCACGTCCACATAATGACATTTATTATTTGACATTGAAACTATAGGTTTGTGTCAAATTTTTCAAAACTCTTATTAAGAAAATTGTTTGTATTTAGATGTAAATGGACAACATTTTCAACAACTTCTGTAGCTATATGTAAATTTTTATTATGATTTCGATATTAAATAAATTATTTGTTTTCCTTTTTGTTGTAGTATCATTTCAATGCCATAACCTTTTTTTACAATGAAACAAAATGAAACTGTCAAGCATTAAGTAATGTGTCATTATGTGGAAGTGGTTAAAGTACCAACCCAATTTCACAGTCTACTCCAATTATGAATTTTTTCGATGGCTCGTTACATGTGTTTATTTTGTGTTAGTATAACCACAGTTTCTTAAATACATTAATACTAACCCAGTCCTTAGAATATAAGTATTTAAGAAATAATTATATCAAATTTAAAAACGGTATACTAGCAAATTGAATTTGACATTTAGTTAAATAGACACGAAGTGATGTTGGAAATGTCGTCGGCATATTATACTGTCAACCAAAAATACTTTATTATTATGTGTAACTTCTAAGAAGTTTTTCAAGTTTGAAAATAGTTACACTAGTATTATTTGTGAAGGGATGACGCACATATTTAAATTTACCGCTATATTAACATTAAGAAAAAATTTCCAATTTAATTGTTACTTGTTACATCACTCCTCCGAATAAAAAACAGCGTATAGGTAGATAATATACAAATCTCCCCTCTTAGTAAATATTATCATGATATAATAGGGTGTATAAAACAAAGATATATGCAATAATTTTTCTAATTGATAACTAGATATAACATTTTAAATGTCCATGCAAAATAGATAATGTAAACCTGAATTAATTTACTATATATTTAATAAAATAATGTTTTTAATTTAATAATGACAATAATAAAGGGAACCAAAGTAATCTCAACAAAAGTAGAGACTATAAGTTCACTTTTAGTAATCTCAATATATAATAGTATGGGAAGAATATATGTATTTACTTCATAATTTTTAATTTCAAACCCAGGTTTTTAAAGTTCTTTTGAGTCATTGGTCCGAATGTATTTTTTCAAATTTATTCAAATGATGTGCTAATGAAGGTTTGAATTATCATGAGATTCATTTTAGTTAACATGTTTATGGATTTCGAAAGAAATGCACCTAATTCTACATTAAAGCTCAGGTATACGTGCCACCACAATCGGTGTCTTTACTGCCCACACCAGCTGTAATGCGAGATCGCATTACAGCTGGTGTGAGGAGCATCACTAGCGATACGCTAAAGCGTGTGTGGAGTGAACTGAACTACCGACTAAACATATGCGGTGTGACGCGAGGAGCTCATATACCGCCTAATTCTGAGCAAACGCAACGGCCTGAATGTACGAATATTTCTCCCGCTTCGAATACAATTCCCCTGAATGCTGTAGGCGTGTCAACATCAATGTCATATATCATACATACTTACATATTATGGAGCCGAGTAAGAAAAATTATCTGATTACAAAATTACTATTAAAGGACTATAAATTGTTTAGTCCTGTGTTATGGTAATGAGAAAATTGCAATACGTTATTCTACAAAGCGTAATGAAATTATTAATAAGCGGTTAAGAAAATTGCAAATAAGGCATCAAGAGATTTAATAAATTAAATTTTAATAATAAAGGTCACAAAAACTGTTCATAGTAAACTAAATAAACTTCAGAAATAAATAAAATCTAAATTAAATTCTAGTAATGTTAAGAAAAATTTACTCTTACAGATAATAAAATAAATTGTTCATAATGAGAAATTAATTATATAATAACGGAAATTCATCCGTTTAAACTCATCACCGTAAAATAATTGATGATGTTTGGAATATTTATAATTACGAAAACCATTTAATTTTAGTATGCGGTTAACGGAAGAGCAGCATATGCCTAAATCGTTGGAAATATCGCTAACTGTCAAATTTGAATTTAGTTCTATTGCAGCGCATACTAAAATGAACGTATCATTAGGAACTCTGCGATTTGGGAATAATGATTTTAAATTTTGTACAGAACCAGTAATGTCTATTTTCTTTTCTTATTTTCACTATTCAAACGCTTAAGAGACTCCGTATAGGGTGGCACTAATTTGTGACATTAGTTGTTAAATGGTTGCGCGACAGACTGGTTTGTGATTGGCTAAACGCGTTCAGGGGAATTGTATTCGAAGCGGGAGAAATATTCATACGTTCGG
The DNA here is from genome assembly GCA_935421215.2 of Melolontha melolontha. NCBI lineage: Eukaryota > Metazoa > Arthropoda > Insecta > Coleoptera > Scarabaeidae > Melolontha > Melolontha melolontha. The sequence goes on along the minus strand of OW285237.1, from coordinate 132,959,509 downwards.
ATCGTTGCGTTTGCTCAGAATCAGGCGGTATAGAGCATTTATAATTATATGCCAAAATAAACTGGAATGTGTTGTGTTTATTTTTATGTATCAGTGAATATTATATCTGTAATAGTTAGTGAAAAAATATGTATTTGAAACCCGATTATTCTTTTATACTCACGCTGTATATTAAACTTGGAAACAGTTTGATCGAAACGCACGAAATGTTTCAAAAAGCATACGGTGTACTGGTTCCACTTTACGACCGGTTTAAATGGTTGAATTAATTGGTTGTGAGACGCTTGAAGTCGGCGAAATTTCAGGCTATCCAAAAACTCGACTAAGACAATCAACATTTCAAACTGAGCTATTTGCCTATAGAAAACATGTATTCGTTCGTGATATTTATTGAAGATAAATTGAAAATTTCAGTATCAATCGTTACCAGTGACGAAATTTGTTTTTTGTATGAGACCGCAATAGAGTGTACTTTAAATAATACAAATTTAATTAAAATTTTTATTATGACTCGTTGATTTCTTTACCGCTTCCTCCAATATGCAATAATTAACTAGTGTTATAACTAAACACGATCCCTTAGGTAAGCAAGCAGCGGAAACGCTTTATTTAGAAAAATACTTCCCGTTCCAATTACACCTAAGTGTATTCGTAAATACGTCTATAAACAACTTCACACTATCATAGATGTTCACGTACTACATACATATAGCACGCGAAGCGCTAGTAAAGTGAGTCTCCCGAACCTCTCGCTTATCCGCGCTTCTGTGAGCCGATCGAGAATGGCGGTGTTTAGTTAAAACAATCTAAACACAAATTTTAAAAATATTAAAATATTTTATTAGTTTAATGATTGAACATGTATTAATTAAAGGAGGCAATATCTCGTTACTAAATTATATAAAAAACAAAACTGTCCGACGCTCGTATACCGTAGTCGACAAATTTTAATTTCTGTTTGCGTATAAAGTGTATGCTTGTTATACCCAACGTTGCCTGCTTTCAAACAGTGGAGGGAGAAGCAGAGTGGTGGAGACACATACACAATTAACATGCCTTATTCCCTAACAAACACTTACCGGGTGTACAACACTTATTTCTCTCCGTGCGTATATTAATAGTCGATTTCAACATCCATGTTTTTACAACTTAAGAAAAGACACAAATCATAAAATGGTATTATGCCGGTAGACACCTCAATGTACCTGTACATACCCGATATCCACAAAAATTAAATGTATGGGATGGTATTTTAAATAATTTAATTGTCGGTTCTTTCTATAGGGACATATCAAACAAAAAGTTTACAGTAATCTCCACGAAAGAATGCATAATATAAATGAATTGCGAGAAAAGATATTGAGAGCATTTTTAACTTTAATATCTGACATGCGCCAAGAATTTTATTATAGGTTGGCCAAGACCAATGTGGTGGATTATTTGAACCTTTAATTTAGAATATTTATTGTTTATTATTATCGGACAAAAGTTAATTTATTTTCTTAAGAGTTACATTTTTTTTTTACATAATTTAGAATTAATATTTCATTTCATTTTATTTATACGCGGAAAATATAAGCTTTGTTGTACTATCGTGAGCAATTGAAAGTAAACGCACTATTATAGCTGCGTAAAGTTTACCAAATTGTCAAGCTAATGTCATTTATGTTATGATTAAATGCTGACACTGACACTTCAAAAGTACTGTATACATTAGATAAATTTTGAAATTTCGACATGCCAACATAATAAAGTGTACACTTTCATTTGCTCACGATAGTACATCCTCATAAAAGTAATATACCATGAAATAAATATTTTTCTGTAAATATTGGTGGCGAATTTTATACGTATTTCTAAGATGCGTTCTACAACCCTCTAAAGCAATAGACTTACTGACTAGCTATAATCTGACTGAACCTTATCGTTCCTCACTTAATCTACTTGCATACATACATTGGCAACCTCGCTATGTCTTTCTTTACTTTTCCCCGTCGCGCTCTTTTCCTTTTCTACATTCGTACCAGAAATTAAAATTTGTCGATCACGGTATATGTTGGTATACACCATTGCTAAATTATTCAATGACATTGCTGTTAATATTACATGTTAAATACATTATTGCATAAGTAGATACTTTGATTATTATTACTTTTTTGCAATATCCACTTTACGCCAAAATACATAGAGTAAACATGAAAGACTTTTGGATGGTTTTATCGTTTTGTAACGATATATTTTTAATTAAAAATAATACTTATTTTTCATTACCTCATTCTTTGCGACATGTTCTTTAAATTCCTCCATTATCGTATTCGAAACGGTCATATCTTTAAACATCCCTTCCAATTTAGAAGTAAACTGGCATCCACATTCGGTCTAAAATAAAAATTATTTTTTTTATGAATTTATATATACCACAAATTATAAAAGACATACATTAACAACTTCTGAGCTAACTTACTCTGCAAAATTCTCAAAAAAAGTTGTCAGGGTTTAACAATATATAAACGGTAAACAAGAAGCTAATGTATGTCCGCAAAAGGCAGTAGAAATATCGCAACTTCTTACGTGTTAAGGGTATGAGAATTTTGCAGACTCTTGTGCCTTTCTCACTATCGAATACTTTGATAATCATCACTGACTTCAACAATTAGCACTTTACTGTACAACGTCTCCGAAATTTCTACACATGTTAAGCCATATGCCTGTGTATATTATATAAATTTAATATAATTTCAAAAATAACTTTTTTAATATTCTTAAATTTTTAACCCTAGAACACCGGTGAAAGTAAATTTTACGATTTATCTCCAAATTTGTTTTACTTGGGCTTCATCATTTGTTTAGAAATGTCCCCAATAATTTTCTGTACAATTGTAGCGATGTTTACGTTTTTTAATAAAAAAGAATATCATCGACAAAATAAAACTCATTAAGCGTGGCGAACTTCTAACCGTATATATATATATATATATATATATATATATATATATATATATATATATATGATAATTTTGATGTTCTCGCGGTTGTATGATGAAATGATGGTTTCTCGGGTTCTTGGCCGCGTGTGAGATGTGTCCTGAGAAGGATTGTTGTCTCGACGTTTCGACGGGATCGCACTCGTCATTTTCTAGAGTTGTTCTTTCACTTGACGCTGAAGAGTAACTGCCGATCATGTCCTCGGGTGTCTGCTATTATGTTGCACTATGGGAGGTGGGGGTTGCGCTGCTGCCGTCGTGCGTACACGGCTTCGCGTGATTGGTCCGGGTGTCTGTGATTCCTGTGTGGGGGCGTGTACCTGTCTCGATGTGTTGTGTTTCGCATGAGTCTTGATTTGCATGCCGGCTAGGAGTGGCTTCCAGGTGTACGCTAAACGTTGGCCGTCGTCGCGTTTGTTTAGACTTTTGGGTCTCTTTTCTATTTCAATCGCTTCTCTAGTAATTCTAGTAGATAGACTTTCGCTCTTCGCTAGGATCTTCGTATTCTCGAAGTCAATAGTGTGCCCCGTTAGGAGGCGGTGTTGTGCTAGAGATGATGTTGTTTGTTTCTTGAAGACTGCGTTTATGTGTTCCTCTTTTCTCACGCTTATTCGCCTGTTCGTCTGGCCTACATAGGATTGTTCGCATTCTGAGCACGGCACTTCGTAAACGCCTTGGTCTTCAAGTGGAATTTTATCTTTCGCGTTGACTATTTTATCGGCTATTTTTCCCTGTGCTGTAAAGATGGTGTCTATGTTGTGTTTTCTTAGTATTCTACCGATTTTGTCTGTGGTACCCTTTATATATGGTAGAAAGGCCTTTGATGTAAATTCCTCTTTTTCCCGTTTTTCTGCTCTATTGTGTCTGGCTTTGTCTATTGTTCTTTGTGAATACCCGTTATCAAGAAGAGCGTTTCTAATATTTCTTCTTTCTTCGTTTTTATGTTCATCGTCTGTTAGTCGTTCGGATCGTAAAACTAGGGTTTTCACTACTGAGTTCAATTGTGCCGGATGATGATGCGATTGTGCTTTTAAGTACCTATTTGTGTGTGTAGGTTTCCGGTAAACGGTGTGTCCCAATGTTCCATTTTCTTTTTTGATCACTAACACATCTAGAAAAGGTAGCTTCCCTTGTTCTTCTACCTCCATTGTAAACTTAATTTTCGGATGTTCGCAGTTTAGTTGGTGTAAAAAGTCGTGTAGTTTTTCTTTGCCATGTGTCCATATTACAAATGTATCGTCGACGTAGCGCAGCCACATTTTCGGTTTGTTCTTACAGGTGTTTAGAAAGTTTGTTTCAAAGTTCTCCATGAATAAGTTCGCTATAATCGGTGATAGCGGGGAACCCATCGGTGCGCCTTCGACTTGTCGATATTTCTGGTTGTTGTATGTGAAATATGTGTTTATAAGGCAGTGTTCTATCAGGTTAATTTTAGCCTTTTGTACTTGATACTGGTTTTCTAATATGGATATGGTCTCTGCGATTGGCACCTGCGTAAATAGAGATGTCACATCGAAGCTGACTAGCAGGTCCGTTGGTTGAACATGAACGTTTTTTATCAGTTCAATGAAATGATCTGCATTCTTTACGTAGGACGCCATTTGTTCTGCCTGTACCTGAAGTTCTTGTGCCAGGTATCGTGCTAGAGCTTGTGTTGGTGATCCAATAGAACTAACAATCGGACGAAGTGGTACATCGGGTTTATGTATTTTTGGGAGTCCGTAGAGTTTTGGACATCGGGACGATTTTTCCCGGGGGATGGTCTGCTTCTTTATTTCTTCGCTCAGCGGTGTTGCGTTTATTTTTGCTTTGGTTACTTTTTCTAAGTACGTTGTAGGGTCCGTGTTGATTATTTTATATGACGGGTCGTCTAGCAGTGATCTTACTTTGTTGTCGTAGTCGGTTTTGTCTAATACTACGGTGGCGTTTCCCTTGTCGGCAGGTAGAACTATGATGTTAGTGTCCTTTTGAATATCTTTCAAGGCTAGATGTTCATCTCTTGTGATATTTCTCTTTGGTGGTTTTGCCTTTCTGATGATGGTGGACACTTCCTGTCGTATTATTTCTGCGTTGTTCTGTTCGACTTTCTGTAGAGCTGATTCTACCCCGCATATGATATCTTCTACCGGAATGCGAGTTGGTGTTATCGCAAAGTTAAAACCCTTCTCTAGAACGCTGATGGCCGCTTCGCTTAGTGTTTTTTGTGATAAGTTGTGTACTGTTCTTGTAGTTTTGTTGGTAATTGCACTTGTAGTCGGTTGCTGTTTCACTCGTAAATGTTCGAATTTCCGTTTCTGTGTGTTTGTTCGGATGTCGGAATCTGTTTCTGCCCTGAATGTACATAAGGTGTCTATTTTCTCCCATAGCAGCGGGTGTAGTTGTTTAGTTAGCAGTAAGTGTGCCTCTAATGCGCATTATGTACATTCAGGGCAGAAACAGATTCCGACATCCGAACAAACACACAGAAACGGAAATTCGAACATTTACGAGTGAAACAGCAACCGACTACAAGTGCAATTACCAACAAAACTACAAGAACAGTACACAACTTATCACAAAAAACACTAAGCGAAGCGGCCATCAGCGTTCTAGAGAAGGGTTTTAACTTTGCGATAACACCAACTCGCATTCCGGTAGAAGATATCATATGCGGGGTAGAATCAGCTCTACAGAAAGTCGAACAGAACAACGCAGAAATAATACGACAGGAAGTGTCCACCATCATCAGAAAGGCAAAACCACCAAAGAGAAATATCACAAGAGATGAACATCTAGCCTTGAAAGATATTCAAAAGGACACTAACATCATAGTTCTACCTGCCGACAAGGGAAACGCCACCGTAGTATTAGACAAAACCGACTACGACAACAAAGTAAGATCACTGCTAGACGACCCGTCATATAAAATAATCAACACGGACCCTACAACGTACTTAGAAAAAGTAACCAAAGCAAAAATAAACGCAACACCGCTGAGCGAAGAAATAAAGAAGCAGACCATCCCCCGGGAAAAATCGTCCCGATGTCCAAAACTCTACGGACTCCCAAAAATACATAAACCCGATGTACCACTTCGTCCGATTGTTAGTTCTATTGGATCACCAACACAAGCTCTAGCACGATACCTGGCACAAGAACTTCAGGTACAGGCAGAACAAATGGCGTCCTACGTAAAGAATGCAGATCATTTCATTGAACTGATAAAAAACGTTCATGTTCAACCAACGGACCTGCTAGTCAGCTTCGATGTGACATCTCTATTTACGCAGGTGCCAATCGCAGAGACCATATCCATATTAGAAAACCAGTATCAAGTACAAAAGGCTAAAATTAACCTGATAGAACACTGCCTTATAAACACATATTTCACATACAACAACCAGAAATATCGACAAGTCGAAGGCGCACCGATGGGTTCCCCGCTATCACCGATTATAGCGAACTTATTCATGGAGAACTTTGAAACAAACTTTCTAAACACCTGTAAGAACAAACCGAAAATGTGGCTGCGCTACGTCGACGATACATTTGTAATATGGACACATGGCAAAGAAAAACTACACGACTTTTTACACCAACTAAACTGCGAACATCCGAAAATTAAGTTTACAATGGAGGTAGAAGAACAAGGGAAGCTACCTTTTCTAGATGTGTTAGTGATCAAAAAAGAAAATGGAACATTGGGACACACCGTTTACCGGAAACCTACACACACAAATAGGTACTTAAAAGCACAATCGCATCATCATCCGGCACAATTGAACTCAGTAGTGAAAACCCTAGTTTTACGATCCGAACGACTAACAGACGATGAACATAAAAACGAAGAAAGAAGAAATATTAGAAACGCTCTTCTTGATAACGGGTATTCACAAAGAACAATAGACAAAGCCAGACACAATAGAGCAGAAAAACGGGAAAAAGAGGAATTTACATCAAAGGCCTTTCTACCATATATAAAGGGTACCACAGACAAAATCGGTAGAATACTAAGAAAACACAACATAGACACCATCTTTACAGCACAGGGAAAAATAGCCGATAAAATAGTCAACGCGAAAGATAAAATTCCACTTGAAGACCAAGGCGTTTACGAAGTGCCGTGCTCAGAATGCGAACAATCCTATGTAGGCCAGACGAACAGGCGAATAAGCGTGAGAAAAGAGGAACACATAAACGCAGTCTTCAAGAAACAAACAACATCATCTCTAGCACAACACCGCCTCCTAACGGGGCACACTATTGACTTCGAGAATACGAAGATCCTAGCGAAGAGCGAAAGTCTATCTACTAGAATTACTAGAGAAGCGATTGAAATAGAAAAGAGACCCAAAAGTCTAAACAAACGCGACGACGGCCAACGTTTAGCGTACACCTGGAAGCCACTCCTAGCCGGCATGCAAATCAAGACTCATGCGAAACACAACACATCGAGACAGGTACACGCCCCCACACAGGAATCACAGACACCCGGACCAATCACGCGAAGCCGTGTACGCACGACGGCAGCAGCGCAACCCCCACCTCCCATAGTGCAACATAATAGCAGACACCCGAGGACATGATCGGCAGTTACTCTTCAGCGTCAAGTGAAAGAACAACTCTAGAAAATGACGAGTGCGATCCCGTCGAAACGTCGAGACAACAATCCTTCTCAGGACACATCTCACACGCGGCCAAGAACCCGAGAAACCATCATTTCATATATATATATATATATATATATATATATATATATATATATATATATATATATATAATATATGTTACACACGAGCATTCTGACCATTGTGTTTATCAGACATCAAAGACGTTCTTGTTGTTCTAACTTGTGCATTAAACAGATTGTAGTCGATTTTATATATATTTAAACGCCTTAAATGTAGCGTATAAATCAATAAAATTATTTGACCTTATACGTAAAATATTTGAAATAACTGGGCGGTATCTAAAATAGATTTATAATTATAATGCTGATATATAAATAATATGTCTCAATAAGAACTTTATTCGCGTTATTTCAGTCTGTCAAATGTTTAGTCAGTCATAGTTGGTAATATTAACAAAAACGTTACAATTTGAAAGAACGTTTATTAATTGTGCGAACGCATTACAAAAATAGTGATAATTTTGCAGTAATAATTCGTAAGTTACGAGACCATTTTGCTGTATATAATCGCCCGTCGCGGACCGCTATTAAAAATTTACAGGAAAAATTTGAGCGGACGTTTTCATTGAACAGATGACCCCTACACGTCAACGCCTTGGAAGTTCGGTCAATAACATTGCTGCTGTGATTGCTAGTATCGCAGAACATCCCAATACCTCCATTCAGATCGCACCCAGGAATTAGACATCGATCGCCGCACTCTCCAACGAATTTTGACGAGGGATTTGCACCTTCATGCATATAATATCTAATTGAGTCAAGAACTGAAGCCAACAGGCCATGGCGCAGCTCAGAAACTTCAACTGAATCATGGAACGACAGAAAGTTAAAGAAGCATTCAACAACATCATCTTTAGTGATGAGGCACATTTTCACCTTAACAGCAACGCCAACAAACAAAATTTCCGGATCTGGGAAATAGAAAATTCACATGTCATGCAGGAACTCGTGATCAACGAACTGTTAATGGCGTTCGTTATCGTGACATATCTGACAAACTTTCTGGCGAGACTTGAATGGAATGGAAGTAAATGACATGTGGATTCAACAGCATGGCGTAATCTGCCTCATTGCACGTGAAACAATGATTGCAAATAAAGTTTCCAAGTCGTGTCATCTCTTGTTTTGGAGACCAAAACTATACGCCGAGAAGTTGCGATTTGGTTCTGAGGTTATTTAAAAAAATAAGGTTTCTGTATACCACAATGAAACGATTCAACAACTCAAGGAAGGAATCGAATGTAGTACTCATGAAATTCAGCCGCCTTTGGTAGAAAGGGCACATACTTGTCAAGGGGGCCGCGGTGGCCATTTGAATGATATTTTATTTCATGTCTAATGTCAACATTTACTCTTTACAAATGAATAAAAATTTCGAAGAATTTCATTAAATTTCATGATTCTTTTTAAATTTAAAATTCAAGTTCTTATTGAAACACTATTTATATATTTAAGAATAATGAGAATAGACACTGACACATAGTTTACCTGGTAGCATCATTGAATAAGAGCACTTTCAGTAATGGAGATACAAGCAATGAAACACCAAAAAACCACTAACTGGAGTTATTGTAAGTAAAAGCCTATAGTTCTGGGAAAGATACAAAAAAAATAATAGTTCCCCGTAACCGAAGTAAAGGAAGCTATTTCACCCTAGAAACTAGTACTGAAATGACGTGTGGGAGATGTTTTTTCAATAAGCTGTACTGTTAGGTCTAGTGTGTTGCCCGCTAGATCAACACGACTTCTAGGAATAAAATTAGATTTTAGGAGACTAGACATATATTTTGCTTTGATAAAAAAAGATTTTAGTTTTTTATATGTCTAATAGCCCCAAACTCATTACTCTGTTATTAAATACTAAAGCAATGTTCTACAAATAGTATATAATATACTCAGTCGGTTCAAAAAGAAAACTGCCTAATTTAAAAAGTGTAAGAAAAAAATATCTTTATTTAGTTTTCGACATATAATCCACCACGCTCTGTACGCAATTGGCAGTGTTTATAGTCCATGGGAGAGTTGTCTGCAAGAATCGATTTTAAGAATGTTGCCACTCGCGCTTAGGTTGCTTCAACATTCTCAAAACGTGTTTCATTAAGATGAAGTTTCGGGAAAGAGAAGAAAGTTAGCTGGAGTTAAATATGTCGAGAACAGCGCGGCGGGTGCATGATTGGACAGATATTGCTGCCAAAATTATTTGCCCGAGGATAGCAGAATGACTCGGAGTATTGCCGTGCAAGAGAAACCAATCACCGTTTGGTAGCGCTCTGACCTTATTCTTTCAAATTGCTCAATGCGCGGTCCATGGCGTCTTTATAATACGCAGCCTTGACTAAGACATCAAAGGGAACGAATTACTAATGGATAATGCAACACGCATCGAACAATGTACACATGATCTTGATGCGTGATTTAGATGATCTCGATCTGGGCTAGCCCTATGCAAAACATTCGGCACTCGTTTCGAGGTAAGATTATATTTAAAACACCACGATTCATCTTCGATGATAATTTTGATTAAGTCAAAATTGCCATTCACAAATTTTACAAAATCTCGCTTTACATTTACATGTGGCTCTCTTTGAGTTTTTCATGTGCGATCATTTCCGACGCGAATGTAACCATTTTTGCACGGTCAGAGACAAAAAGAGAACCCACACATTTCACATTTTCGTCTTAGCGTCCATCGTTTCTTAGCCCGCTTTTGAATTATCTAGGAACGTCTTACCTCCCTCAAAACGTAAAAACCATTCATAAACCTATGTAGGACTTATAGCATTCTGACCATACGCTTCGTTTATCAATTCGAGTGTTAACTCAGTAACAAACAATAAAATTACCGCATGTTCCATTTTGTAGTAATCTTTACACTTTTTTTAGTGTAACAAACGTCCGATTATAGGCTTGGCTTTATACTAAACAGTACCACTCGGTGCTATAAGATGGCATCACTAGTATTTTCTTAAAAAATAGTCCATTTTCTTTAATAACCTCATGTATATGTGAATAAGGTAATATAAAAGTTTAGCTGCATAAAAATAGTATATTATACAACAAGAGATGAAAATATTGTTTTTTTTTTTGAGGTGAGAATTACCAATCTCAATCTCACGAACGAAAAATTAGTATCTCATCTCGAGTAGTAAATGCTATTTTTTCTACGATGGATATAGAGAAAAGTTCAGTATAATTGTAAATGAACTGTCACAATATAGATTGACGCACTGATACCATCTTGCTATGTCAAAATTTTTCTGGACTATCATCAGACGGAACGTTCGTTTGCCGCTTCAACTATGCTCGGTGGTTAGATTAACTGTCAGCGTCAAAAATCCATCAAGTTTAGTACATACTAACGAGATGCATGATGTATATTTATTTGTTTTATTTTCATCTCTAGAAGTGAAAATATTTTTATCTCTAGAGTAAAAAAGGATCACTTTCATGTAGTGTAACCGGTGGAAAAATTATCATTATCATTTTCATAAGCATGAGCACGAGCATTTATCGAGGACACAATACTAACAGATTGGAACTGACAGATCTATTGGCGATAGTACAAAGAGCAATGTGCTCAACTGCCTGGACGTGCTGGCGTCCAACCCAAAACATAGAAGAAGAAGAAGAAGAAGAAGAAGCATGAGCAGAAAAAAATTAATTTCAAAACAGAATTGAAAAGATTTTTCTATGAATTATGATGGACAACTCAAGAATATTGTAAAAATTGTATAAACCAGTAACCTTTTTTGTTTAATTTACTATTCAGTTCAAAAAATCTTACTTTAATGTAGCCTATTATGTTTATAATTAAAAATATGGTAATTCTATACTATTAATTACAATTAATTATCCTTTTAAAGTAATAATTGAGGAATGTCTAGTAGCTGAAATATAACCTGGTGTTCTAGGATTAATGCTGTACAAGATAAAAGAATGGAGTAACGTCCATTTGTTTTAAATCTCGCCCTCGATACAATAATCAATGTAAAAAACCACCGATATACAGGGTTTCCTTGAAACTATGTAGAATATGAATTAAAACACACATCTTGAGACACAGTGGCGGGGCAAATATTTTATAAATATCTTTGTCATTTTGTTCTCGCGTCTGCGGGAGAATTTGCGGAAAATATTTGGGATTCATATGCTATATAATTACATCTTTCCATTTTTCACACGTTGTCTTTTTCTTTCAAGGACACCTTGTATGATTATAACAAAATTAATAACGCTATTGTGTAAGAAACAAGGATTTTAGCATATTTGTTTTGAGAAATATTTAAACCCACTGCATTCTTTTTCTCTCCACTTTGTTTAGTATATATATGATACATTTTCTTCGCGAAACAATAAAAAACCTGTACTATGTTGTAAAAAAATAACAAAATCACATTAACACTCACCTTCAATTTTGAGATCATATTTTTTTCCCAATCGTCGCTCACCGACTTGTTAAGAAGCAATCTTTTGGCGAGGTGCTGTTTATAATAACGTTCGAAAACATCCTTTTCCTGCAGGAACCGAAACAATACCATTGACTTGTCCAAAACATTTTCTATATCTTGCTCGGACATACCTTTAACGCCTTTCTTTAGTTTATCATCAATAAATAGCGACAAATATTCTGGCGACTTCGTATTCAGATTGAGAAAATGCACGAAGTCGGCCGCAATCATCTGTTTGAATATTTTGTCGTTGTTAAAGGAATTTATGAGGAAGTGATCAAAACGATCTTTCAAGTCTAATAAAGACTGGACGAAAGTTATTGCGTTCGTGGAAGGCTGATGTTCTTCTTCTTTAACTAGGGCCTTGCCTTCCTCCCTGAGATAGTGACTCATACAGTCGGCCATGGTCTTGAGACCATCCGCTACCCTTCCGAAGAGTTTGTACATGCAAGCTAAATCATCAGTCTTCTGATTTTTCAACATGTGCACAACACCACTATTTTCCATTTCCATGATAGTCTTCATGTGTTTCTTAATTAGTTCTTCTTCAACGACGCCAACTATTCGAGGTTCGGTCGTTTCATCAAGGTAGTGCTTGGCTCGTTCGGATTCTTCGTTTATACGGGTTTCTACTTTCTTAATATAAACTGATGCACTGTTTTCTGCTAAAAATTTCTGACTTTCGACCTGTGAAAAAATGAAAGATGGAATAAACATATGCAGCAGTTGTAAAAATGTTATGAAATCAACTTATTTTTTCAAGCTCGGACAACACATAGTGAAATAATAGCCATACATATTTATGAATTTATTCACATTATGCACATGGTGCGTCATCAAATATTTTAAATTGTCATTGCATGATACACACAATGTATCACAACATCAAAATTAGTTAAGAAAGTTTAAGCCTAATTTTTAATTCAAGAAGGAAGTTTAAGTTACTAAGAAATATTACTTGTTCCGAAATAACGTTGTGAATTCTTATTAAAAGATATTAACATACTCTCTTAAAAATCCCTGTAATTATTATAGAAATACTTAAAACAGCTCCAATAAAATAATAAATAAACATGTTTTTTTTTTTTAAGGATACTTTAGTATTTGTGCGCCAAAAGCACAAATTACAAAATCGCCTGTCTATTGAATATGTGCCTTAGGAATATCTATGTTATTCAACACTACATATTACGTATTCCATATGTGGTTTTAGTAATGCAAAACATTTTTTTTTATCAAAAGCTTCCTTTCTTAGTTAAAGTGGTTGATAAGTAGACTTTATAATTTGCCTTACCTTGCAAAGGAATTTGTACTTGTCTCTAAACATCAGTAAATGTAAAATCATTTCTTACACACGCAAAAAAATTAATTTTCCGACATCTTAAACAACATACAACTGACCTAACTGATTATTAAGGACTAATTCGTAACATTTTATAATAAGCTTACATTTGTAAATCACATTAATCCAACTATTGTAAGTGCTTATCGAATGCACGCGATTTCAAGAATATTAAGTGTTTATCACATTTTTACTATGCACCTGTGCTATATAATGTGATGACTGATCCGATGACGCGTCGCACGTCATACCTCTGGCGTTTTCTCGATGCAGGTAGAGCGCTCGAGAAAAAATATTCACATTCATATACCGGGTGGTCCATTTATCGTGAATAGGGTTTTTTATGACTTGTATATGGTGTCAGATTTAAGTTTTAAAACAATTTTTGTAATTATATTAAAAACGATGAAAATTAAAAGCAGATCAACTCAATGGAATTTGAAAGCCTACAACTTCAATACAAAAAATTGAACAAAAAAAAAACTAAAACTAAAAGTTAAGCAACTTCATATAAAGTTCTTATAAATTAATTTTGCCGCATAAGTTCTATTTTGCAAATAACTTTGCGCAACAAAGCTACATAGTTTCAATAAAATATTTTAATTATACCTATAGCGAAATTTCTCTCTATGCTTTGGCGGCAGCCTTTATTGCGTTATGTGTTTCTGCAATTAAGATTCTCCCATTTATTTTCAATGGGGTAGTATAATTTTCCTGCAACCATGATGTAACCACTTTGGTTGTATGCTTTGGATCTTCGTCGTTTTGGGAGACCCAGCAGCAAGGCATTCCGTAAAATATCTTTATACACAAATCTATAAATGATTTCATAACTTGGATGTATTGGTTCAACACCGTTGTCGAAAAATCAACTTCACACAAATACACTTCTAGTGTTATATTTAACAAGTGTTCAATAATATCAAGGATGAAATTTCCGGTAAATAATACACTGTTCTTTTTCAAAAGGTTCGTTTTGAACATTCTATAGAAAATGCTAGTGTATTCATTCTCTCCTTTTCGCCAACAAAATTTTTCTTCTTTCCAGTAGTTCATAGTTAGACTTAATGCAGCCATTACATTAGTTGATGACATAAATGGACCGATTACATTTCCATATAATTAAAGTATCATTCACATTTGCTCTTTTTTGAGAATGTCCAGACTGCAATGGAGTAACCACCGCCTTTCTTTCGTTGTATCACGCGAGCCACAAAATTTGTATCCTAGGTAGGCCAAGAACGACTGAGACAGACATATAAGTCACGTCTGAGCTTAGAGAATTGACGAAATGTCATTTGTAAATAATAAGTCAAATTTACAAGTTGGAAAATATCTTTGCAATATTAGCTATTTAATAATGGCTTTTGTATTTAGCGGACAACAGAAACGGCACATGGTTGAAATTTATTTTAGAATTACATAGTAGTAAAATTAATGGTGAACGGGATTATTCTATCAAGGATGCATATCAGGATTTTTAGAAGAATTTCCAGATATTACTATCCCATATGATCAGTTTTCTACATGCACTCGCCGTTTTGTGCAATTATTCAGGAAAACAGGAATCGTGTATCGCTAAAAGGGCAGTGGTAGACCAACAGAAATGAGAAAAATGTTGAAGCGGTAAGGCAATTGGTAGAATTTGGAATTGGTAGGTCCTTAGCTTTCTGTAAGACATTTACACCAAGAATTAGATCTTTCTTATAGCACTTGCAGACGTATCCTCGAGCATGATCTACATTTACATCATTACCACTTGCAAAGGACTCGTGAAATACTTCCTCTTGACAGACCGAAACGAGAAGAATTTTGTCAAAGATTTATTGACCATTTGGTTGTAAATGCTGGAGGCATTGAAAAGGTTATGTTTATACATCAATCCTGGTTTCATCTCTCTGGCAACGTAAATTTTCAAAACATGAGTATGTGGAGCACAAATAATCCGCACTTTTTTTGTGAAAGCACCACTGCATCCCCAGAAAATTGGGAGCTGTTTGTCAGAGAAGAATTATTGGACCTATATTTTTTGAAGGTATGTCGACTAAAAATACAAAATTTGAAACAGTAGCCAAAAAATGCTTACACCTTTTAGGAATATTAAACGCTGCACGTTACAGACTGGAAATATTGATACCATTTGCAAATATGTTACACGATGATGAATTATGGGAAGGCTACTTCCAACAAGATGGAGCTCATGTACATACTACCAATGAAAACATTGTTTTTCTTGAGAATTTTTTGGAGATCGAATTATTAGTTTAAATACACACACAATTTGGCCACCTCGTTCCTGTAATTTAATACCGTGCGATTTCTTAAATATGGCCATACTTAAAAAATTCTATTCTTGTAACACATGTTTTTGATCTTAATGACCTCCAACAAAGGATCACTAATAAGATCGTAGAAATTAATAATTGTTAAAATGTTATTAACTCTGTTAAGCGAAGAACTTTACGCTGTAGAGATGAAGGCGGTGACCATATTACGCACCTTATTTAATGAATATTGTTACGTAATAGATTGCGTTTTGTTTTTCTTTTGATTTAAACAGTAGGGTAAACGGATCTTCAAAACCCCACACGACAAACTCCAATGGATTAACTTCACAGATGACGAAGATTAATAAAAAAACGTTTCTCTTCAGAACCAACACATTTGTGTTGAAAGAAAAAATTAATGATTGCTTCAATGCTATAGTTGCTTGTTTTGTGTACTACATTAATAAATTGCTGTGCTTACTTTAATTCATCTTTATTCTGAATATTATGAGATTCTACATTCATAATATTTAATCTGATTTGGTTTTTGACGTTAGTTATCAAATTTTATTTTGATGTATTTTTTTCATTTAAAAAAAACTAGATTCTTTATAATAAATCATTGAAATTTACACATTTCAATAACCAAAACTTTCAAATACCCGCTCTTTCCCTGAAATTCAATTTTTCCGTAGACTTAAATATTAGGTTAGCTTAATGAATGTCACTTGGCAATTCTTATTTAACGATTTAACCTATTACTATCGTGCGTTCAAAAAAAACTTGCCTCTAGTGAGTCATGATTTCTAAGTAACATCATAAATTTCTTAAATGACAGATACATCTAAATGACACGCAGTTTTATAAAATTTCAAGGTTAATTACTAGGTTATAATCTTCCTGTTATGAATAAATAAAATTCCATTAATATTTGACAGTTTAGAACGGTGCGGTTAAGTTACGACATACCTAAAATTTCATGGCCAACTCTGAGGTTGTTTTTTATTGAACGCGCAATAGTAGTCCGACATGTAGGTTAAATCACTTAATAAATCTAAGACATAACTGATTTAATCCATGGCAAATTCTGAAAACTTTTTTGTGGCTCACTCAATATCTTCGAATAATACGTAATACAATCAATATCTATAATTGCTACTAATTTTAGTTTGAGTTACTCTCCTTAAGTGCGTTTTAATAATCTATAGCTTAACATCTGTATAGCAAGCGCCAATTAAGATGGCGCGCGGTGAGGATGCGTCATAGTCGTTTTTAAAAACGCGCACTCCCACTTACCCACTTACTTACAACTTTATGTAAAACCAAATACCAAGTTTCCCACTATTTCTAATGCTGCACGAACTTACTCCCACTGCTCGCCATCTTATTTGGCGCTTGCTATATTATACTATAAGCTTTTCTACGCGGCCATGTAAAAGTAATCGATTATCTCTATAAAAGTTGCTTAACTTTTATCCCGCAGTTATTTAGTGAAACTTCCTATAGATTGATTCATCTTAGTATGCAAAGTTTTACACAAAATTACAATAATTGCTATATTACCGCAAATATACCCTGCACTGTATGTATATATATATATATATATATATATATATATATATATATATATATATATATATATATGAGACTTCCATATAATTGATGAAGCATTTAATTGCAATTTAAAACTGTATTATAACATATTAATGTAAATTACCTTATAAAATTCTGCCGATTGTTCTAAAAATGGTCTCTCAAAGTCTTCTTCGTAGACGGATCTATCATTGATACCTAATACCATAAGCATCTGGCAGGCATTTTTGATTGATATACGATCTACCTTTTCACCCCTTCTTTCTCTCATTACCATATCCAACAGGGTTACTCGTAAATGATCTCTTATACAACCATAACGCACCACCTTTCGAAATTAATAATTGTCATAATATCGTAAGTTAATGTTTGTTTGTAAATGGGACATTAAAAAATATAAGAAAAATCCGAATACTAATTTACCTGGTCACGAAATATGATCAAACCAAGATTATATACATTGTCGACCTCATTTTGCTGGACATAGACGCGGTCCATGTACATAAGAATATCACGAATCATCACCATAGAAGTTTGATGGTCCGTCCAAGACTGGTTTAATATCAGAAGAAAGTTATTTTTCAAAGATTTCAGGACATCTTCTCGTACCTTTAAAATTAAATTACTTAAATTAATAAAACAAAAAAAAATGATACTCTAGTTAGTTTTTTTTTAATGTATGTAAACATTGTAGATAAGTTTAAACTTTTTCAAGTTTTAGGATTAGGGTATAAAATCAGAGAATATTTTGCGTTGCTCAGTTGAACCTCTTTTCTTTTTATTTGAGCACATAAACATTATCGAGTGCAATAATAAAGCATTTATTATTATTATTATTATTAATATTTTTAATCTAACTAATACTTTTATTTACCTTCATTCTTATTTTATTTCACTTTTTCTATCTGCAGATTATGTTTATGTTCTAATTTACAAAATTTTATTGTTTTTAATAATGAAAAATAATCACAGCGGTGGTCATATGTATTAGTCATCCCTAGTTTTTTTTGTATTTCAAAAAAGATATAAAAAATATATGAAAGTTGCTTTATAAAAATATTTTTTTATCAGTTTATTGCAAAATATTAATATATGATGGAGTTTTTATTACTGCACGCATTCGTTAGGAAACATGTTTTCTTCTCATTGTTTTTATAGCTCACGTGCCTTTAACTACATTTTACTTCTAGGTATACTACAAAAAAATAATAAGTAAGCAAGTTGCCAAATAATTCGACTATTCATGTGATCGTCGCATACAAAAAATTCTCCAAAATCATTATGAAAAAAACTGTCTGAAACCAAAATCTGGTTTCAGATAATCAAAGTAGGAACTATGCCCTCTCACTATCAAATGCACCCATTCCCTGTTTTGTACACATTGAGGTGCAGGTACATGCAATTGCCATTGTATGTACTAGCTGTCTTCATTCTCAAACTTTTTACATTCTTTTTTCAGTCTCACAAGGCAGTTTGCTTTAAAACCCGTTTGTCTCTTCTAGTTGCTTTGTTTTCAACTGATTCTCAGCTTGTTTGGATATGACTCAACTTTCTCTCGTACCCTTTAAATTGTAGACGGCAAATAATGTGTAATAACTGTCGGGCAATAGCATATACTTGTATGTCTTAATTTTGCAACATTATAACATGTCCTCGTTCCACCTTCGCCAATTCATTAGCTTTTGGCATTTTATCACACACGGCGTTTCACTTTATTATAAAAATCACACCTATTGTCTTTAGTATTCATCACATAATTCTTCAGAAAACACCAACAGATCAAGTAAGTATTTTTCTGCATAGTCCTACAATTCTACACACCGTGTGAGAGAAATTGCTAACGTGGATCAAATATTTTTGCTTGTGCAATTAATGATGGATAAGCATGTGCATTGAAGTGATGAAACAGATTTTTTTTCTTTGTTAAACGTGTCCGTTTGCTTTAGATTTGAGACTCCGACTTGTCCAAAAATGCTGCATAATACTCAAATAATTCTCCCTTTTCCAAGATATTTGACGAATACTACATTACGTGCGTCCCAAAAACCAATAGCCATTATCTTCCAACACCAACTGTTTTTGTTTACGTCGTTAACACTTGAATCAGTTCTATGTCGAGCGTGCGCAACCAGATTGAGAGGGCGTAAATGCTCATCTTACTCGTTCATCATAGATTGTTACAATATCGACTAGCTCCCGCACCTTGATACAATGATAACTAAAACACTGCATTATGAACTTTTCTATGATGTCATTGGTTTCCGATTTTGGCCTTCCAGTACACTCATTATCTTGAATCGATGTAGAATCACGTTTAAATTTTGTTGCTCACTATTTTATTGTTGAAAACGAAGAAGTATCATTGCTACGAGATGATTCTATCTTAGTTGATGCTAAAACTTGGATGAAAACTTAATCAATATATATTAATGAAAAATAATTAACAAATCAAATTCTAAAGATTGCAGCTTGATACTCTCTTTGATACTCGAGCCGACATCTATTTGTCAGGCCAGGAACATTTTACTCCACCTTCGTAAAGTTAGCACTTATAATACCTTACAACATTTAACTTATATTTCATTTCATGTTGACTTTTCCTAGCAATATAAAGATTTTTACGTTGCCTATAGTATATAATAAGTGTTCATTTGAAAAGTCAATCTAGTAGCATGTGATTTACTGAGAACATTTTGAAGTATGTCGTAAATTAAAATTTACTACTTAACCTACGAAGTCGTATATTTTGAGTTTCATACATACAAATAAATAACAAATAATAGGTATTTATTGAAAACTATAACAAATGTTGAAAATGTTGTCCTTCAAGATCAATGCACTTTAAAATCCTCCGTTCAAAATTTCTGATGATATTCTGCAACATTTCTGGATTGTTATTAATTTCCATGCATTTCTGTTCGATTCTCTGTAGCATATCATTCAAATTCAATATAGGTGTTCGAAATATGTTATTTTTTAGATAAGGCCACAAAAAGAAGTCGCAAGGTGTTAAATCGCATGAACGTGCAGGCCAGGCAATTTCAGTATTTCGACTAATTAAACGCTCATCAAAAAATTCTCTTAAATAATCCAAAGATTCTGCAGTACAGTGACAATGTGCTCCGTCTTGTGTGTTGGAAATATGCATTTTGAAGTTCATCATCATGCAACTGATTGACAAATGGTTGTAAAATTTCCGTACGGTACCTTTGAGCAGTTAATGTTCCCTGAAAAAATATTGGTCAAATGATTCGCCTTTGTCTTATCGCTGCCCAAACACCAATTTTCTCTGGATGTAGCAATTCTTCATTAATTACATGTGGATTTTCACTACTCCAAATTCTTGTATTTTGTGAATTTAGGTATCCCGTTTTATAAAACCATGCTTCATCAGTAAAGATGACTCTTTGCGAAAGTTCTCCATTATTGTTCATATTTACAAACCAATTACACAACTGTAGTCTACGTGGGTAATCAATTTCTAACAATTCTTGTACTGCTGTGACACGGTATGGATAAAGTTGCATATCTTTTTTTAATAACTTGTGAGTTGTACCAACAGAAAGGTTTATTTGTTGACTCAAATGTCGAACAGATGTTTGTGGTTCATTTTCCATTATTTCTTCAACACGATTGACAACTTGAGGTGTACGTTTTTTAACTAGTCCGCTGCATGATTTTCTTAAGAGACTACCAGTTTCAGAAAAAAGTTTTAAAGTTCTATCCAAAGTATTCTTAAATTGTATATAATCTATTACAAAATGTGGAAACTCAACCTGAAATTCTACCATGCAATCTTGAACTGAATAAACCCATAAACCATCAATTTTATTACCACTTCGAAAATAAGCCTGGACTAAAAAAATTTTATGTTCTAAAGTGAAAGCCATTTTAAAACTGAGAAGCAATTTATTTAAACCAGAATCGACGCACGATTATTTTATGCACTAACTGATATTTGTGATTGACATTATCAAATGTCATTTGGACTTACGTTTACGGAATAACAAACACATACTAATATATTTGAGTCTTATTCTATCAAAATTTCAAAGTAACCTAGATTGACTTTTCAAATGAACACTTGTTATTATATCTTTACATTTGAAAATTATCAATATCATAATTTAATTGCATTAAACATCACGTCGATGGCAAACTTTTAGTTTTTAATTTTAAAGTTAATCTCTAAGACCTTACACACTTGCTGCTTTTTTCAAAAGATTAGAGCTACTTTCTCATTCAGGTATTTTCACCACACAATCCAAGTATGATGACACTTTATATCTTAAAATAATAAACAATTGATTGTGGAAGTCGTTACTACGTAATAGTTTTGATATACCAAAAATTATTACTTTGTTTTTATCACATTATTATAACACATAACATTATTGTAGTTTCGACATTAAAAACATGCCATTCTCAAACAAAATTAACCATACGTATTACGACAAACGAATTAATAATTATACAGATATAAATAAGCTACAACCAAAGATAACACAGGCCTACAACAAAAAAATTTTTTTTTGGTGCATCTCTGCATGTGTTTTTGCTTGTTACCGTTTACTTGTGTTTAATATAAAAAATATTTTGTAAATAAGTTAGTTATATGTCTGACGAAGCCCAGGTTGGTGCGAAACGACTCGTTACAGTGATAATTAAAAAGTGAAATTCATAAAATTTGTTTTATTTTATCTTAATAGCATCTCTGTTTGTTTGAATTGTCGATAAAGTAGGTAATGTACAGTATATTGACATACGTCATTTTAACTCATCAGCTCTAGTTTACCTACTACCCTCATTGTGAATTGTTGTCGGTCTTGTTATGGTCTTGTTCGTAACTAGTCATTATTACAATATCATCGATAAAGTTTGTGTTACTATTTCATTATGGCTATACTCTATTTTTAAAGTAGAGAGACGAATTTCTGAACAAACCACTTTGACAGTGAAATCTCATTGGTTGAAAGCAAGGCCAAATTGCTTTCAACCAATGAGATTTCACTGTCAAAGTGGTCTGTTCAGAAATTCGTCTCTCTACTTTAAAAATAGAGTATAGTACGTCCAGACGTTGTGTTAGCGATCCTGATATATTTTGTTATGTTTGTGGTGAATACATACTGAAAAATCAGCGTAAATCGATTACAAACACAGTGCGTCGTTTGTATTTTGCTTACTTCGGTATTGAAATTCTACACCAAGATAAAGTGTGGGTGCCTCATAGTGTTTGTAAAATATGCGTTGAACATTTGCGACAATGGGAGAGAGGGAAACATAAGTCTTTGAAGTTTGGAGGGCCTATGATATGGCGAGAACAAAAAAATCATTATGACTGTTACTTTTGTATGATTAATATAGTGGACATCAACAAAAACAATCGCCATAAGTGTCTACATATCGCACGAGAGAGGGAAAGTTATTGAAGTTTTTTTCATCTGATGAAAATTTTGTGTATTGCTGTAATCTGAGTGGTTTGCTGGCTTTCATGGGTTTAACGATCTATCAGCCCAATGAATGGCGTATCTTTATTGACAGTAGTAAACGAAGTCTAAAAGCAGTTCTTCTACATAATGGAAATAAATATGCTCCCGTTCCAATTGCTCACTCAACATGTGTAAAAGAAGAATATGAGGTAATTTCAAATCTTTTACAAAAAATAAAATATATTGAACATAACTGGGTGATCTGCGTCGACTTGAAGATGGTTAATCTTTTGTAGCAGTTGCACAAAATTTCCTCGGAAATCATAAGGCTGACAACTATGTAGAACTAGTAGAGGAAATGCTGGTGCGATTCAAAGATTTAGGCTGTAATATGAGTATAAAATTACACTATCTCAATAGTCATCTACATCATTTCCAACACAATTTAGGAGATCTAGGCGAAGAACAAGGGGAACGTTTCCACCAAGACGTAAAAACAATAGAGAATAGATACCAAGGAAGGTGGGACAGTCATACGATGGCTGACTATTGCTGGGGAATCATGCGAGATTGCCCGAGTCAGTTTCATTTTAGAAAATCTCTCAAAAGACAATTTCTTGATGTTTAATGTCAATAAAATATATATTTTTTCGTGAATTGTGTTTTTTTTTTCTCGGGAACTAGAGGATCTCCTCAATCGTCACAAAATGAAACAGAAGTCACAAGGGGCAAGATCTGGGGGGCAGGGAGGGTTAATTAGTACTGTCGTCTTCGATGAGACTAGAAACTGACGCACAACAAATGACATGTGGTTTGGAGAATTGTCGTGGTGTAGGATCTACCAATGTTGCCCCACTTGGCAGGCCGCTTGCGTCGAATGTTTTCTCTTAGTCGCCGAAAAACATCGCTATAAAATCGTCCATTAACTGTTACACAAGATTCTTTGTGCGCGATGCCATCAGTGTCAAAGAAGCAAATCAACATCGATTTGACGTTGCTTCGAATTTGTCGTGTTTTCTTTGATTATAGTGGCGATAGCGTCTTCCCAATTGATGAGTGCTGCTTTGTTTCGCTATCATATTCGTACACCCATGATTCGTCGCCAGTAATGATTCTGGTATTGAAGTTCGCAACTCTTTCGGCAGTTTTTTTTAGCTCTATGCACACATGAACATGGTGCAGTTTTTGTTTAATGCTGAATAACCTTGACACAAACATCGCAGCAATACGCCTCATGTTGCAAATTTCATGGATTGTTCTCCTTCGGTCTTGCAGAATAGCATCACGCACTTTTGCCACATTTTGTGGCGTTTTCCGTCGATGGACGACCGGAACGCTCATCATCATCAACAGACACACGTCCATTTTGAAAACGGATGTACATCTCATAAGTTTGTGTCTGGCCTAAAGCATCCTCACCAAATGCTTGTTTAAGCATTTTCAGAGTTTCCGTTGCCGTTTTACCAAATTTGATGCAGAATTTAATATACGTTCTTTGCTTCTTCACGTCAGATATTGTAGTGTTGCAGAATAACTCAAACACAATACAACAAATATAAACACAACACTGTTTGTCATCACCTAGCAAAGTACCATTTGACAAACTAACTTAGTATAGATGTATCTCACACCATTTAGCGCTATAGAGCTTGTACTATCCCTTCGCGCGCCACATTCAAATTCTGGGAATTTCTAGGTAGCACCTCGTATATATAACCTCAATTATATCTTAAGGCTAGGATTTTGGTTGTAGCTTATAAATACGTGTGTAATTGTACCTTTGTTTGTCATACGTACTATGTACTAGGTGGTCCATGGTAGCTGGAGATTTTTAAAACGTTATTGTTTTGAAACTAATCATATGTTGCTATGGATTTCTTTGTCAAATGATTTGATATTTTATGCCATTCAGTAATCATGGAACGGTGGTCCGGTGAGCAACGTTCTTCTGCTTCTTCAAAGCGTATTACAAAAATAATGGCTCT
Organism: Melolontha melolontha; assembly: GCA_935421215.2. NCBI lineage: Eukaryota > Metazoa > Arthropoda > Insecta > Coleoptera > Scarabaeidae > Melolontha > Melolontha melolontha. The sequence goes on along the minus strand of OW285237.1, from coordinate 132,934,792 downwards.
GTGGTCGCAGTACAGGGGAAATTTCGGATTAATTTCAATATTCTTCGTCACAGGAGAGTTCCATCTGGTCACGCCATAAAAGAGTGGGTTCGTAAATTTGAAGAAAGCGGATCAGCGAACAATGTCAAGCGCACGGGACCAAACAGAAGTGTCAGAACTTTGGATAACATTTATCAAGTTAGAGCAGCTATACAGCGCAGTCCGAAACGTTTCAGTCGGAAATATAGTCAGGCAATTAGCTTAGCTAGGACGACTTTTCTCCTAATTTTACATATGGATCTCCATTTCTATCCTTATAAGATGCAGATTGTTCAAGCATTTAAACCAACAGATCAGCCTCGTCCCCTGCATTTCGCCGAAAGTATGTTACAACAAGAAATTGATAAAGCGTATTTCAATTTATCAGGCTATACCAATAAGTAAAACAGCTATTATTGGTCTTTGGAAAATCCAAAGGAACTTCACCAAGAACCATTACACAGTCTGGAGATAACAGTATGGTGTGCAATGTCCTCTATGGGAATTATTGGTCAATACTTTTTTGATGATCAGAATGAACAATCAATTCTGCTATGCTGACATGATAAACCAATTTCTGACACAGCAATTAAACCCGCTTTCACAAAACAACCAGAATACATTATTCTAGCAAGACGGTGCTGCTGAACATGTTGCAAGGGTATCAATGACTGCTGTGCGACAACTGTTTCTAGATCGCGTTATTTCTAAACACGGGGGCCTCCAAGATCGCCAGACCTAACGGCGTGTGATTAATTTGTGTGGGGCTATCTCAAAAGCAAGGTTTTTATTGATAAACCACGAGATATTCCGGAGCTGAAAAGAAAAATTATTCAAAAAATTGCTAACATTCCGTTAGATATGCTGCGGTGTGTTATGCAGAATTTCAACGTCCGACTTCAGGAAGTTATAGAAAAAAGAGGAAGCCACTTGTCCGGAATAATTTTTAAGAAATAAAAATGGCCAATATTTGTCTTTTTACTGGTATACTGGCTTTTAGTTAAGTACTGTTGCTTTTATAATAATAAAGTTCTCAAAATCTCCCGTTATCATGGATCACTTGTATTCAGTTCGTTTGAGAATGTCATGTTTTTAATGTCTAAACTTCTGTTATAATAAAGTGATATAAAACAAATAGCTTTTTGTGTATCTTAAAATAATAGTAATGTCCTTGAAATAAAAAGACAACGTATGAAAAATGGAAAGACTAAATTATGTGGAATATATACTCCAAATATTTTTCTAAAATTCCCTCTCATAAGAGGAAAGAAATGACACAAGGTATTTCAAAAAATTGCACTGCTGAATATATCATAATACTATCGGAGACGAAATCTTAAAGGTGACACAATAACAAAATGAATAGTCTTGTTATTGCATATCACGATTTAAGTTCGTTCTTTCTTAATCGCTACAATTTTACCATTAGAAGTAATATATTGTAACTTAGACGCACGTAAAGCACACATCTTGCATGTCAGTGGCGGTTCTTGATTACGTCCAATGTAAGCTGCTGCGTGGATGAAACTGCTTCAAACAATTTCGGTTGCAGCTACTTGCTTATCTGTATGTATGAAAGCTTAAACGAAGCAGCTTAACTCGTACGTCACCAATAACCGCCACTGTTGCATGTTCTTTCAATATGTCAGCTTTAGAAATTTACAAGTATAAATTTATGTAAATAAACAGCTGACTCAGGTTATCGAACCCTTATCATAACAAAACTTTTATCTCTCAAAACTCGCTTTTATAAATATAAACATTGCCGCCTGAATAGGCATTCTGAATTTGACATGTGTATTTATATTTCTCTAACAAAAAAATTATTCTCGTAATAAACATGAAATTTTAGTATGATTTTTAAAATGGGCTTGAAAATAAATCTAACACACATCTTAATTTTTAATTATATATTCACTTGAATGTATAAAAGCATATTGATCTTAGCATACAGGATATTATGCCTTTTATAACGGCATCTGTTATGTATGTAAACATACGGTGTGTGTGTAACTTCAATAGAGGTGCATATTTACATTCTGAATATTTTGAATTCATTGGCGTCACATATTAGAGTTTTTAGGGGGTTTTCAATTTTGAGGTTCGCGTGGTAATTGACTCTCAATATTTTGGATTCATATTCTATATAATTAAATTTTTCGATTTTTCATGCGATGTCTTTTTATTTCAATGACAGCCTGTATAATAAACTACATATTTGTATAAACTCATATATGTATATATTTTCTACTTCGGTAACCGCAACATTAATTGTTTATATTATTTTAGTTGTATTTATATATTTAGATTGGACCTGCAAATACAGTTTGTATTTGTGACACAAATAAATATACATATATAAAATACACAATCATACAATATAAATGACGGTGTTAGATATAAAGTAAGATTCTATTTTAATTTAAAATTTTTGACGTAATTTTTTAATATTTCTGATTAAAGCATAAGTTTTTGTAATAGCAAGTTTTTCCCATTTGGAAGCTCATAAAATGATTATGTTTAGTGTTTAACTGTTTAAACGCCCTTTGTAAGTATGTCAATATTCAATTTCACTGCAAATTAGACGACGAAACATCGAATACAATGACCACTACATAGCGGAATCCATAGGAAAATTATTATGTTAACGACACCGGTCGTGAAAGCTTAAGAAGCTTTATCTACATAGTTTATTACTTGCCCCTTAAATTGTTATTAACACATTTATTTAGAATAAATTTTGTAACTTGAATCTCAAAAATGGAAGCAAAAAAATTCAGAAAGTCAACATTCATTTGGCCTGAAATTTGTTAACATGCATTACAATAACATGATATATTCATATTAAGTATGGATTGATGTTTACTTTCACTCATAATTCCTATTAATTAATGAATAAATAATTAAATTAAAATTAGAGCCATAAGTGCTTTGCGCTGAGGAAAGTTAAGAATAAGTTATATAATTTGAATTAAAAGATACACAAATGTATAAATGTTTAAATAAGACCAAAAATTAAAAGTAATATATATATATATATAAGAAATATTTTATTTTTGCAGGACATATTCTAAATATATAATCAATATCACCTACTTTTTCAGTATGAAAAATTAGTAAAGGAGTTTCTTTCTTCTCTGAAAGACTTTCCAATGGCGCAATAAGTTTGCCCTACATATATAAACCTCACTTTCACAATTATTACCTTAAGACCTATTTATCATGTATAGCAACTGCTCTGCCAGCTACTTGTAAAAGAAAAGAAAAGAATAATTGTTTATACATTTATTAGTACAAACACAATAAATCGTTATTTACCTAATAAATAAAAATAGGAAAAAAAAAATTATGTCCACGGGTTTTTAATGCTATTAATTTTGTTTTAATGTAGGTAATATATATTTTATAAAAATAAATTTAATTGTTTTGCATATACAGTGTAAATTAAAATGATAGTGAAACATAATCATAATTCAGAAAACAATTATTTATTTATTTATTTATTAGTGGGTCAATACTGATCAAAGCCAATATAAAGAAAATAATAATTGTTTATACATTTATTAGTACAAACACAATAAATCGTTTATTTACCTAATAAATAAAAATAGGAAAAAAAAAATTATGTCCACGGGTTTTTAATGCTATTAATTTTGTTTTAATGTAGGCAATATATATTTTATAAAAATAAATTTAATTGTTTTGCATATACAGTGTAAATTAAAATGATAGTGAAACACATAACTCAGAAAACAATTATTTATTTATTTATTTATTAGTGGGTCAATACTGATCAAAGCCAATATGCATATATTTAAAGTGTCAATGATAGTGAAACGTAATCATAACTCAGAAAACAATTATTTATTTATTTATTTATTAGTGGGTCAATACTGATCAAAGCCAATATGCATCTATACTGACTCAACACGAAATTTTACAATTAGCATAATAAACAAAATTATTATTTATATTCATGAAAATATGATTGGTTACATTCCTTTTTGCTTAAAATTATGACAAAATTTATATTTATCTTCTTTGATAATAAATGCTGTAATTACTTTTTAATTAAGTATGAAGCAAGTAATATTTGATCTAATTTATTAGAATGTTTACGTAAAATCTACATAATTGTTATTACTTTTATTTCAACCAGATTAATAATTCTGATGACACTCTAAAATAGAATAAACTAAAATTTTATATTATTTTCTGTTATATAATAAATTTTTAAACTTATTTCTTAAACACTAATTAAACACTTTCATTATTCATACATGTTAAAAAAAACTTCTTAATTTTAGGTGCAGATAATAAAAATGTGAACATTCTAAAAATTTGCTATTTATAATCGCATAAATATTAAATATGCAAAAATAGAAAACTTGTAAATTTGAAAATGAATTTTATGGTTGACACTGATTCTACACACTACTGCTTAAATTTAATATATAAAAAAATCAATTAATTATATAAGAATTTAACAAGTTACCTTTCCCTCAAGGTGTTGAGTTACAACTTCTTTTAAGCCTGTATATAATCTTTCACCATGTTTATGTAAAACCATTGTATAGGCATTGCGATAAAGTTCCTCAAAACTCAATCCAGAATTATTTTTCTTCTGAATCTCTTGTATGGCATTTTTTAATAAGGACCATATACTCTCCACATATTTCTCATCCATTGTCATCTATAAATAAAGTAATTACCAGATTCGCAAATATAATTATATAAACATCTGCAGTTTATACAAAAGAGAATGTCATGTAAAATACCCCTGAGCTTGATCCTAGTAAGTCTCCGGGAGGTCCCCATCCTGCAAACTTATCCATGCACCCGTTCAAAGAATATTTCCAACACATGAAAACATCTGGGCGGATTTACTCAAATTTAAATTGAAATAGCTCAAAATAAATACTATAATTTTTGTAAATAAGAGATTCTTGGAAAAAGTATATAAATATGTATATATGTATATATATACATATAAGGTTTTGTGTCCTTTGTTGTATGTCAATATGTACAGTATTTATTAGAAATTTTGAAGGAAAACTGGAATTTTGTTTAAAAGGCCAGAAATTGACAATATTTGTTTATAAAGTGTCAACTAGTGCAGCACACTAGTTTTATCATAAATGGAAAATTCTATATATTTTGCAAACTTTTTCTGCATATAAAATAATTTTATAAAATATAATAGAAACAAGTAAACACGTTTGCCCCTTTAAGTAGTATTAGGTAATAATATATTAATTAAAGATTATGAAATTGATATTAAATCACTTTTCCCATTTGATATTGCTGAGTAAATAAGCTACCTGTATACACATATATATTATTCATAAATCATTATTTATTCTTTTGACATCATATCACATTGAATCTAAATAATGAAATAATACATGAATATTTCAATGTGGTGTTATGAAAGTTCAAATAATTATAATATACGAAGTCCATATTTCCCGTAAATACAAGTTTTTGATAATCAGGATTTGACACTTCATTAAGACATTGTACTAATATTTCTGCAAAATACATTTTCGTTTTCTTTAAAATATGTGAACTTACTGGAAAGGCACGGATCCTCATCTTGCCTTCCTTTTTGGGCAAAGATCCACTTTTGATCATTGCTCTTGAATTTCTATGACCTCTCGTTCCAAATTCGGTACTCACTAACTCTTGGTTAATTTTAAAAATTCACTTTTCATTTCACTTAAATTCGTCCTTCGAAAAAACGATGTTTTATGCATTTGAAGATTAGATACAGGTTCAATTTCATTAACATATCACACGCAAATATGTTCTTGTTTCTTCAAACGTGCAAAACAAAAAAATCCGACATCACTCAAATTAAACCATCACAATTTTTTTGTTAAAAACTACAGTTATTCTAATCGTACAAACCAACAAACTATGTGGTTGAACTTAGAATTGAACCATAATATTCAACATAAACAAAAGTATTTGACAACTGGCATTGAATCTCAGCGAGTTGCTTCGGACGACATTTTACTTTTTATTGTCATCATTCAGCTGTTTCTCAGAGTACATTCTTAAATAGGAAACTGTAAAAGCAAATTTGATTGCTTTAGGAACGGCATTTAAAATTATTTTATATTTTTTCTTTAATCAAACGGCTTATCTTACCATATCATTAATTTCAGGCTAATATTTGACATAAAGAAAAGCTTCCGTAAATAAAATAACAAAAAATAAGTACGTTGAACTTCAACCTTGAAACTACTTAAATCAGGATTATGGTTTCAGAACGTACCCTTAAAAACTTTGTGTTCTTTTTTTAAATTGAGCCAATTTTGCATGTACATTTATTTTTATCTTTAAATGATCACATAATACTTTCAAACATAAAAATATTTATTACAACAAAAATATAAATTTTATATTTAGCAAAGTAGTCCTAGGCTTGCTACCTTCGTCTTTCACCTTTCTGTGTTTTTCTTTTTTCCTTCTTTTCTTCTCTCATTTGTTTCTGTTTCTCTCTGCAATAATAAAAAATAAATATCTAAATATTACATAAATTAAGTTAATGTTTTGCACCTATCTTCTTTGTCTTTTTCTTTCTTCTTTTGACTTTCTATTTTAGCTTGTTCCCTTCTTTCTTTCTCTGCTTGCTGTACTGCTTGAGCATTTGTATTCTTTTCTAATCCATTTTCTTTATTACTTTCACCCAATACAGCAGTCTCTACATTTTCATCATCGTCAGCCATTTGACTATATTGTGACAGAATTGCTTCTCTAATCTTTTTTTCTTCATCCGTATAATTTTTTTGTTTTGTTGTAGCTAAACATTGCGATTCCAATAATTTGGCAAGTTTGATATCAACATCAAGAACATTAGTAGCTTGAGTAGTTTCCTTTGGTTTAAATTTTAACCACATTTCCATTATTTCACTACATATTTGAGTAATGCTGGCCTCCTAAAATAGTATTGTATGCAATACAATACCTTTAGAATTTTGACTATTAACAGAACATATAACGATGCTAATAAGATCAATTATTAATAAATCATGTTCGTTATTCCCTAATTTTATATGCATTTCAAAAGGGGATATGACTTTTGGGGTTTTTTAATTAAGTACTCACATTTTCGACTATCTCTGATAGTATCCCTTGCAAAGCTTCATTCTTTTCTTCTTCTGTTTCATCTCCATCTAAAATTCCTGTTATGTAACTTCCGAAAATATTTTCGTCTGTATTTAAGTCTTTTAATTTACTGCCTAACCAATCAACAAAATTAACTAATGCGGTTGCCATATCTGACAAATTTTTAGCTTTTATTAATTTATAAACAGATACGTACAACAAATTTATTCAAAAAGAGCCATCTCCACTCTAGTAGTTGTATTATCTATGATATTAATGAAGATTTTTTCTGAAAGAATATAACGGGTGTTCAGAAACATTCGAAGTCAAAGTAGTCCTTGAAAATATGAAGTCATGTCTGAGATAGATTGATTTTTGACAGAAAACAGTTGACATTTAATAATTATTACAAATCAGATACTTAAGTAAAGATATACGATTTTTTATTCAGAGCCCACTTGACTTCGAATGTTTCTGAACACCCGTTAATTGAAAGTAACTATTTAAATGGTTTGAGGAATTTAGCGCAATAATATTTATTGAACAGAGATAGCGCGCATTATTGATTATAAATCTTAATAATTAAAATTTTATATATTTATTCCACTTATTCGTTATGTCATATACTCTCGCGAGCAAAAAAAACGAGACACTGTTTCTGCGTGGGTTTAAATTGTGACTACTTAAGTGGCTATCTTTACTCAGAATAGCAAGTCAGGAATTGTCAAAAATGTGTCCTATTGACATTTATTAAACATTTTTAAAATAAATGTAAATAAAAATTACTAAAAACGATAGAGAAATATTATTTATTAAATTAAAATAATTATTACATTAAAATAATTAGTATTTCGTCATTCCACCGTTATATATTAACTGCATCTAATCTTGTAGACATTGAAGCGACATTATTTTGTACAAAATTTGTAGAAATTTGATGCCAAGCATTATGAACAATCTCCCAAAATTCTTCCTGGGTAGAAGCTCTATCTCATTAATCTCCATACATTTTCAATGGGATTTAGATAAAGACTGTAGGGCTGGATATCTCAAGTTTAAATTTCATTCTCTTCTAACCATTGTGTTACAAGATGAGACAGGAAATTGTGTTGTTCTTATAGCTTCCTTTAATGTTTTAAAAGGGTTGTGCCTAATCTCAGTAACTAATGTTTCGTCTTCCTGCGTATTCGAAATTTTGTTACGTGCGGAAATTATTTTCCGATTTAAATTATCCTCTTCCCTCTATTTTTTTTTATATATTCTTTCGGCTGAACTTTTACCAATATTAAATTGAACCGATACACTTCTTAATGATTTCCCATTTTTCAAACTATCTAGAATCGCTGAACGGATTCAGTAATAAAAGTGCGTGATCACCTCGTGAGCAAGACAAAAATGCATTCTATTGGTCGGCGACCAAGACATTAGGCGATTCGGCAAACTAAATTGTTTGTCACAGTATCACAGATCAATCACAGATGCAGTGTTGTTCCGTCTACCGATTTTTCTGTAGATCTACCGATTTTTCTACACTTCTACCGATCTACCGATGAAACCATCATATCTACCGATTTTTAAACGAATGAGAAAAAATAAATAAAATTGTGCTAAAACTGTTTATATTCATGTAAATAATACGTGTTAAAAATATTTATAGGGGTATTTTTTTAATGTATAATAAAGAATAAAAATACAATATAATAAATTACTACTATAATGGCATTCATCTTCAATCTATGACTATAATAAATAGAAAATTAAAACAGGCAAGCAATTTTATGAGTAGGGACAGTAATACTACTATGGATTGTAGTCGATATAATGCTTGAATTCAAAGGCAACAATTATGTACGAGTATGTCGGTAGGTATTTATTTGCACGCTTCTCAAGCGCTCTTTATTCTAAATAAAGGGACTATTCTGGTTAAAAATTATCTTAAAGAAACATTGTTTTTCAAATAAAAATACTTATTCCCCCGAAAATAAGGGCGGATGTAAACTGGGCACCAAGTATATGGATTTACCAGCCCTTCAAAAAGGATTGCTTAATCCTACAGGTAATCTAGGCACCAGTACGGTTCGGGTAATGATCGCTTTAAAGCTTAAAGTAAGAAATTAGACGTTAATAAATTAAGGAATTTCCTAATGACCAAATACATAGATTATTTCAAATGTATTTTTATTTGTACATCTATTGTGGGCGGGCCTCTATTGTATTATGCTATAATATATTCTATATATAAGGAAACATTTAGTTTGTGTATTTAGTTATTTCTATCTTGTTTGCGGCGTTTGCTTAAAGTAAGAAATTAGATTCGCTTCTCAGTCTCGAGTTTTGTTGCACACTGTTAAGAATTATGGAGGTCTCTTTCGTGGACAGTAACAACGGAAAATGTTTGCTAGTGGTTAACAAGTACACCTTTTCAAAACAGAAAGTGTTGAAGAGTGGCGAAGAGTTTTGGCGTTGTACAAAAAAATCCTTAAATTGTCCCGCAAAAGTGTTTACGCTTGGTGCAGAAAATTTAGTGAGCAGAAGCCAGCTAGAACATAATCATGAACAGAATCAGAGTAAATTAAACCGAAAAGTGATTTCAAATGCGTGTAAACGTAAAGCCGTTGATAATATTTCCGAAAAACCAGCGAAAATTATTCGTCGTGAACTAGCTAAGGAACTGCCGGAAACAATTACGATAACAGATTTCACTTATATCCGAAGAAATTTGTACAATGCAAGGAGAAAATTTCTTCCTGGGCCGTTACCACAAAATAAGACAGAAGTCCATGATATAGTGGAAGCTGCTAATGTTAAAACAAGCAAGGATGAAAGTTTCGTCTTTATAAACTGTCCAGTGAGCAATATCATAGTGTTATCTTGTGAAACGAATGTTAGAAGTTTATGTGGAGTGCGTAAAGTGTACATGGACGGTACATTTTCGTATTGTACAAAATATTTTTTACAATTATTTACAATCCACGGACTTAATAATGGACATTATATTCCATTGATGTTTTGTTTGTTGCCTGATAAACGCAGTGAAACGTATGCAACATTATTTGAAATGCTAACAAAAGAAATCTTTCGACGTCACTCTACAATATTACGACCAGCTGAAGTTTTTATAGATTTTGAGAAAAGCATTCACACAGCGGTTCGCGCTATATGGCCATCAGCACAAATCTATGGTTGTCGTTTCCATTTGCACCAATCGTGGTTCAGGAAAATCCAAAGTTTGGGTTTAACAGCAGAATTTAGGAACACAGATTCCCAAGTAGGAAAATGGCTGCGATATACATTTGGATTAACGTATTTGAATCCTGACGAAGTAGGCGATTGTTTCGCCTTAGATTTGTTTGTCGAAAAACCTGCTCATGCACAGGCTGACGAATACGCCGATTATTTATTGGAGACATACATAGAAGACGATGCTCCTTTTCCTCCACATATGTGGGCTACTGCAACTCCATCGATCACTAACACCACAAACGCATGCGAAATGAGTCATTTTATTCAACACATCCATCTATTTATATTTTTATCGAAAAGCTTAAGGAATTTAAAATAGACACTTATGTTAAAATTCAAAGCGTACACACACCAGCAAGAGTTAAAGAGACACGCGCAAAACAAAAATTAAGAACTCTAAATGAACTGTGTGAACAACTAAATAATGGAAGAATATCACGGTTAGGGGAAGGTGTTCTAATATCGACCAGCGGGCAATATCGACCACCATTATTTTTTAAACATAGCGCTACATTTCAATGATCTATTAGGTGCTGCCATCTACGCAAGGTAGTTACGAAACTAACAAAAACACATGTGCTCTGTCGGACGTGCGATTCCGAAGAAATAAAATAAAGTTGTTTATGCGCTGATTTTCTATACTTTTCTGGCATCGGGAAATAAGGTTTGTAATTTTTGTGCATTATTGTGTTGAAAATCTGCTCTAACTAGCGTTATTAGTGTATGATTATTAATCATGCTATGCCCGCTGCTATGTCCGTGGCGGGTAATATCTATCACGGTGGTCGATATTACCCATTGTAGTGATCGCCATTATACTTTTTGTTTTTCAATGAGTATGTTTTTCTCATTCGTAGATGCCAAGAAATTATATACGAAAAACAGCCCGTTCATCATGGACAGAAGAGGAGATGAAGCGGGCAATAAATGCGGTTAATCAAAAAGGATGTTCAATTAGAAAAGCAGCTGCACTCTTCTCGGTACCATATGGTACTTTGCAAGGCCGTCTTAAAAATAGATTTCCAGTCAAGAAAATTACGTTAGGAAGAAAACCAGTTTTTTCTGACGAACAAGAAAAGGAACTGGCTGATTATGTAAGAAAATTATCAAACCTTTTCTATGGATTGACAACAAACAATACACGGCAAGTTGCATATGATTATGCTGTGTCAAACAAGATTAAAAACAACTTCAACCCCAATAAAGGAACATGTGGAAAAGAATTGCTATATGGTTTCCTAAGGAGGCATCCCCAGCTCTCCTTAAGAAAGCCAGAAGCTACTAGTAAGAATAGAGTACTGGCTTTTAATAAAGCAGATATCCACTTGCTTTATGACAACATGGAAATACTTCTGGAAAAACACAATTTTGGCCCGGACCGCATATATAATGTGGACGAGACCGGGATAACAACTGTGCACAAACCATCTCGTGTTATTGCACCAAAGGGAAGAAAGCAAGTTGGGCCCATTACAAGTGGAGAGCGAGGTCAAACCACTACTATAGTTTGCGCTGTGAGTGCTCTAGGACAATATGTACCACCGATGTTTGTTTACAAAAGAAAAAGAATGAAGGAGGGATTGAGTAAAAATGGTCCAGTTGGCGCAATCTACCACTGCTCGAAGTCCGGTTGGATGACAGAGCAACTGTTTCCTGAGTGGTTAAAACATTTTTGTAAATTCGTGAAAGCCACCCTTGATGATCCGGTCCTACTAATTTTAGATAATCACACCTCACATTCTACCTTGCAGTCCTACAATTACTGTCGTGCAAATGGAATTATGATGGTTTCTCTTCCCTCGCACACATCGCATAGGGTTCAGCCGTTGGATGTGACTTTCTTCGGCGGATTGAAATCTGCATACAATCATGAGTGTGACCATTATATGAAATCGCATCACTATGAAACAATCGCTGTAACAGAGATTGCAGAGATATTTGCTAAAGCCTACAACAGAGTGGCTACGATTGAAAAAGGCGTAAATGGATTCAAAACTACAGGATTATTTCCGCTGGACAGGAATGTATTTAAAGAGGAAGACTTTACTCAAATACCTGAGTCGCCTACTCCTACTGCGGATAACATGGACATGTCAGCTTTAGTTGTTGATTCCAATAGTCCACCTATGGCAAGCTCAAGTTCCGTTGCTGGCCCAAGTGGGTTGACTTCCATTAGCAAGCATAAGAAAATAATTCCTGATTTGAAAAAAGACTTGAGGCAAAGGAATTCTAATGACAATTTTTGGGACACTGACGAATCCTCTTGCGAGTTGCAAGAAGTTTATGACGATGATGCGTCCGATGATACAGACAAAACGATCCAGATCAAGATCAAGTCATTTGAAGACATATATCCAACACCTAAGCCTAAACCGATAAACAGCAAAAGAAAGAAACAGAAATCCAAAATTTTGACCTCGACACCGATGAAGGAACAGCTGGAAGAAAAGGAAATAAAAAAACAAAAGAAAGCTGCTGTTGGTGTGAAGAAACGCGTATTTTGTGAAGATAGAAAAACTAAAGAACCAAACAGAAAGAGGAAAAAGGAGGCGAAGATAAATAAGAAAGGAGTTATAGAGGAAGTGATAGAGGAAGAAACACCATCAACATGTTATGTTTGCGGTGAATTCGGAGCGGATAATGAAGAGTGGTGGCGATGCAGGTCGTGTGCCACATGGTTTCACGCTGCTTGCACCACTGAGGAAAATGCAGATGACTTTACATCATGTAATTATTGCGAGTAAACAGTATTCATTCAGTTATTAATTGTTTAAAATTTCGGTCGATATTTCCCCACTCGTGGTCGATATTTCCCATTGGTGGTCGGATAATACCGATCACGCAACCGTTTTGTATTTTATTTATTTTCTCAAAATAAATTACTTTTAAAGGATTAGTTGTGCTTACTTAATTACTTTAAAGATCAGTCAATATGTATTCACATCGAAATATGTTATTTTGTCGACGCGTATTTATGATATAAATTTATTTATGTTAGGTGGTCGATATTAGAACACCTTCCCCTACACTTTGTGAAGTGTATTTCATTTTATTCATCAGTATGTGTGTGGTAATACTCTACATAAATTTTACAATAACCTGGAAGTAAACCCAATCCATTATCAAAAATATCAACATATTGATTAATAATATCAAACTTACTATCAGGCAATATACCTACATTATTAATGCGTGATACCAAATTTAACATTATACATTCTTTGAGAGCCAGTAAAGGTTCAGCCTTAAAATCAACTACTATAAATGTAATACATTTTAAAACATTTCTTAATTTGCATGACAATGTTATGTTTCCTAAAGTATTTAATTTAAAATTACCATAAGTTACAATTTTTAAATTTGTTTTTTTTAATTGTAAATTTACATCTATTTTCTTAAGTATTAAAAGAATAAAAAAAAAAAAAAGAAAAAAAGAAAGGGCATGTGTGGTAATACTCTACATAATTATTAGGTTGGCAATAGACAACTAGGTAACATGTCATGTATGGCTTGTATTTGAAGTAACGAGCGATCTTAAAATTTTCACTAGGTGGCCGTGTATATAAAAATTATGTCGTAGCTTTAGTCATTAAGATGTTATTTCAAACATCTGTCAGTGTCAAATATATATTTTAAAGTTTCATCAAAAGAAAAAGTAATGGCCTTTAATGATATGCATAAAGCGTTTATGGTAGAATGTTACTTCGTGACATCTCAAAGAATTGATGGTATTTGGCAGCATTCAATAGAAAATTGCCTTGCGGAGTTTGAAGAGAGATATCCAAATACTGTTCCTAGCTATAAAACTTTCCGTGATACGCTAATGCATTGTGTAAATCTTTTTCGTCAAACAGGCAGTATTTTAAGGAAAAAAGGAAGCGGTCCTCTTCTCAAGAGAAGTCGCGGCGGGCGGCGTAATTGAAAATGTCAGACAAATTATTAACGAATCTCCTCAAACATCCATTCGCAGAGTTTCGCAACAAGTAGGGCTTTCGTATGGAACATGTCAAAAAATTTTAAAAAAGGACTTGCACATGTATCCATATAAATTAACTTCTGTACAAAATCTATTACCTACGGATTATGAAAAAAGAACACAATTTTGCCAATGGTTTATTCAAACAATGACAGACAATATTTTAAATCATACTTTTTTCACCGATGAAGCTTGGTTTTATTTGAAAGGTTATGTTAATTCGCAAAATATGCGTATGTGGTCCAGTGAAAATCCTCATTTCTACAGAGAAGTTCCTCTACATCCAGAAAAAATAGGCGTATGGGTAGGTATGAGTCGTCACCGATTAATAGGACCAATATTCTTTGAGGGCACGATAACATCGAAGAAATATCGTAACGAAATTCTCAGTGTTTTTACTAATCAATTGACTAATGATGAACTCCAGGTCGGATATTTTCAACAGGATGGGGCTACATCTCACGTTACACTTGAAAATATTCAGTTTTTGCAACAATTTTATGACGATAGGATAATAAGTAGAAATACAGCGATTCCATATCCACCACGGTCATGTGATTTAACAGTCATGGATTTTTTTGTGTGGCCATATATAAAGAATATTATTTATGAAACACCAATTAATAATCTACAAGAGTTAAGACATAAAATCATAGAAAAATGTGAACACATCAATAACTCACCGCAAATACTGATCAATGTTTTCAATGCTCTACGAAATAGAGTGCGATTATGCTTGGTGGAGAATGGTCAACATTTTACACAATTTTTATAATATTTAATTACTTTGTATAAAAATTATAAATATATATTTAATATAAAAGTCAGCATTTCAAATTATTTTTTAACAATCATGACGTTTGAAATTATAATGACAGATCTCCTCTAATAACTTAAGTTAGGACATACTTTTTGTGTACATGGCTTACTTGAGCGAAAATTTTAATGATCACTCGTTATTATTCTTGTGTACACATAGTTAAATAAATATTAAAAGTATAAACTCTTGTTGTTAACTTGTTATATAAAACAGCATGACTTCAAAAACACTATTTTTTTATTATAGTTTTTATATAATTAAGTATTTGCTTTTATTATTGTTTTCATATGAGTCCATATTTTTTATTTTCTATCTTTTTGCTGTACCTACTTCAACTTGAAATACACTATTTCTATATTATTGTTTTTGTTTGCTTTATACGGTGCCCAGTTTACATAGACCTTCTGCGAGTACATTTTTAGCTAGTGCCCGAATTACCAACGAGATTAAAATTTCAGGTAGGTTGGTGCCCTATTTACATCCAGCCGAAAATAATTATTTCAAAATACTAGAACAATGAAATAATCCTTTTCATTCGAACAAATGAATGAATGAAATAAATTCAACATATCATTCAATAATGAATAAAAGCGATATCTATTTGGTTATTTGCTTATTTCTATGAGTTTAAATCAGTGGTGCATCTTGAGTGAAGGGTTTGTTTCTGGTTTTGCATTTAAAATTTGAAATCGGTTCTAGAAGAACACATACATAGGTGTCACTTGATCTTTTTAAAATTAATATACCTAGTGTTAAAATATGGGTAGTGACAGTGACTGTGAACAAGCTGGCCCAAGTAATATAGCAAAAAAAGTAAAATATTCCCAAAATTATAAGGAAGATAGGGAAAAGCTGGAAGACTTTAAGAGATGGCTTTCTAGAAGTAAAAAGGGAAAAAAATTTGCAAGATGTAAGATCTGCAGTAAAGACATTAATATTTCTAGCGGAAAAGATTCTCTAATGAAACACAGTCTTTCGATAATTCATAAACATTCAGCAAGGATGATACGCAAACAGCCGCGTTTAACCGAATTTTCAGCAGGTATGGCAGAATCGGCGCAAATAAAGAATAATATTGCCGAAGGTATGATTATTTAAATTATTTCATGTTTACAATAATTTTAATTATCTTGGTTTTAGCCGAGATCCGCTTGTCTGCATTTATTGCAGAACATAATTTGCCATTTTTGGTAACGGATCATTTGCCAAAATTAATAGCAAACATTTGTCCCGATTCAAAGATTGCTCAAGGCATATCGTGCGCCAGAAAGAAAACCACAGCTATTGTTCGAAATGTCATAGGTGCTGAATGTTTCGAAAATATATGTGAGGATATTAAATATAATAAATTTTCCCTTATTATAGACGAGTCTACAGATCGCTCAACGATAAAACATCTTTGTCTCGTCGTCAGGTATGCAAAAGACAATTTAATCAGAGACTGTTTTTTTGCTCTTGTGAAATTAGATAGTGCGAATGCGGAAACTTTATATAATCATGTTATAAATACATTTGTCTCAAATTCTGTTCCTTATAAAGATAATATGATTGGCTTTGCTTCTGATGGAGCAAATGTACCTAATGATGGGAAGACATCATTCCGTTACAACATTACTAAAAAAAGGTATACGGAATTTATTTGTCATGAAGTGCATCTGCCACTCATTTCACTTAGTTGCTTCATACGCATGCGAAAACTTGCCAAATTTTCTTGAAAACTTAACAAGAAATATTTTTAATTACTTCAACTCTAGTCCAAAAAGAATCAGCGAATTCCAAGAGTATCAATTATTTTGCAATGTTAAAATCCACAAAATTTTATACCCGTCCCAAACCAGATAGTTATCGGTTGATTCAGCTATTAAACGAATTCTAGAACAATACAATCCGCTCAGATTATATTTTACAACTGCTGTTGCAGATGGCGATGTCTCAACAGCTGAAAACATACTCGATCATTTAAATAATCCGCTAACCAAAGTCTTTCTATTATTTCTAGATTATGTTTTGCCACTCTTTAATAGTCTAAATCGTGAAATGCAATCAGAATCGCCAAAACTTTACACTTTATATAATAGTGTATCCAACAATTTGTGACTGTTTCCTAAAACGTAACTATTTATTATCTACAGCATTAGAAAACATTGAATTTAAAAATCCACTTAATTATCAAGCATTAGAAGATCTGTATTTAGGAGCAAATGTTAGAATTTATCTAGAAGAAGGTAAATTGAGTTCAGAACAAATAAAATATTTGCGACTACGTTGTTTGGATTTTTACGTTGAAAGTTGTTCACAAAAAACTGCTCCACTAAAAAACAACCCACTTAAAAAATTTAATTTCATTGACCCCGAGAAAGTAAAAAGCGGAACTATAAGTTCAATAGCAGATATAGCTTTACTTTTTTCCAATTTAATACCACAAAGCGAACTTGAAAATTTAGATAGCGAATGGAGGCAATTACGAAATTACACAGAACGCCAAAATTTCAGCACAGATATGTTGGAATTCTGGGCTAGTGTCAGGGCAATAAAACGTGGTGATGAATCGAATGTCTTTCCATTATTATGTAATTTTATTCAAAATTTGTTGTGTTTACCACATTCTTCCGCAAATGTGGAACGAATTTTTTCCTCCATAAATTTAATGAAAACTAAACAACGTACTAAATTAAGCACGGAAACAGTCACAGGACTTCTTCATAGTAAGACATATATAAATAAAAATAGCTGTTTCGATTTTAAAATAGACAAAAAATTTATATTGAAAATAAATGAAGAAACGTTAAAAAATATACCTGATGACGAGTAGAGTTTATTAACTATTATTATTATTAACGTCATTAGTTTTATAAAACATCATGTATATAATAATATAAGTTATTGTTAGTGTGCTTCATATATGAGGGAAGATCAGTAAGTACCCTTGTTTGAAGACAGGTGGCGCTGCTGAGGGAAGTTGGCATTACCGTCGTGTACTACCATCTGTCAGACAACACCATAATAAATTTCAGACTGATTCATAGGTTAGTTTTTATTTGGCAGCCAGTTGTATCACACGTGTTTCGTGTTTCTCGATAAAATGGAAAAAGAGCAATATCGATTCGTAATTCGCTTTTTATTTTTGGATGGAAAAACATGCGAAGAAATAAAAGCGAAGTTGGATGCTGTCTATGGGGACCCTTCACCATCTATGACAACCGAAAGATATTGGTTCAACGAATTTAAACGTGGTCGTACATCTGTTTTTGATGAGGAGCGCCCAGGCCGCCCGGAAGACGTGGTTACCGAGGAATCGTCCACGACATGATTCTCGCTGATCGCCGAACGAAAGTGCACGAAGTAGCAGAGGCCGTAGGCGTGTCGTACGGAACGGCAATTAATATTTTACATGATAAGTTATCGGTGAGAAAGGTGTCGGCCCGATGGGTGCCGCGATTGCTTACGGTGGACAACAAGCGGATACGGTTGTCAATGTCGAAGCAGTGTTTGGACCTCTTTAAGAAAAATTCGCAGGAGTTTTTGGGTCGAGTCGTCACCGTTGATGAAACCTGGATCCATTATTATACGCCAGAGTCCAAGCGACAGTCAAAACAATTGATTTTTCGGGGTGAATCTGCTCCGAAGAAGGCAAAGACGGTCCCATCGGCCGGAAAGGTCATGGCCACGATTTTTTGGGATTCCAACGGAATCCCAAAAAATCCTCATGGACTTTTTGCAGAAAGGAAGAACGGTCACGGGGCAGTACTACAGTGAATTATTGGACCGATTCGATATAAAATTGAAGGAGACACGGCCCCATTTGGCTAAGAAAAAAGTGCTGTTTCACCACGATAATGCACCAGCACATTCATCCAGAATTGTCGCGGCAAAGTTGCATGAACTGCACTACGAATTGCTGCCGCACCCACCGTACTCGCCTGACTTGGCTCCCTGCGACTTCTTTCTGTTCCCCAACATGAAAAGGTGGCTCGGGGGAAAAAGATTCAGCTCAAACGAGGAGGTTATCGTCGAGACAGAAGCGTATTTTGCAGAGTTTGACAAATCGTATTTTTTGGAGGGGTTAAAGAAATGGCAGAAACGTTGGGAAAAGTGTATTGTACTAAAAGGTGATTACGTTGAAAAATAAATAAAAAATTTGTGAAAAACTTGCGTCTTCTTTCGTAACACGGGTACTTATTGATCCACCCTCGTATATTTACATTTTTATTATATTTACTAGTTATATGATACTATTAATAACTATTATTATATGTATTTTAGAAATTAAAATTGTTTTCATATAATTGTTTGATTTTAAACTAAGGATAACGAATTTTCAAGAACCATTCTACCGATTATCTCAAATAATCTCAACAGGTCACGGAACAACACTGCGTGACAGATGGCAGATATTTATTTATTTTTACGTTTCTGTTTGCGTTAATTCTGTTTTGTCTGCATTTATTCTGTTTTCTTTTGGATATTTTGATCAGTATTTTTAAATACGCACGTAAGTAACTAGTAAACCGAAATGTAACGAATTATAAGAAATTCTATTTTCTAGGTTAGAATTCGACAGGAATTCAAATATTACTTCAATTTCTTTGTTTCGAGCTAAGTTATACGTGTTAAGCTATGGAATATTCACCTCCAAGAAAGAGGCCAGTAAAACACTTCTCAGTGAAAGAAAAAAACGTGGTTTTGAATATATTTATACATGAAAAGTTGATAGTGTTGAAACGACTGGAAAAGCGGCAGGTAGCAATTATTTTTGTTATAAGAAATTATAACAAACTGATATTATTTTTATCATATTTATAGGAATTACCACTCGCAGTGTTTATAATATATTGAAAGAACATAACACTGAGCAACAATTTAATCCACCAAAAAAATATCAGAGGAAAAGGGGTGTTTTGGGTACTGTTGATGAAGAAACGAAAAACAGAATTCGTAGAATTGTTCATTCATTCTATTTTAAAAACGAACCACCAAGTGTGCAAATAATTTTCGCAGCTGTAAAAAACAGATCTGCCTAGTTTTAAAATAACGACATTCAGGATGATCTTAAAGGAACTAAATTAGGAACTATCTAAGTTCTGTAACCTGAACTTTACTACATAAAAATTATATTATATAAAAGTTCTCATCAATAATAAAAATATTTCATTTATTTAACGTACTTGAATTTGTTTTATGATTATAGCCACTTTGAGTGTTCATATGTTTTTATCATTTTTAAACAACTGAGAAAAATTATTTAAAATAACAGTTTTTTCATCTGCAAAATAGTCTATTTCGTTCATATTGGGGACTACTACGTGTTAATTTATAGAGACAATACAATTGTGTAAAAGTTCTCATCAATAATAAAAATATTTCATTTATTTAACGTACTTGAATTTGTTTTATGATTATAGCCACTTCGAGTGTTCATGTTTTTATAGTTTTTAAACAACTGAGAAAAATTATTTAAAATAACACAGTTTTTTCATCTGCAAAATAGTTTATTCGTTCATATTGGGGATTACTACGTGTTAATTTATAGAGACAATACAATTGTAAAACGTTTTTATAGAAAACATTTTAATATGCACAATTTCTTATGTCAAATACTACGGCGATAACTATTTTATCGACATTGATCCTTGAATGATTCCATGTGCCTGTGTGCATACGGTTTTGGCGTGATCACGTGAACCCAACGTGATTACTGAATCTGGTCAGCGATTTGAGTACAGTAACAAGTCTAGCTTTATCAGTTTTCGAAAGATGCGGCACTTTCAATTTTGAATTATCAACTATGATATATAATTTGACGTAGACGTAGAGTTTGAAAGTTAATCAAATGTTAAAATTACAACGCTAAAAAATAAAGGAAATTGACATAACGATTTTGACACTGTCCCGTTTTTTTTTGCTTACGACAGTATACCGCCTGATTCTGAGCAAACGCAACGGCCTGAATGTACGAATATTTCTCCCGCTCCGAATAAAAATCCCCTGAACGCGTTAAGCCAATCACAAAACAGTCTGTTGCTAAACCCCCTCCTCGCGCCAACTTAATTGGCGCTTGCTATATGTATGACATCGATGTTAAGCCAATCACAAAACAGTCTGTTGCTAAACCCCCTCCTCGCGCCAACTTAATTGGCGCTTGCTATATGTATGACATCGATGTTGACGCGCCTACAGCATTCAGGGGAATTATATATTCGAAGCGGGAGAAATATTCATACATTCGGATCGTTGCGTTTACTCAGAATTAGGCGGTATAACTATTTAAATGGTTTCAGGGATTTAGTGCAATAATATTTATTGAACAGAGATAGCGCGCATTATTGATTATAAATCTTAAAATTAAAATTTTATATATTTATTCCACTTATTCGTTGTCATATATATCACATTTACCTGCAATTTGCAATTTACAAATTATTCATGATAGCTATTAAACATTTTGAAATTGTTGAAATATAGATATAAAACCTGGCTTAAACAAACAACCGTTTTGTTAAATATAAAATATGGATGCCCATAGCACAGCCCATTATTAGGTTCTTTTGGTGGGGGTGATAAATTTGAAAAACACGCATAGGTATAAGTAGAGTTGTTATTTCAGCCCACATTTTAATACTTCATAAGCAAAAAAAAAATGGGACACTGTTTCTGCGTGGGTTTAAATTGTGACTACTTAGTGGCTATCTTTACTCATAATAGTAAGTCAGGAATTGTCAAAAATGTGTGTCTTATTGACATTTATTAAACATTTTTAAAATAAATGTAAATAAAAATTACTAAAAACGATAGAGAAATATTATTTATTAAATTAAAATAATTAGTATTTCGTCATTCCACCGTTATTATTAACTGCATTTAATCTTGTAGACATTGAAGCGACAATATATTGTACAACATTTATAGAAATTTGATGCCAAGCATTTTGAACACTCTCCCAAAATTCTTCCTGGGCAGCAGCTCTATCTCATTAATCCCCATACATTTTCAATGGGATTTAGATAAGGACTGTAGGGCTGAATATCTCAAGTTTAAATTTCATTCTCTTGTAACCATTGTGTTACAAGATGAGACAGGAAATTGTGTTGTTCTTATAGCTTCCTTTAAAGTTTTGAAAGGGTTGTGCCCAATCTCAGTAACTAATGTTTCCTCTTCCTGCGTATTCGAAATTTTGTTAAGTCCGGAAATTATTTTCCGATTTAAATTATCCTCTTCCCTCCATTTTTTTTAGCAGCTGAACTTTTAAGCATATTAAATTGAACCGATACACTTCCTAATGATTTCCCATTTCTCAATCTTAGTAACAAGTCTGGCTTTATCAGTTTTCGAAAGATGCGGCATTTCACAATTTTGAATTAGCAACTATGATATATAATTTGACGTAGAGTTTGAAAGTTAATCAAATGTCGTCAAAATTACAACGCTAAAAAATAAAGAAAATTGACATAACGATTTTGACACTGTCCCGATTTTTTTGGTTACGACAGTTTATACAAATGTTTTCAATATAGATACATCGCGTACTGATGTAGTATGTGTTTATAACATCACAAGTTCAACTACCTCGCGTCGAGATCAACACTTAACTAAAATATAAACATCTGGCCGGAACACAATGGATATAATCTCTCTTTAATAACTGGGTGCGTCTCTTAAAAAAAAATTTGCGTAAACATCTCTTACAATAAGTAATTTCTTTGTTATAATACTTAAATCTTATCTGACTGTATATATGTATTAACAAAAATGTTGAGTTGTAATTTTATACGAACACGTGTTCTTTATGAAACCGGATGTATTTTGTATAGAATTCTGAAATGTGGGGAAAATCTGACAACTCTATGCCGGGGTTTTCTTTTGTCATTACAATGCATTGACTGACTTACACTCCAAATCACGAAAGATGATCCCTGCGTCATCAATAATCATTGTATGATTCAAATCAGTACTTCGGCGTCATATTAAATACTGTAAATTGAAAAATGAATATGGAACTTAACTTCGTTTCCGGGCCAAATATATTTGACACAGTCGGTCTAATTTGTAGGTTATATGAACGAATATAATCGAATTACATCTTAACTTATATTAAAATTACTATAAATTGAACAAAGCTGCTAAACAGCAAATCAAATTAAACTATAACACCACTTGAAAAATAAAATGAACTATCAAGAATTTACAACATTTAAGTCAACATATAAGATTATGTAATTCTTTAATCATTTTAATGAATGGCAAAACCAAACAGTTTCAAGTTAGTTGTAACAGCATTATTACTGGGTTGTAACAGCATTATTACTGGAATTGAAATTATACAATAGACCAGAGTATCTACTTTGTATAACTGTAATTACATATTCACTGTTATGACAGTTTTATAAACATTATCTTCCCAATTATATCATAGAATAACCCTAGATATTAGTTAAACGTTCTACAGTGCCTTATTTTAAATAAATTTTGGAATATATTGCAGTATAACTTAACACTGCCATAATAGATAAGTTGAGTTTTGCACAAAGGTCAGTATAAATATTTGAAATTGCAGTATGCATTATAAACAGAACATATTCATACAAATTTATTTGCTGTGAAATGTTTTTTTTTGCTTTGAAATTATTTGTTGACTGCTAGTAAAATAGAACTTGTACGATTGCAGAAAGAAATTTTGAAAAAGGAACATGAAATGGAGCAAGAAAGAAAAAGTTTAGTAATTGAACTTTCAAAAAATTTTACTTGCAATAAGTTATAGATTTATATAATATATACAAACAATAGTTATTTTATTTATTGTTTTCATCAAATTGTATGAATTTGTTAACACCAGAAGATTAGAGCTGATATACACCAAATCAAATAAGGCAGTCGAAACACATTTCACTAGTGTACCTTGCAAAAACTTGCTACAAAAAGATGAAAACACATTCAAATGTATTTAATTGGACATACATTTTTTTTTATATGCATTGTATTTTTAACTCCAAATATTAAAATTGCAACGAAAAAGAATACGCAGTAAGAAAAAGGAGCCAATTAAAAAAAAACTTAATATATTAAATTGTCAATGTAACTGGGAATTATAATTGTTTAATAAGTTAATATACATATATAATCATTTAACAAAATTGCCTTATTATTTGTTTAATAATAAAATTATCATGAGTATATATACAAAAAAAAGGAAATATAAAAAATATTTAATAAATATTTTATAATATTGTAACAACTATCACAAAGTATAACTGGGCTATTGAAATGTTCATTTTCTTAGCTTCTTTTTATTGCCGATCCATTCAAAATTGTTTGGTCATGTGTAGATCCTGGCCATCTGGCTACGATGTCACAAATTCTTAATTGAGAATGTCCTATTACCTGAATATTCCATGATAAATATCCTTTCTGTTTCGGTACAATCAATTCTACTTAGTACATTAGGAAATCTAGCTACTTGTTAAATTCTGTTTCTGTAATTTTTCTACCTTTCTAGACATATTTAGATAAAAATTGTGGCCACAGTCTGGCAATTGCATGTGTAACATTTTGTATGATTATTTGTATTAATATCATTGTATTTGTTGCATAAAAAATCAGTTACTAAAAGTATAAACTAACATTACATAAACAACTAATCAGCTGTATACTAATACTTGATACTTTTACTGCCAACACAAGAAAATTTGATATATTTGGCGTGAACTAAAAACGACGTGTAGCACGTACGTTGGCTTAAATCTTGGGTTATAATATAGATTAAGTAAAAACATGGGATAGCTAACAGTTTTTTTTTATCTGCGGTCATATAGGAAGTATTGTTAATCACTATCTTCACTGCTGCTTGAATCATCAATGTTAATTATAAAGCCATTGATTTCACAATGTAAATGTATTTTATCCAACACCTCCTAATAATAGACCTAGAACTATGGCGATTTTAAATCAATTATGTAGCTTCTTATAACTCACTAGTGAGTTAAAAACATAATTTATCTCACTAGTGAGATAAAACAAGGTGAAATTTAGATTGCATAGAGACATTCAAACTGCTATAGTTTTAACACATTTATATTCATTCTAAAGGGTAAACAATAGCAACTAATTAACATTCACATTAATATTAAAGTTGAAGGAAATCCTCTTTGTATCTGACTCTGCATTCAGGTTATTCGAATTTAGAGTTATACTAGAAGACGTATTTGAAGTATCCTGAAGAGAAATTTGATGACCAGAAGTCGAGGATGTTAGACTGCCTGAACCTTGAATCTTTCTGGCTATATCAATCTTGTTGGATACTGAATTTTGTTGGATACTGAATCTTGTATATAACCTTCTGCCACAGTGGACGATTTCCACCCACCATGTCGTTTAACTGTTGTAATATCAGCTCCTGCGTTTGCCAGAAAAGATGCTGACGAACATCTCAGACTATGTCCTGTATATAATTGAGCTTCTGGTAGGTTCAGGAAAGATGCAACTTTCTGAGGTATCTTAGAAATGGTGTTAATTCCAACTGGCTGGATAGTGCATTTTTCTTTCTTGTAATTTAGGAAGAATCTGCCATGTGGAATACCTTTTGGTCTCATACAGACATATTTTCTGTAGAGGTCAAGAATATCTGTTGTAAATCCTTCTGCCATAACAGTGAAACTTCTAGATACGTTTGTCTTTGTCAGCTATCGAAACATATAAGTATCCTCCTTTATCTTCTATATCGTCAACTTTCAGCTTAGTTATTTCATCACAACGACACGCACCTGATGCACCCATTATTAAGGCAACCTGCATAGAATACACAAACGAATAATGAATAAATACTTTGAATTAAATATAAGAATATAAATAATACCTTCATCATCAAATATTTATTGTTAGGAGCCTCATTCAGAAACTTCTCTATATGTAGCCTCTCCAAGATTTTCGCCTTTTTGGACTTGTGGGTTCTTGCCTCACTCTTCAAATAGGAAATCAGTTTTCCGTATTTTGATATGTCACTATTCATATACACTTTCAAAGTACTTCTTAACATGGAATACTTCGTCCACAATGAAGAAGGTGCTATTTTCCTTCTCTAAATATGGAAATACGCCAGCATAACTTCTTCGTTAATTCCAGTGATACTTTGCTGTTTTCTCCATTCTTCAAAATGACGAAATTTCTTAAACATTTCTCCATTCATTTCACCACGATAATCTTCTATTTGTGATTTGCTTGAAAACAATAAAGAAGCATTTGACATAAAACATAATTTTGAACCACAATGTAATACAACATATCGCTTGCCCTCACTCTGCAGATTATTATCTTGCCGGGTCTCATCAAGCAATACCACTTCTCTCTGAACAGAACTCAAATTCTTTATGTAATTCCTAAGAAATGTCAATCTTATCTCTGCAATGTTGGATAGTTCCACTAATGCTCTATGATTATTATCCTTTTTATATTTAAATCCAATATTGTGAAGTACACGATTTAAACTACTGCTACACAGCTTTAATGCATTTTACTGTAACTAATCCCAAGCACAATGCATCTGCCACTCGCTAAACAAAAGGTTTATTAAAATCTAAATATATTATGTGCTCATGTAATAGGTATTAACACCACCATGGTTTTTCTCTCGTTCAAAATATTGCAACGAATTTAAAACAAGTTGTCGTGATTGCTGCCTTTATAGTTTTGAAAAAATAAATTTCAAAGAATATAGCTGCTTTCGTTTGTGCACTTATTTTGATTATGATTAACGTAAACATAATCCGTGTTTAGTAATCATTTGTAACTAATCCGACGTCGCAAAAGAACGTCGTATTCAGAGCTTTGATTCTATAATAGTGCCGATTGACATATGTATATAAATAAAATGGAGAAATGGAGACTATGTATATTTTATAATAATATTTTAATTGAAATATTTCAGGAAATGGCTTTAAAATCATTTGATGATTTATCATCTTCTAGCTCATCTAGTGATACTGACAGTTCGTTCAGATACTATCTGCCACACATATTTCTTCTTTTTTGCATGCTTCAATTCGTCTTGGTATTCTGCATACAAACTAATGAGAAATAAAGTTTCTTGTTCGGTCCAAAATTCATCAAAGCTATTTCTATTTTCTTGCCGTTCATCCAATTCTTTTTCAACATGATAATTTTCATTCAGGTCTTCAGAAAACATTGTAGTTTGCTGATCTTTATTCCCTGCAACTTCATCATTGTGATCTTCAATCCTATGTATTATATTTTGTTCGTATAATTTATGATACTTTGTTAGTTCATTATAGAAGTTGGAATCTGAAAAATCGACATCAAAAAATAAATTGTTATTGACAAATGTTTAAAAGTTAACTTACCCGTTTCAGCTTCTTCTATTTCGTAAGGCGATAAAAAAACTTGATATTTATTGCCACTTTCATGTTGGATAATTACCTTTTTCATTTTTATATTCATTAACAGCAGGTCGGAAAATTGTATCTTGACAGCCTTGTATTTACGTTAAGAGGTTAAGTTTTTATGATTGTAAACATACAAAACATCATTTATTAAGGATTCGGAGGGGCAAGGGGATTACAGCGGATTTATAATCATGTTTTATTTAAACAGAAGGGGAAAGTTGCAATCGAACACGTATGTATCGAATCACACCGAATTCTGGTTTGTTGATTGATGTATTTATAAAAAGAAAATAAATTCCATCAAATATCAACGAATGTATGTTGTCAAATGTCAACCACTAACGACAGAACTACTAAGCGGAAATGTATGTATTTATCACGGAGTAGGTAATAATCCCGTCTTTGTCTTACTCAAATAAATTGCTTGAGCCGTATGTCTTTGCTAGAAAACACATACTTTCGTTCAAGCTATCCTTGTCATACAAGTAGGTACTGTTTGTTATTCGGATGTGGAGATTATTCTTTGAATGTCGTTGATAGAATTATATATCAATGACGCAGGGATCATCTTTCGTGATTTGGAGTGTACACTCCAAATCACGAAAGATGATCCCTGCGTCATTGATATATAATTCTATCAACGACATTCAAAGAATAATCTCCACATCCGAATAACAAACAGTACCTACTTGTATGACAAGGATAGCTTGAACGAAAGTATGTGTTTTCTAGCAAAGACATACGGCTCAAGCAATTTATTTGAGTAAGACAAAGACGGGATTATTACCTACTCCGTGATAAATACATACATTTCCGCTTAGTAGTTCTGTCGTTAGTGGTTGACATTTGACAACATACATTCGTTGATATTTGATGGAATTTATTTTCTTTTTATAAATACATCAATCAACAAACCAGAATTCGGTGTGATTCGATACATACGTGTTCGATTGCAACTTTCCCCTTCTGTTTAAATAAAACATGATTATAAATCCGCTGTAATCCCCTTGCCCCTCCGAATCCTTAATAAATGATGTTTTGTATGTTTACAATCATAAAAACTTAACCTCTTAACGTAAATACAAGGCTGTCAAGATACAATTTTCCGACCTGCTGTTAATGAATATAAAAATGAAAAAGGTAATTATCCAACATGAAAGTGGCAATAAATATCAAGTTTTTTTATCGCCTTACGAAATAGAAGAAGCTGAAACGGGTAAGTTAACTTTTAAACATTTGTCAATAACAATTTATTTTTTGATGTCGATTTTTCAGATTCCAACTTCTATAATGAACTAACAAAGTATCATAAATTATACGAACAAAATATAATACATAGGATTGAAGATCACAATGATGAAGTTGCAGGGAATAAAGATCAGCAAACTACAATGTTTTCTGAAGACCTGAATGAAAATTATCATGTTGAAAAAGAATTGGATGAACGGCAAGAAAATAGAAATAGCTTTGATGAATTTTGGACCGAACAAGAAACTTTATTTCTCATTAGTTTGTATGCAGAATACCAAGACGAATTGAAGCATGCAAAAAAGAAGAAATATGTGTGGCAGATAGTATCTGAACGAACTGTCAGTATCACTAGATGAGCTAGAAGATGATAAATCATCAAATGATTTTAAAGCCATTTCCTGAAATATTTCAATTAAAATATTATTATAAAATATACATAGTCTCCATTTCTCCATTTTATTTATATACATATGTCAATCGGCACTATTATAGAATCAAAGCTCTGAATACGACGTTCTTTTGCGACGTCGGATTAGTTACAAATGATTACTAAACACGGATTATGTTTACGTTAATCATAATCAAAATAAGTGCACAAACGAAAGCAGCTATATTCTTTGAAATTTATTTTTTCAAAACTATAAAGGCAGCAATCACGACAACTTGTTTTAAATTCGTTGCAATATTTTGAACGAGAGAAAAACCATGGTGGTGTTAATACCTATTACATGAGCACATAATATATTTAGATTTTAATAAACCTTTTGTTTAGCGAGTGGCAGATGCATTGTGCTTGGGATTAGTTACAGTAAAATGCATTAAAGCTGTGTAGCAGTAGTTTAAATCGTGTACTTCACAATATTGGATTTAAATATAAAAAGGATAATAATCATAGAGCATTAGTGGAACTATCCAACATTGCAGAGATAAGATTGACATTTCTTAGGAATTACATAAAGAATTTGAGTTCTGTTCAGAGAGAAGTGGTATTGCTTGATGAGACCCGGCAAGATAATAATCTGCAGAGTGAGGGCAAGCGATATGTTGTATTACATTGTGGTTCAAAATTATGTTTTATGTCAAATGCTTCTTTATTGTTTTCAAGCAAATCACAAATAGAAGATTATCGTGGTGAAATGAATGGAGAAATGTTTAAGAAATTTCGTCATTTTGAAGAATGGAGAAAACAGCAAAGTATCACTGGAATTAACGAAGAAGTTATGCTGGCGTATTTCCATATTTAGAGAAGGAAAATAGCACCTTCTTCATTGTGGACGAAGTATTCCATGTTAAGAAGTACTTTGAAAGTGTATATGAATAGTGACATATCAAAATACGGAAAACTGATTTCCTATTTGAAGAGTGAGGCAAGAACCCACAAGTCCAAAAAGGCGAAAATCTTGGAGAGGCTACATATAGAGAAGTTTCTGAATGAGGCTCCTAACAATAAATATTTGATGATGAAGGTATTATTTATATTCTTATATTTAATTCAAAGTATTTATTCATTATTCGTTTGTGTATTCTATGCAGGTTGCCTTAATAATGGGTGCATCAGGTGCGTGTCGTTGTGATGAAATAACTAAGCTGAAAGTTGACGATATAGAAGATAAAGGAGGATACTTATATGTTTCGATAGCTGACAAAGACAAACGTATCTAGAAGTTTCACTGTTATGGCAGAAGGATTTACAACAGATATTCTTGACCTCTACAGAAAATATGTCTGTATGAGACCAAAAGGTATTCCACATGGCAGATTCTTCCTAAATTACAAGAAAGAAAAATGCACTATCCAGCCAGTTGGAATTAACACCATTTCTAAGATACCTCAGAAAGTTGCATCTTTCCTGAACCTACCAGAAGCTCAATTATATACAGGACATAGTCTGAGATGTTCGTCAGCATCTTTTCTGGCAAACGCAGGAGCTGATATTACAACAGTTAAACGACATGGTGGGTGGAAATCGTCCACTGTGGCAGAAGGTTATATACAAGATTCAGTATCCAACAAAATTCAGTATCCAACAAGATTGATATAGCCAGAAAGATTCAAGGTTCAGGCAGTCTAACATCCTCGACTTCTGGTCATCAAATTTCTCTTCAGGATACTTCAAATACGTCTTCTAGTATAACTCTAAATTCGAATAACCTGAATGCAGAGTCAGATACAAAGAGGATTTCCTTCAACTTTAATATTAATGTGAATGTTAATTAGTTGCTATTGTTTACCCTTTAGAATGAATATAAATGTGTTAAAACTATAGCAGTTTGAATGTCTCTATGCAATCTAAATTTCACCTTGTTTTATCTCACTAGTGAGATAAATTATGTTTTTAACTCACTAGTGAGTTATAAGAAGCTACATAATTGATTTAAAATCGCCATAGTTCTAGGTCTATTATTAGGAGGTGTTGGATAAAATACATTTACATTGTGAAATCAATGGCTTTATAATTAACATTGATGATTCAAGCAGCAGTGAAGATAGTGATTAACAATACTTCCTATATGACCGCAGATAAAAAAAAACTGTTAGCTATCCCATGTTTTTACTTAATCTATATTATAACCCAAGATTTAAGCCAACGTACGTGCTACACGTCGTTTTTAGTTCACGCCAAATATATCAAATTTTCTTGTGTTGGCAGTAAAAGTATCAAGTATTAGTATACAGCTGATTAGTTGTTTATGTAATGTTAGTTTATACTTTTAGTAACTGATTTTTTATGCAACAAATACAATGATATTAATACAAATAATCATACAAAATGTTACACATGCAATTGCCAGACTGTGGCCACAATTTTTATCTAAATATGTCTAGAAAGGTAGAAAAATTACAGAAACAGAATTTAACAAGTAGCTAGATTTCCTAATGTACTAAGTAGAATTGATTGTACCGAAACAGAAAGGATATTTATCATGGAATATTCAGGTAATAGGACATTCTCAATTAAGAATTTGTGACATCGTAGCCAGATGGCCAGGATCTACACATGACCAAACAATTTTGAATGGATCGGCAATAAAAAGAAGCTAAGAAAATGAACATTTCAATAGCCCAGTTATACTTTGTGATAGTTGTTACAATATTATAAAATATTTATTAAATATTTTTTATATTTCCTTTTTTTTGTATATATACTCATGATAATTTTATTATTAAACAAATAATAAGGCAATTTTGTTAAATGATTATATATGTATATTAACTTATTAAACAATTATAATTCCCAGTTACATTGACAATTTAATATATTAAGTTTTTTTTTAATTGGCTCCTTTTTCTTACTGCGTATTCTTTTTCGTTGCAATTTTAATATTTGGAGTTAAAAATACAATGCATATAAAAAAAAATGTATGTCCAATTAAATACATTTGAATGTGTTTTCATCTTTTTGTAGCAAGTTTTTGCAAGGTACACTAGTGAAATGTGTTTCGACTGCCTTATTTGATTTGGTGTATATCAGCTCTAATCTTCTGGTGTTAACAAATTCATACAATTTGATGAAAACAATAAATAAAATAACTATTGTTTGTATATATTATATAAATCTATAACTTATTGCAAGTAAAATTTTTTGAAAGTTCAATTACTAAACTTTTTCTTTCTTGCTCCATTTCATGTTCCTTTTTCAAAATTTCTTTCTGCAATCGTACAAGTTCTATTTTACTAGCAGTCAACAAATAATTTCAAAGCAAAAAAAAACATTTCACAGCAAATAAATTTGTATGAATATGTTCTGTTTATAATGCATACTGCAATTTCAAATATTTATACTGACCTTTGTGCAAAACTCAACTTATCTATTATGGCAGTGTTAAGTTATACTGCAATATATTCCAAAATTTATTTAAAATAAGGCACTGTAGAACGTTTAACTAATATCTAGGGTTATTCTATGATATAATTGGGAAGATAATGTTTATAAAACTGTCATAACAGTGAATATGTAATTACAGTTATACAAAGTAGATACTCTGGTCTATTGTATAATTTCAATTCCAGTAATAATGCTGTTACAACCCAGTAATAATGCTGTTACAACTAACTTGAAACTGTTTGGTTTTGCCATTCATTAAAATGATTAAAGAATTACATAATCTTATATGTTGACTTAAATGTTGTAAATTCTTGATAGTTCATTTTATTTTTCAAGTGGTGTTATAGTTTAATTTGATTTGCTGTTTAGCAGCTTTGTTCAATTTATAGTAATTTTAATATAAGTTAAGATGTAATTCGATTATATTCGTTCATATAACCTACAAATTAGACCGACTGTGTCAAATATATTTGGCCCGGAAACGAAGTTAAGTTCCATATTCATTTTTCAATTTACAGTATTTAATATGACGCCGAAGTACTGATTTGAATCATACAATGATTATTGATGACGCAGGGATCATCTTTCGTGATTTGGAGTGTATTTTCATTTCCAATTACAAATACGAATAAATATATGGTGGCATAGGCAACCAGTTATATACACCAGTAACATTAAATTTTCGAACTGTCAAAATTTTTGTTTTTCGTTCATACTTAAATCTTAAATTAAATACATTTTATTGAAAAATACATAATTTAAAACATTTAATTATACCAACAGGCGTATAACATGTGCGAAGACAATTTTAAATATTTTTAAGAAATTCAAAGAAGATGAATAGTATTTTTTTAAAGTTGAAATACCTATATCTAAGATAGTAAAATTGGTGTATGAAAAAATGTGGAAAATATAACCAAAATTCTTGTAGGTAATAAATGTACTTTCATTATTTGGATTT
This sequence comes from Melolontha melolontha, assembly GCA_935421215.2. NCBI lineage: Eukaryota > Metazoa > Arthropoda > Insecta > Coleoptera > Scarabaeidae > Melolontha > Melolontha melolontha. The sequence goes on along the minus strand of OW285237.1, from coordinate 132,901,195 downwards.
TTGCAAGAAAGAATAAGAGAAAGTAAAATCAATTACAGCCGATGTAATAATAACTATAAGGCAATACCTCGAAAGGCCAAATTCAAATCAGGACATAGATCCTCTTTTATTTTGGAAGTTAAGTTTTAAGAAAAAAAGGTAATTACATTTTTTATTTGGATTTTCTTTTAGGTAACAGGAATGGAGCTGAAACCCTTAAAACAATGTGCAGTGCAAGGTAACCTAAGTATTTATTTTATTAAAATTACATCCAATTTTTTCCTATTAGCTATTCAATGAGTTTCATCTTACTATACTTTCTAACTATTAAAGATATGAATATTTAAGCATTCAAAGCGAAACTATTTAGATTGCCATACATAATGTACATGAAACTCTTTTTAGTCTATTTCAAAACTTAAAATTTATTGAGAAAGTATTCTAAAATCTAGTTTGGCAATAATACTTATACTGGATACTGGCAACAGTGGGTAATACTAAAGAAAATAAAGCCACAAAGAATTTGGTTATGTTTTTAGAAAAGAAAGAAAATCTCAGTTTTAATGAAAAAATTAATTTATTCTAACAATTAAGATAAAACGACATAACAAAAGCGTTTATAGCAAATTTTCAAAATGTCCTTGTCTTTCAAGGCAATAAGAAAGACGATTTTGAAAGCAATTCAGGGTATTCAGAATAAATTCTGGATTTATTCCATCACATGCAGTAAGTATACGTTCTTTCAATTGATCCAAGTTATGAATTTGCAAGTTATTATAATGTTTCTTTTTAGGTAACCCCAAAGAAAGAAATCATCTGGAGATAAATCAGCTGATCTTGGGGGCCATGGTATGGGGCCAAACCTGCCAATCCCGCCTTTGAAATGTGTTACTTAAAATGTTCCTGACGGCGTGAGTAGAATGTGCCAGAACCCCATCCATTTGGAACCAAAGTTGATCAACATTTAGTATCTCAATTGTTGGAACGATGTGGTTTCGTAAGAGATTTAAATATTTTTCTGCAGTGAGGTTACCATCACTAAAAAATAGGCCAATAAGTCTATCGCTTATAATCCAATCCAGACCTTGACTTTTTGAAGGTACTGTGTTCGGGTTAGGTTTTGGGCATGAGGATTTGTATGGGATCAATACCTAATGGATTAATGGAAAGGAAATTTAGTATTTTTCAATGGATAAATGTAGAATATAAACTGTAAATTCTGAGAGTTCACCATTTATGATAAATGTAGCTTCATCAGTAAAAATTATTTACTGCATGATTTAAATTTTCTTCGCTTTCATTTAACATATTAAACATTTTTTCACAAAAATCAGTTCGTTTTACTTTATCTTCCTCGAAAAGCTCCTGATGGTTTGATACCTTGTATGGCTTATATTTAAATTCTTTCAGGGTCCTGTACACCATACTGTACAATACTCCAAAATGCTTGGCTACACCTAAAAGCGATCCTACCGACAGTTCTTCTACATAACAGAGGATATTTAGCTTCAAGTCTTCTGTTAACACATGATTGATTTTATTATTTTTTTTGTGTGAATTTAGAAGACAACCATCTTCTTTGAATCTATTATAAATATTTTAAATTGTCTTTGCACAAGGTATGGGCCTGTTAGGATAATTAACGGCAAACATGTCTCGTCCTTAAGCTGTTATTTTTCTAATACCACATTATCATTGAAACTTTTTCGTGGTTGCTATACGTATGCATGATTTAAATAAATTATCTATTTTTCAATAAAATATATTTAATTTAAGAATTTTGTAATTATAGAGCGTTTCACGCCCATGATGAAGTACAGGCCATATGGAGATAGCGTACATAGTTGCCAAGTCGCAAACTCATTCCTACCAACATACCTATATTGCTGATAATCAGGCCTGCTGTCAATAGTATTGTATTGACATAACCTTAATTGTATTTATAATGAACAAAATTTTAAAATTATTATTAGTTTGCATCTGTTTATAATATATTCGATGCCAAGAAAAAGTAAATAAGAGTGAAATATCATTTTAGTTAATGTATATGAAAAGTAAATCATTATATTAACAAACTACTTAAAATTGTATGTTTAAGTTATAATTTGGTTTAACCAACACACCATTTGTATACTCAAGGTTTGTTTTGAATTAAAACAATTATTTTATATACCGTGTGGCCGCCATCGATAGCGCGATGCATGTATTAGTAACTACTGGTCGACTATAATGGGCGGGCCAACTTGAGATGCCACACCGACAGCGGGTGTATTATAAGAATTCATTTTCGTGATATTTATTTATCATTCTTTCGCAAAATTGCATACGGCGATAATAATCATCGGAAAAAGGTACTTGTGAACTTGTAAAATTTGTATGAACGATATTTATTAGTACGTAAAATATTTTGAGCCGTTGTTTTGCTGATACCCAATTCGCGGGCAATTTATCGAGACGACATAGTGGGATTTACTTCGACTAAAGCACATACTCGAATTTCTATATCACTTATATTCTTATCCGGAACAACTTTACTTTTATTAGTTACTATAGAAAATGTAGTTTCGAACCGATTAACTGTCCTACGAATGGTGCTTGCATTGGGAATTTGACTTTCAGGGTAATTAGCTGCAAATAAAGCTCGAGTTACTTCCGCGGAATTACCACCGTAAAATTGTTTAATCATAAAGAGTTTTTGCTCCGGTGTATAATACTCCATTTTTTAAATGACCGTTACGTACATCAACAACGCGGTTTATTAAATAATGTGAGCGAGTAGTTTCCCTGACCAGTGGCGGCTCGTGCTAAAAATTTTAAGGTGTTCTGCAAGTTTTACAAAAAAATTTACCTTGCACGGGCAGTAAGAGGTTGTCTCCCATCGATCTTATCGTGCTTTCTTCGCCTTCCGCACTGAAGTAATGGATTTCTGGAACGATTGCCAATTGTCACACAAAAAAATAAGAGTCTCTAATATTATTGTTTTTACGTTAAACTCGCCGCACCGTAAAAATAGTCGCGAAAATATTAAATACCGATAGGTCCAACTCGCAACGGGCCATAGGCAACAACATACCTATGGAACGTAATGCGGTGTGGCAACGTGTGTACGATGCCTATATTGAGTGACTTTCTTAAAATTTAAATTTATTTTGCAGAATTATTGATTTTTTTACTTTTATCTTTTAGAAAACCTTATTGTTTTTTTATTACTTAAAATTACTTTATATGAAAAATAGTATACCATAAAAGTGTAAACAAAGACAATATACATTGAAACGAATATTGATTCAATTCTATTGTCATGAAATTGAATTTGTCAATCGTTGTTAAATTTGTTAGAATGAATAGATATTTATATTTATCGGAAAATACTTCTACTTAAAGCAAACAAATAAGGTGTAGTGTTTTGTTATAGGAATGTATAATATCCATTTCTTCCTGCATATTGATTATGCAGCTGATGCTTTCGTAATATGCTCATATTAGTATTATTTCAACTTATACTTCGGTCGATACATACCGACTTCCTTCAAACCAGGAGGAAGATACAGTTGTAATTAAACTATACTTCCTTTTTTTTTATTACCTACGGATATTCACAATTCCAAAGTTGCTTATTGTAGATTGTAATTAGCTGAATGCTGTCGCAAAACTGATCTCTGCATTTTTAAAAATGCAAGAATAAAATTAACCCCTGCCCTTATTATAATTTTACAAAGGAACAGACACGTTCTTCAATTTCTACGAAAAACTAAGCCTACAGTTCATGTATAATACAGTGATAATGAAGACTGGAGCGTTTGTCGACCTACGAAGTTGTACTTTACTTGTTTATTGTTAATAAAAGGCTGATGGAAATATTACGTGAGATTTTGGTATCTGTATTATAATAACATCACGATAATAGTAGAAATACAAATATGAGCATATTACGAAAGCATCAGCTGCATAATCAATATGCAGGAAGAAATGGATATTATACATTCCTCATTCCTATAACAAAACACTACACCTTATTTGTTTGCTTTAAGTATTAGTATTTTCCGATAAATATAAATATCTATTCATTCTAACAAATTTAACAACGATTGACAAATTCAATTTCATGACAATACAATTGAATGAATATTCGTTTCAATGTATACTGTCTTTGTTTACACTTTTATGGTATACTATTTTTCATATAAAGTAATTTTAAGTAATAAAAAAACAATAACGTTTTCTAAAAGATAAAAGTAAAAAAATCAATAATTCTGCAAAATAAATTTAAATTTTAAGAAAGTCACTCAATATAGGCATCGTACACACGTTGCCCACCGCATTACGTTCCATACGTATATTGTTGCCTATGGCCCGTTGCGAGTTGGACCTATCGTATACAGAACCATATCGCCTTCCGCGCTGGAATAAATGCACTGCATTTCGCTGCATTTAATGCAGCGACCAGGCCTGCTAAAATGACGCATTGGTTTTAGACACTCGCGGGGGTAGCGGGGTGCGCGCGGGTGTTTGACAGAGCTCTGAGCGCACGCTCGTGTGGACCAGATAAGGAACAAGTGAGCGATCGCGCGAATTCGGTTGGTTATTCCACTGGTCGCCTATTGAATATTATTTGGAATTTCGGAAGCGAATATCTCGGCTCCTACTTGTTGGATTTTGATGATTGAGGTGTCAAATTGTAGGGTTTGATGTCCTCTACAGGTGATGTAGAAAAATATGCAAATTTTTTGATATACAGGGGGAGAATTTTCATAACAATATGTTACGCTTTTATAAACATCAGAAATATCGGAAAAATTATGTAAAAGAAAACTAGTTATAACTAATACAGGTTCGCCCGCCCAATTTTTTGGGAGCTCTGCAGCACTGCAGCGCTTATGCGCTAGCCGCCACTGCCCCTGACGATATAAACATTGCAACTATCACCCATATGCGGGAGCGACAGCTAATGCGCTTGCGCGACTACACCGTCTAAATGTGAATTTATTGGACAAATACGAGTGCATCATACGGATATGCGATATACTAGGCTCTCTTGTAATCCATTGGAACATTGCGTCTACTTCTTTACCGTTCTAACACACGGACACCTCTGTGTGTTTTGCTTACACTACAGGTTTCGCTATAGTGCAGACGCACGCGGCCACATGGTATGTATATTGGTTTCCTTTATTATAAAAAATAGTTTGATTTGTCTATTAGAATACAAGCAATAATCATAAAAAGTTTTTTTGTGTAGACCATAAACATACAAAAAATACTGCAATATAGATATATTTAACCAATAACATAAAAATATCAACATCTTATTTTTTAAATTAAATTAAAACTTGACTGCTGTAGTAACATTAGTTATAGGTTTGTTTCGAGAAGAATCCCTATTATTTTTAGTGAATCGGAATTTAAATCTGTTTTACAGCCACCATCGTGTACTATAATACTGCCTACCAATTGGCTAAAAGAGATGCAAACTGTCAGAGATTCGTTCTTGGAACAGACCTACAATCCACTGGATGTTGAAGCAGCATTCGAATAGCCGACAGGGTCAGTCAATAAATCGTCTTCCATATCATCAGTTGAACCTGAGTCTCCCACATGGATGATAAACTCCTCAACATCATCTTGCAATCGACAATCCACATTTCTTCTTCAATTTTTTTTACATGCTGAATATAATTCTTCCAATTGTCAGCTGTCACATTACTATAGGCACTCGTAATTAATGGTGCCATATCTTTTACTTTGAACGTAGGTTGTGCATCTTTATGTGATTTTTCACTTGGGCCCAAACCATCTCTATTGGATTCAGCTCACAATGGTAAGGTGGTAAACGTAGAACTTCTCGGCCAGCATCTTTCGCCAACATATCAAGCTTATATTTGTCATATTGATATTTTACTTGTGATACACTAAACAACAAATCTCTTTTTAACATATTATCTTCAACGGATATATTTTTTTCAGTCAGCCAGACAATTATATTTTCTTTTCTCCATGCATTTGTAGGTATCTTCTCAACCTTTCTGCTGTAGTACGATGCATTGTCTAGAACAATTACAGCATTTTCAGGAGTATTTGGCAATAATTGCTCAATGAACCACTTTTCAAACGTATCTGCATCCATCTCATTATGTGCATCAGATGTATTTTCTTGCATAGAAATGTTAATTCGGCACCAGGAAGTAAGCCATTTTCATTGCCAGCATGTACTAATGCAAAGCGAGGACCAAGACCACTCGGAGATTTTAATCCTGTACTCAATCCTCGAACAAATGCTTCTCGAGTACTTTTTATTGTAGTATCTTGCCAGACTTTACTTACTGTGTGTCCTACATTAACCCACGACTCATCTGTGTAAACTATATACCTACCTGGAACAAATATTATTTTAGGTATATGCTTTTATATAAAGAACAAAGAAACTTTACCTTCATTTCGAAATGTCTTGATATCTCGCAGATACTTGTGTCTCCATCTTATCTTCAATGAGTATGCTTTTCCGTTTAACAGTTTGAAATTTAAAACCAATATCTTTCAAAAGTCTATATAATGTTGATCGTGTAAAAGTAGGGAGATCATTGTCATTGTTGATGGTAGCAAGAACTGTATTCACAGTGGGTGGTATGTTTTGCATGAAAAATCTATGAACTTGTTGTTGTACAAGTGCGTGTATATTTTCATCATAACGAGCATTTACTTGTACCCCTTTTCTCTTCTGCTTGTTTTTTTTTTGGACTCAACAACGGCCCTTTTTCTTGTTCCTTTCTCATGTTGTATATGCTGCGTACTGAACAATGTAGTGCTTCACTTGCTTCAGCAGCAGCAGCAGTAACAGTCATAGGTTTTTTAAGAAAATGATTAAAAACATTTAGTATCATCTGCTTTTCTCTTCGACTAAAACATTCACCCCTTCGTGATTTTTTCTCTCCAGGCTCCATTACTGAAGTTTAGAATCTGTAACGGTAATGTTTTTATTTACGAGCACATTTCCTTCACATTCCAACTTACCACAAACTTTTGTAAACAACAACTGGAGAATATAATAAAGAGAGAGAGAATATAATATATAATAATAAGAATATAAGGTATATAATATAATAACACTATAACAAGAACGAAGAATAACAAATAATATTTAATAAAAATACGGAAAGGAACAATTTGACACTTGACAAGATAACAAAGAGAACAAACTACTGTACTGTTAACTGTAGCAGTCTGGTTATCTGTACGAATTAAAAATGCCCAATAAAAATTAATATACATTTTCCACATAGCGAGCGGTGGAAAAGGATAGCGCGATGCAATTTCTTAAAGAAAATAAAAGAGGGGAATGCTCCATAAGAGCCCATACTTCATCGTGGGCGTGAAACGCTCTATAATAAAAATTGAGAAATATGTAACATTAAAAAATTTTTCTATTTTGTGTTCGAAATTAATTCATTATGACACCCGAAACCAGTGTTGCCAGCCAGCATTTACGTTACATCGGTAGATTTGTAGACAAATTTCGGTAGATTCCGTAAAAAATCCGTAGCTTTAAAATTTTTATAATATATTTATTATTACCTATACTGCTAACTATTGCCAATGAGTAATATAGAGGTAAATGTATCTACATAAGCTTTATTAAATAATAATAATAAACAATTACTTATAGGTTTCTAAACAACCAATCTGCCATAAAAATTCAGATTTTATTTTGTTTCCTTTCCTTACTTATTGTTAGATACATATAAGTCTAGCAGAACTGCAAAACACAATATTTCAGAGGTGACAAGAAAACGAAATTGCAAAGGATAAAATCAAAATTAATTTTATTCAAAGTAAACAAATACAAATAAAATTATTAGACTAACTTAACGGAATGTTTTCTAAAATATAAATAAACATAATTTATATCCTACTCATTGGGATATAAATTATGATTATTCATTTTTAAAAGCAACTTTTCCCAATTGAAAAATCGTAACAACTTTTTATTATCAATAAATAGCTTGGTATGCAATAATCCACATATTATTGCAGTCGCTAATCTGTTCCGCTGTTTAGTTTTTATTAAGTTAATACTTGAAAAGACTTTCCACATTTACGGTGAATGGCGAAGGCAAAGTAAATTTTGAGCAAAACTAAACATCGGAGTACCATCATCATAAGTTGTTTCTTTGATCTGTTGTCAAAATTCTTCAGTATCACTCGAATACGACTGAATAATATCAGTATTTCGCAAAAGACGACATTTACATAAATTTGGAAACTTAACAGCTACAACTGTAATGGTGTGAATAGTACCACTTTTAACTGTGTGCTGATTCAAAAATTAAAATTTTTGTAAAATATCGTTTTTAGTTGCAGCGAGCATATTGAAAAAAAATTATTCTGATATATTTATACACATTGTCGATTCGCAATAACATTCGCACATTTATGTACCGCCTTATGCATAGTCGCGAAGTTAATAGGGTGTTAGTACGCTATTAGTTAGTAGCTACTAAGAGCGTACTAAGATGCTTTTATCTTTTCGTATTCATAGTCGCGTATTTCATCATACTTAGTGGCTACTAACTAATAGGATCTTAGTAGAAAAAAATATGTGGCAACCGTGCAAACGGAGTTCGTAGGCATGCGCATTTTGCATGAAGGCAGGGTTGCCAGACGTACCGTAATTACGGAATTATACCACTATTTCATCCTTAAAAAATATAACGTACCACTACACCGTCATATACCGTATTTCAATGCTGCATACCATATTATACCGTAAATTCCATGCTGCTAACTTCTCAATTAGTTAAAGAGCAAGGATATTGTACAAACTTTGAACCAAATAACACAATGATTTCTTCAATGTTTTCAGCCAACATTTATAAAAAAGAAAATGATGATGTATCTGAATCGGAGAATGAAGTTATTTTTGAAACATAATAAGTAGTAAATGATATTGTGAAACAATTTCCGTTTATTGCACAAAATTTGTTTACTGTAAATAAGTTAAGCTGTATTGATTATGAGTCTTTCAACTTCAAAATATGCCATAAATGAAAATTGTATCAATATTATTTACTATATAATTTTTCAAAAATAACTTCATTTATACTAAACAAATTGATTAAACCTACAAGCTTCTAAATATATTTGCCTAAATGTAATGAAATGTTGCTCAATTAATAATGTAGCTTAAATGTTTATATTTTATTTATTTTATTTTAACAAAAATATAAAACTATATATATATATATTTACGACACTATGTATTATTTACTACCTATTATTTTTCAAAAATAAATTTTCTAGCTTGATATTTAAATATTTATTCCTCAAATTATTCTGCGAAAGTTTCTAGATATTACTTTTGCTTTCACATACATTGATGTTGGTTATTAATTATTGTTATTAGTTAACATGCCGAATTATGTCAATAAATTGCACCGTATTTATACCGTAACTCAATTTAATTATACCACCGTATACCGTAATAAGGCAACTGCTATACCGTATTTTAGCTTTTCATATCTGGCAACCCTGCATGAAGGAGACATTTAAAATAGTTTACCTATTGGAATTGTAGGTTATTTTAAATACGTTTTAAATAATCTTATTTGTTTTAATAAATTTTATGATTTTTTGCTTTTAAATTTGATATAAGAAAAATGTAAGTGTAATTTATAATCTTACTTAAAATTTGTATTACTGAAATTATATAATTTTGAAAGTATGGAAGATCTAGTTGATATACAAGCTGAGTTGCAAGAAGTTGAGGAAGCACAGGTAGATATCATACGAAATCCCAAAGCTTATGGTGATGATATAGGTATATACATATTTAACTGGCTTTGTAACATATTTATTACTGAATTTATTTTAGCGGAACAACATGGATTCACATGACAATATCCACAGCAATTTATTCCGACAACAATCATATATGAAGATATTTTAATTAGTAGACTTTAACAATGTTAATACATAATTTATTATTTATTGAAATACTTTAGGGATATTTTGATATAATTTTTATTAGTATTAAATATAATATATACATTTATAAGTATCCACATGTAACAAATATTCATACCTACTTTATACATGATGCAGTATTTACACGTAACTTAGATATAATTATACCTACTTTATTCTATATTTTAAATTACATCGTCCTATTGTCATACTTATCTAATATCATATAATAAACATATTCAATTATCATTTTCAGTCAATAACTTCAGCTCCAGTTTCAAGTAAACTTTTTCCAATACTGACTGATATTTTTCGGTGCTTGCATCTTCATCTGTTGCCAATGTTCTCGAAGACGTTTTGAATGTTTAACAAATCCTGTAATAAATATATCATATTACTTCCCTTAAGATAAATGATTCATTTATAGCCAACAAAGTGACATATATATATTAAATATATTACATAAATACATTTATATCACACCATCCACCTGCTACAGAACTAATATTTGCAAATAAAGCCCACATCATACCATAAATACATATTAAACAGACTTTTTCTCATCAGTTTGCTTCATTGCATCTCATGGGTACTTGGAAACAGCATTCAAAAAATAATAATTAAAATTTTGTTGATAATGAAATTATAATGAGACACCATGCACTTCCATTATTATTAAAATTGCTGTATGCCGATTATCCGTATACTTACAGTTAATGAATTCATTGTTATGATTTTTACTCTCAATTTTGTATCATTTCGTTATGTTTTGACAGTTTGCGCTTTTTCTTTTTGTAGGTTAGCTTTAATAGACACTTTAAACACGGTCTCAAACGCTATTAAGGATTTAGTAGCCTACTAACGTTAAAACATTGTTAGTACGAGGTCCGTCAAGTTGGCTCCCACACTTTTGCATTTTCAAAATTCAAATACGCCATCGTTTTGTGCTCGTTTTGTGCTGTTTTGTGCCGTAAAGCACGAATTTTGTGCTCATCCCCTTCCCGAGATATTCGCGTTTGAAAATTGGGAGCCAACTTGACGGTGGCTCCCACATTTTCGAATTTTCAAAATTCAAATACGCCATCGTTTTGTGCTCGTTTTGTGCTGTTTTGTGCCGTAAAGCACGAATTTTGTGCTCATCCCCTTCCCGAGATATTCGCGTTTGAAAATTGGGAGCCAACTTGACGGTGGCTCCCACATTTTCGAATTTTCAAAATTCAAATACGCCATCGTTTTGTGCTCGTTTTGTGCTGTTTTGTGCCGTAAAGCACGAATTTTGTGCTCATCCCCTTCTCGAGATATTCGCGTTTGAAAATTTGGAGCAAACTTTACGATGGCTTCCAAATTTTCGAATTTTCAAAATTCAAAAACGCCATCGTTTTGTGCTCGTTTTGTGCTGTTTTGTGCCGTAGAGCACGAATTTTGTGCTCATCCCCTTCCCGAGATATCCGCGTTTGAAGAGCAGGTCCGTCAAGTTGGCTCCCACACTTTTGCATTTTCAAAATTCAAATACGCCATCGTTTTGTGCTCGTTTTGTGCTGTTTTGTGCCGTAAAGCACGAATTTTGTGCTCAACCCCTTCTCGAGATATTCGCGTTTGAAAATTGGGGGCCAACTTTATGATGGCTTCCAAATTTTCGAATTTTCATAATTCAAAAACGCCATCGTTTTGTGCTCGTTTTGTGCTGTTTTGTGCCGTAGAGCACGAATTTTGTGCTCATCCCCTTCCCGAGATATCCGCGTTTGAAGAGCAGGTCCGTAAACTTGGCTCCCACACTTTTGCATTTTCAAAATTCAAATACGCCATCGTTTTGTGCTCGTTTTGTGCTGTTTAGTGCCGCAAAGCATGAATTTTGTGCTCATCCCCTTCCCGAGATATTCCCGTTTGAAAAGTAGATCTGTAAAGTTGGCTCCGTTAATATCTCGTTAACGACTAAGCTTACGAGAATTTCTAGAGAGTACGAAAGTGTTTAGAAATGGAACATAAAAGAATTATCTTAGGAAAAATCTTAAAAATTTCTACCGGAAGTGTCACTTTTACTCTTAGCGCAAAACGGTATTTGGCTATTATCGCTGAAAATAGAAGGTTTTTCGTAGGCTTCCTGAGTATAGAAAAGTGTTTACAAATGAATTTTGAATAACTTTTGTTCAAGGACTTTTTCAAAATGTTGAAAAAAATTTTGAAAAATTTTTCATAATTTACGTTCACGAAAATTTCTCAAGAGTACAAAAGTGTTTGAAAGTATATTCTCAAAAAACTTTTCTAGAAAAGTTTTTCAAAATTCCTACCGGAAGTGCCACTTTTACTCTTATTGCAAAATATTTTTAACTATTATCGCAAAAAATAGGTTTTCATAAATTTATGAAGTAGGTATACAAAACTATTAAGAAACTAATTCGTAATAAGTATAAAGAGGCCGTGTGGTGACCACATCTCTTTTTATAAAGAATGTCTCACATTGCAAACTTTAACTTTTAGTAACTCTTTTTTTTAGGTAATATTTTAAATTCAAAATATTTGGTATATTATATCTCAATATCTAAACTGCCATTACTTGATTATACAGAACATAATATTCAAAAGCTCTTAATTCTAGTGATGTGTAAAACTGTTATTTTTCATTAGCAGCAACAAACTGCTACTGCTGCTTTTCGTTAGCAGTTTAAAAACTTTTGTAGCAGTTTCTCCTATATAGCAACATACATACTATATACTTTAAATAAAGCATTTTTCATTAAATACGGCTATTTTTTAATATCTTATTGTCTTACATAATAACTAATAAACGTTACAACATTTTCTGTCTTTTTCAATATTGATTGTTATTTGGTTTTGCTATAATCAATACAAATACAATTAAATTCTGGTATTTGAAAAATGATTATATGTATTACCTTAGTATTAAAATAAACCATCCATTTTTTATTACTAATACGTGAAAGAAGTTTCTGAATCGATAGTTTATAAATAGTTCTTAAAATAGTTCTAATCTGCTGCATATAAAAAAAATATCTAGCTTAATATTACTTTCCGTTAGAGCTGCTACGTCAGAAATATTTGCATCAGAAAACTGCTACAAAAAGTAGCAGTTTCTTTTCATATTCGTTAGCTGCTACAAACTGCTAGTTAGCAGTTTCAAAATAGCAGTTTGCTTCGTAGCAACCCATCACTACTTAATTCTATAACCGTTTCTTTCACAGTTGGGAGAAAAATTTATTTGTAAATAGTTGCAAAACACATAACCATAACATCAAAAGACATCAAAAGGAAATAGGAAATTACAACTTATACATATATTTTTCAAGTAATAACAATTATCGTTTTGCAATGCCAAATAAGTAATATAAGGAGTGATCCATCTCAACTGAAGGGGTTGGCACTGTAAAAATCCCGAGATTAGTACAATTTTATGTTAAACAGATAGCAACCATGAATAATTTCCACTATCGTTTTTCGTTCGCTATGATTTTGTTGCTATTTTTCACGTTCATTATTTATTATTTTCACGTTTTCGTCTTTTTCGAAATCTATTTTTTATAAAGACACTATTATCAATCCGCCTTTAGATTATTGGTAGCTATTTTAAAGCAAGTTTTACAACTTAAACGTTTATGTAAACAACACCAAAGATTATTTAGAAGTTGTATAAATTATATTTGTAGCGTTTATTTACGATGCCGTTCTCTGTGCAGCAAAATACTTTCATTGTTATGGCACACTTTCATAGTGGCGTGCAAGATGAAAATGGATAATGGACGTACTCAGCACATTCCTTCTTTAACCAGTTCATTGTTGAATATGGGAATGAAAATGTTGTATATAATACATTTGTACAGCATCGAGATAGATTGGTGAAGCGATTCATGGAAACAGGCAGTATTTTAAAAAGAAAGCGTGAAGTTACACCAACAGTTTTGACCGATGACACCATAGCTGACATGGAGCATAGAATACAAGTCAGTCCTAATAAATCTATTCGGAAATTATCAACACAGTCAGGTTGGTGTGTAAATTTAAAACTTGAAATAATGTGTATATAAGAAAAACTATTGTAGATATATCATATGGAAGTGTGCAGAGGGCTCTTAAAAAACATTTGTATATGCACCCATATAATGTGTCAGTATTACAGCAGTTATATCCTCATGAGCAAAGAATAAATTATTGCGAATGGTTTAACAATACAATTAATGACGATGAAAGATTAGATATAACTTTCTTTTCTAATAAAGCTTGGTTTCACCTAACAGGTTATATCAATAGCCAAAATTATCGCACATGGTCAGCTGATAAGCCACATGTATACTAAGAAACAAGTTTACATCCAATCAAAATAGGAGTGTGGATTGCTATGTCACAACGAAGTATTATTGGACCATTCTTTTTCAATGATACTATAAATGCAGTTAGATATAGAGAAGAGATATTAGAGCCTTTTATTAATAATTTAGAAGAGCATGAGCTACATAATGGCTATTTTCAACAAGATGGTGCACCAGCACATACAGCACAAATCAATATAGATCATCTGACCAATATTTTTAATGATCGACTCATCAGTAGAGGATGTTGGCCAGCTCGTTCTCCAGATTTGACCCCATTAGACTTCTTTTTGTTTGGGTACTTGAAAAACAGAGTATTTTGATAAAGTGTTAATTTGTGTTTAGAAAGTGAAGTTGAACATTTTGAACATTTACTTTAATAATTACATAATAAATACATTGTTATAAATTTGTTTTAGTGAATTATATTTGTATTTATCATTTGCACATGAATATCTCTACATATATTTCAAGTACTAACCATTGTAACATTCTATATGAAATATTCTGTCTTATAATAAACATTGAAAATTAAATTTTATATATTTTTTATATAAATATGTAAAGAAAAAATTGTCCAAACTTAAGTTTAAGAGAGAACTGTCAAAAACATTTGAAAGAACATTAGCGCGAGTTTACAGGTGTGGTAACTACCCTTCATGAGTCTTTGAATTTTGAGTCGTGGTCGAAGATTGCCTTCATTTCCACTACGTTGTTAAGTATCTCCCAGGGTTGTGATGTGTTTGTGTCTGATTAATATCGTGCGTTGTTGTGTTTGTTTTTGTTGTCACGTGTTTTGTTTGTGCAGTCTGTGCGTCAGTCGCGTTTACATTTTTTTTTTTTTTTTTTTTTGCGTTTCAGTTGTGTGTTTAATGTGTTTTGTTGTATAGTGTTATTATTGTCTGTGTCTGTGTAACGAAGTGTTGTATTTGTTCGTTTGTTGCGTTAGTCGAGTGTAGTGTCATTAGCATATTGCCCAAGGCAAGTGCTAATTCGTCAACTGTGTTAAGTTTTGTCTTTGTGTCCATGGATTACTTGTTGGGGGTGGTGCTGGTACGTATTTAGGTTGAGGTGTGGTTTTATTTGTAGGATTGTTTGGGTTATTGGGACAGTTAATGAAAGTGGATAGATGAGGACCACCGCAGTTTGCACACTTTGGTGGGGTTGTTTTTGTTTTAGTACATAGATGTGTCGAATGTCCGTCTCCGCATTTCATACATTTGTAGTTAATGTTGCAATTCCGTTGGTGATGTCCGAAAGTCTGGCACTTGTGGCATTGTATAATGTCAGTCCGTTTGTTTAGTTGTTCTATTTTGATCGTCAGTCCGCAGCAGTCGCGTAAGTTGTAGATTGACTTGTATTGTCTCGTCAGTTCGATTAATACAAGTGGTGCTGGTATTCCGTGTTTGCCGTTCATCCGTTTGATTTTTAAAGTCGGGTATCCTTGGTCCGTCAAGTCGTCTGTGATGTCAGTTTCGGTGATAAAGGTGGGAATGCCACGCATCACCACCTTTAATGTCTTTTCACTTCTCAATTGAAAAGTGTAGTATTGTATATGTTCGTTGTCTAGAGTGTGTTTTAGTTTTCTGTAGTCTTCGTCAGTTGTCGGTTCTATGTGAATTCCTGGTTTCACCATTTTGCTTTCTGTCGTGTTGATGTTATTAGTTTTAAGTAATTGTCGTATGTATGTCCATTTGTCTTTTTCGATTATGATAATTGGTGCGACTTTGTGTGTATTTTTTGTTTCAGTTTTTGTGTTAAGTGTAGTGTGTGTCTTATCACTTACCCTGGGAGTGCTGTTGTATGAAGTTGAAGGTTGTGGAGTGATTTCAGTTTCTTCTTCCATTTTTTCCTCTGTGATTGTTTTCTCGAGGACACTGTATGCGTTTTTTGTTTCGATAGGTGTATTTGCGTGGTCTGTTTTTTGTTTTTTTGCCGTTTTCTTCGCCATTTTAAAATCGTTTTGGAGTTGGGCGTTGATTATGTGATCCGAGTTGTTGTCGGGCGGGTTTGCCGGGCTTGTATCTTCTTCGTCTTCATTTTCTTCGGGCGATACTAATAATTCTATTTCACATGTTGGCTGGACGGGATCGATGATGAATATCTGTGGTTGCCTTTGTAGAAGGTTTTGGATATCTTCTTCGTCGGTTGTTTGGCTAATGATAATTTCTGCGTCTTGTCGTTGCTGCGGCGTACATCTTCTTTTGAAGTTATTCTTCAGAGTTATATTCGTTGCGGTTTTGGTGATATATCTTCCGGCCATTTCTTCCGGGTTCGTATTTACGCTGTATTTAACGTAGGTGCTCTCAACTGCGATGTTGTAGGAATGAATATCGCAGTGAGAATCGGTAACTACCCACGAATGCCATATTAAATATTCCATTGCCAACCCTCTTCAGTTGAGATGGATGGTGTTCAGAAACATTCGAAGTCAAAGTAGGCCTTGAAAATATGAAGTCATGTCTGAGATAGATTGATACATTTACTTAATACAATTTTATAGGACAGATTATCAAATTAGTATCTTCGATATTAAATTCTGACTTAAGTAAAGATATACGATTTTTTGTTCACTAGAGCTGAGGATGTTTGCGGTATAACCATGGTTATATCGTAACCATAGTAATTTACTATGGTTTCATGATATAACCATGGTTATACCGCAAACATCCTCAGCTCTAGTTATCACACACGCAAATGTACTTAAGTAAAGATATACGATTTTTTGTTCAGAGCCCACTTGACTTCGAATGTTTCTGAACACCCGTTATATTAGTTTTTATTTCATTAATTGACGTAGCAGACACTTCTTGGTGAAACATTTTGTAATTAACAAATTTATTATAAAAACACACTTGGCTATTTCACAATTTTTTATTAGATTATTTCTAACTGTTTTAAGTTTTAGTTTTAAGATACTCTTTGACAATGGCATAACAGCCGAAACATATGTTAGAAATAATCTAATAAAAAATTGTGAAATAGCCAAGTGTGTTTTTATAATAAATTTGTTAATTAGTTTTTATACTTACTATATTGCTATTATTTATTTGCCAAATATTCGTTCGAGTGAAGCTATCTACGGAAACGTATGGCGGACTGTCCGTATGCCATACGTTTCCGTAGATAGCTTCACTCGAACGAATATTTGGCAAATAAATAATAGCAATATAACGTATATTACTTATTTGGCATTGCAAAACGATAATTTTTATTACTTGAAAAATATATGTATAAGTTGTAATTTCCTATTTCCTTTTGATGTTATGGTTATGTGTTTTGCAACTACATTTACAAATAAATTTTTCTCCCAACTGTGAAAGAAACGGTTATAACATTAAGAGCTTTTGAATATTATGTTCTGTATAATCAAGTAATGGCAGTTTAGATATTGAGATATAATATACCAAATATTTTGAATTTAAAATATTACCTAAAAAAAAAGAGTTACTAAAAGTTAAAGTTTGCAATGTGAGACATTCTTTATAAAAAGAGATGTCACCACACGGCCTCTTTATACTTATTACGAATTAGTTTCTTAATAGTTTTGTATACCTACTTCATAAATTTATGAAAACCTATTTTTTGCGATAATAGTTAAAAATATTTTGCAGTAAGAGTAAAAGTGGCACTTCCGGTAGGAATTTTGAAAAACTTTTCTAGAAAAGTTTTTTGAGAATCTACTTTCAAACACTTTTGTACTCTTGAGAAATTTTCGTGATCGTAAATTATGAAAAATTTTTCAAAATTTCTTTCAACATTTTGAAAAAGTCTTTGGACAAAAGTTATACAAAATTCATTTGTAAACACTTTTCTATACTTAGGAAGCCTACGAAAAACCTTCTATTTTCAGCGATAATAGCCAAAAACCGTTTTGCGCTAAGAGTAAAAGTGACACTTCCGGTAGAAATTTTTAAGATTTTTCCTAAAATAATTCTTTTATGTTCCATTTCTAAACACTTTCGTACTCTCTAGAAATTCTCGTAAGCTTAGTCGTTAACGAGATATTAACGGAGCCAACTTTACGGACCTACTTTTCAAACGGGAATATCTCGGGAAGGGGATGAGCACAAAATTCATGCTTTGCGGCACTAAACAGCACAAAACGAGCACAAGACGATGGCGTATTTGTATTTTGAAAATGCAAAAGTGTGGGAGCCAACTTTACGGACATGCTCTTCAAACGCGGATATCTCGGAAAGGGGATGAGCACAAAATTCGTGCTCTACGGCACAAAACGATGGCGTTTTTGAATTTTGAAAATTCGAAAATTTGGAAGCCATCGTAAAGTTGGCCCCCAATTTTCAAACGCGAATATCTCGAGAAGGGGATGAGCACAAAATTCGTGCTTTACGGCACAAAACAGCACAAAACGAGCACAAAACGATGGCGTATTTGAATTTTGAAAATGCAAAAGTGTGGGAGCCAACTTGACGGACCTGCTCTTCAAACGCGGATATCTCGGGAAGGGGATGAGCACAAAATTCGTGCTCTACGGCACAAAACAGCACAAAACGAGCACAAAACGATGGCGTTTTTGAATTTTGAAAATTCGAAAATTTGGAAGCCATCGTAAAGTTGGCTCCCAATTTTCAAACGCGAATATCTCGAGAAGGGGATGAGCACAAAATTCGTGCTTTACGGCACAAAACGAGCACAAAACGATGGCGTATTTGAATTTTGAAAATTCGAAAATGTGGGAGCCACCGTCAAGTTGGCTCCCAATTTTCAAACGCGAATATCTCGGGAAGGGGATGAGCACAAAATTCGTGCTTTACGGCACAAAACGAGCACAAAACGATGGCGTATTTGAATTTTGAAAATTCGAAAATTTGGAAGCCATCGTAAAGTTGGCCCCCAATTTTCAAACGCGAATATCTCGAGAAGGGGATGAGCACAAAATTCGTGCTTTACGGCACAAAACAGCACAAAACGATGGCGTATTTGAATTTTGAAAATGCAAAAGTGTGGGAGCCAACTTGACGGACCTGCTCTTCAAACGCGGATATCTCGGGAAGGGGATGAGCACAAAATTCGTGCTCTACGGCACAAAACAGCACAAAACGATGGCGTTTTTGAATTTTGAAAATTCGAAAATTTGGAAGCCATCGTAAAGTTGGCTCCCAATTTTCAAACGCGAATATCTCGAGAAGGGGATGAGCACAAAATTCGTGCTTTACGGCACAAAACAGCACAAAACGATGGCGTATTTGAATTTTGAAAATTCGAAAATGTGGGAGCCACCGTCAAGTTGGCTCCCAATTTTCAAACGCGAATATCTCGGGAAGGGGATGAGCACAAAATTCGTGCTTTACGGCACAAAACAGCACAAAACGATGGCGTTTTTGAATTTTGAAAATTCGAAAATTTGGAAGCCATCGTAAAGTTGGCTCCCAATTTTCAAACGCGAATATCTTGAGAAGGGGATGAGCACAAAATTCGTGCTTTACGGCACAAAACGAGCACAAAACGATGGCGTATTTGAATTTTGAAAATTCGAAAATGTGGGAGCCACCGTCAAGTTGGCTCCCAATTTTCAAACGCGAATATCTCGGGAAGGGGATGAGCACAAAATTCGTGCTTTACGACACAAAACAGCACAAAACGATGGCGTATTTGAATTTTGAAAATTCGAAAATGTGGGAGCCACCGTCAAGTTGGCTCCCAATTTTCAAACGCGAATATCTCGGGAAGAGGATGAGCACAAAATTCGTGCATTACGGCACAAAACGATGGCGTATTTAAATTTTGAAAATGCAAAAATGTGGGAGCCAACTTTACGGACCTCTCCAATCCATATAGTTAACAAAGAGAAGGTGTATTTAAAGAAGTAAGTGTTTTACTTTATTTTTTCAAAATAAAATCAAGTTTCCTAGTCAGCAGCTCCAGTTTTACAGTTTATGATGTACAATAGGAGGCAGGCAAGTAGTGAAATGTAGTGAAATTAATAGTGATGGGTTGCTACGAAGCAAACTGCTATTTTGAAACTGCTAACTATCGTTAGCAGTTTGTAGCAGCTAACAAATATGAAAAGAAACTGCTACTTTTTGTAGCAGTTTTCCGATGTAAATATTTCTGACGTAGCAGCTCTAACGGAAAGTAATATTAAGCTAGCAATATTTTTTATGCAGCTGATTATCTATTCGTCGAGTACATACATAACATGTACTATAGAGTTGCAGCAGTGTTAAAAAGAATTCCGTACTGCCATAATACCAAATAATACATACCTCTAACTTAGTATTGTATATAATGTACATATTACTATTAATATAACTTTGTAGTAGATACTTCGGTACTTGTAATAAAATCAATGGTTTTATGACTGTTAAATATATTATTAATACCAAACTTTAGTAGTGTTTTTTTTTCATAAATTCTGTTTCACTGCGCACTCCCCTTGTTTTCTAAATGCCGTAAATTTCTTTTTTTAACTTTTAATGACTGAAGGAAAGGTACAAAGAAAATATAAGGGCTGAACTAAAAAGTTTATATAAAAATATTATTTACAGACATAAGACAATGAATAAAATATAATGATCAAGAAAAAAAAGGACATATAAAATATAAACCATAAATATAAAACAATTCTAATAAAAATACAATTATACATAACTAACATTGCAATGGTTTCACATGCTTCGTGTTTGCATTTAGAAACAGTATTTGCTGTACCGTTTTTGCTTTAAGCCTGTTTCTTCTGGCCACTAATGTTGTACCTGCTTTTGAAAATACTCTTTCACAAGGTACCGATGTCCCTACCACACTAAGTTTTTCCTTAGCTACCTCTGAAACAAACGGGAAAGAATATTGTTGTTGCCACCAAACTAAAGGATTTTCCGTTCACGGTAGTAAAGGTTCCTCTAAATATCTTTGCACTTCTACTATTGCTTTTGATTCTACTGATATGACGGATTCAAATACTTTTGACTTAATATTTTGATCCAAATGTTTAAACAGCAAACACTTTTCTTCACTTGCATCTTTAGCATTTTGACTTTTCTTAGAAGCTTCTGTTACCTTGTTTTTTATTTTGGCAGCAACTAAGTTTATCACTATTTTTTTCACTTTTTCAAAAGCACTTTCATCAGAAAATGCAAAATTCTTAAACCTGGGATCTAATAATGTAGACGTAATCAAAGTGCTACTCTGTTCGAAAGTAGCAAATCTTATATCAATTCCGCTTCCAATTTCTTATAATAATGAATATCCAATTTGTGAAAATTGTTTCTGTTTTAGTTCGTTATATACGGTTTTTAAACCATTGGCTATAACGATAACCAGCGATCCAGTCAGATATTCTTCGCCACTTACTATTTTAGTAGCATCCTCCATAGGTTCCAATATTTGAACAATTTCTTTAATTAACTCCCAATCTGTAGATGTTAGAATTGGCAAATCTTTATCTATTAATGCTACAGTTGTTCTTACTACTTCTTCAAGCTCAATAAATCTTTCTAGCATATAGTATGTGGAGTTCCATCGTGTGGGTACGTCTTGCCGTAATTTTTTTGGCTCTTTATTTGCCTGTTTTTGTATATCTAAAAGTTTTGCATTAGATTGTGGGCTTCTTTTAAAATGATCAACGATTGTTTTCACCTTTTCGACTAATTCATTAACTAATTTAAGTGATTTAGTTACGATAAGATTTAATGTATGAGCAAAACAGCCAAAATGCTTAAGTTGCAATTCTTCTGACAGTGCTTTTTTAATATTTGCTGCATTATCTGACACACTTAATATGATTTTTCTGTTAATTCCCCACTCTAAAAGTATACTTCTAATTTGTGTTGCCAAATTTTGACTAGTGTGGGAGGTATTTGAAACTCTACAATCTAACAGTACTGATTTCATTTCGAAGTTTTCAGATATAAAGTGAGCGGTCACAGCTAAATAATTATCATTATTAATGGAAGCTCAACAGTCTGTGGTAATTGTTAAGGCTTTTACATTATTTACCATATTTTGGATTTGGTGATAAGTTTCTTCATAAAGTGCTGGAAGAAATGTAGTGCTAATAGCTTTTCTGGTGGGCAATGTATATGATGGATTTAATAAATTAATTAGTTTCTTAAAACCTTTATCTTCCACAATACTAAATGGTTGCAAATCTAGAGTGAACAGTTCTAATAACTGGTCATCAATTTTTTTCTTAGCCCTAATATTCATTTTCCGCGGAAGCAAGTAGTCAGTAATGTTTTCTTTGTACTTACTTTGTTGATTTTCAACTAACGCTTCAGGTCTATTTATTGTAGTTCTTGCTGATGTAGATGCTTGAAGCTCGGCTTCATTTAAAATAGTAGATCTTTTAGTACCAAGATTCTGTAGATTTATAAGTGGATGTTTTCTTTTTAGGTGAGTTTTCAAATTTGTAACAGAAGATTTGTATGAAAGCAGTTGTTTGCATATATTACAAACGGCTTTCTCATTTTCAATTTTAAAGAAATTCCATATTTCAGAAGTTTTCCTTTTTTCTGTTTTAGAAGCCATCTGTGTGCATATAAACTGATATGTTAGGAACTCAATTTCATAATATTTTCTCGTATACTTACATTTAAAGTGCAATTGATACTATCGCTTAATATACTTAATATATGAATTTTCTTCAAACACTGACAAGCACTATAACTTAAACTTTCAGATTGTAGTTTATTCTAATGTTGAAGTTTGCCTGTAAGTGATAACTAAAATACTCTAATTTTTGGCTAGCCTGGTTATTTATATGAATTTTTCTGCTGGTAATACAAAAATCGATTTGTAATAAACTGATTGATGTTACAAATACAAATGTATAATCAAAAGTGTCGCAAATGCAAAAATTAAGCGCTTTGTTTATTGTTAAAGTTTAGAAAACATTTTATTATAAGAGGCAGGTAATGTTTATCCACTCAAAGAAGTAATTGATACATTTCACAATACTTCTCTTTTAGAAATTTGGTTTGCAGAACAATAGACGATACTTTTTATACTTTCGTTATAGGAATAGAACATATGCCAGGATAATAAGGAATAAAGAACGATTGTCCAGAAACATTCAACAAAATCAATTAGGTACTCTAAACGAAATATAATGCATATCTTCTTTATTGCTATTTACTACAGTAATCCTTTCATACAGAAATCGCTTACCGGCAAGTATATGCATACTGGTGCATGTACAGTTGTACACCCATACATTTTTTTCAAAATTCGTAGAACTATTTATAAACTATCGATTCAGAAACTTCTTTCACGTATTAGTAATAAAAAATGGATGGTTTATTTTAATACTAAGGTAATGCATATAATCATTTTTCAAATACCAGAATTTAATTGCATTTGTATTGATTATAGCAAAACCAAATAACAATCAATATTGAAAAAGACAGAAAATGTTGTAACGTTTATTAGTTATTATGTAAGACAATAAGATATTAAAAAATAGCAGTATTTAATGAAAAATGCTTTATTTAAAGTATCTAGTACGTATGTTGCTATATGTATAGGAGAAACTGCTACAAAAAGTAGCAATTTTTTTAAACTGCTAACGAGAAGTAGCAGTAGCAGTTTGTAGCTGCTAATGAAAAATAGCAGTTTTACACATCATTAGAAATTAATATGCAGCAGCAAAATGAATCACGCGAAAGCATAGCCGCGAAATGATGTAAACGTATTGGCCTAGTGCGAAAAGTCGCGATCGCGATAACGCTTTTAAATCGCCGTTATTTAAAAATCGCGATCGCCGATAACGGCGTTATGCAAATATCGCTGTTTGGCTCAACTTTATATGAAATGGTTTCATTTATAATTGTGGTAACAATCTAGTGAATTCTAGTGATTTTTTAAGTTCTCATCTAGTGAAAACAATTATTTTCACCTGGCAACACTGGTTCACGGATTAATTTTTAAACCTTGTTACTGGTCTGTTCTAGTCTATGATACTGGCATTACTGGCTAAATAAAGGAATTGTCACGGATTGTCACTCCGAACTGAAACTGTTTCTTGTTACAGGTCCGTCAAGTTGGCTCCTACACTTTTGCATTTTCAAAATTCAAATACGCCATCGTTTTGTGCTCGTTTTGTGCTGTTTTGTGCCGTAAAGCACGAATTTTGTGCTCATCCCCTTCCCGAGATATTCGCGTTTGAAAATTGGGAGCCAACTTGACGGTGGCTCCCACATTTTCGAATTTTCAAAATTCAAATACGCCATCGTTTTGTGCTCGTTTTGTGCTGTTTTGTGCCGTAAAGCACGAATTTTGTGCTCATCGCCTTCCCGAGATATTCGCGTTTGAAAATTGGGAGCCAACTTGACGGTGGCTCCCACATTTTCGAATTTTCAAAATTCAAATACGCCATCGTTTTGTGCTCGTTTTGTGCTGTTTTGTGCCGTAAAGCACGAATTTTGTGCTCATCCCCTTCTCGAGATATTCGCGTTTGAAAATTGGGAGCCAACTTTACGATGGCTTCCAAGTTTTCGAATTTTCAAAATTCAAAAACGCCATCGTTTTGTGCTCGTTTTGTGCTGTTTTGTGCCGTAGAGCACGAATTTTGTGCTCATCCCCTTCCCGAGATATCCGCGTTTGAAGAGCAGGTCCGTCAAGTTGACTCCCACACTTTTGCATTTTCAAAATTCAAATACGCCATCGTTTTGTGCTCGTTTTGTGCCGTAAAGCACGAATTTTGTGCTCATCCCCTTCTCGAGATATTCGCGTTTGAAAATTGGGGGCCAACTTTACGATGGCTTCCAAATTTTCGAATTTTCAAAATTCAAAAACGCCATCGTTTTGTGCTCGTTTTGTGCTGTTTTGTGCCGTAGAGCACGAATTTTGTGCTCATCCCCTTCCCGAGATATCCGCGTTTGAAGAGCAGGTCCGTAAAGTTGGCTCCCACACTTTTGCATTTTCAAAATTCAAATACGCCATCGTTTTGTGCTCGCTTTGTGCTGTTTAGTGCCGTAAAGCATGAATTTTGTGCTCATCCCCTTCCCGAGATATTCCCGTTTGAAGAGTAGGTCCGTAAAGTTGGCTCCGTTAATATCTCGTTAACGACTAAGCTTACGATAATTTGTAGAGAGTACGAAAGTGTTTAGAAATGGAACATAAAAGAATTGTTTTAGGAAAAAATCTTAAAAATTTCTACCGGAAGTGCCACTTTTACTCTTAGCGCAAAACGGTTTTCGGCTATTATCGCTGAAAATAGAAGGTTTTTCGTAGGCTTCCTAAGTATAGAAAAGTGTTTACAAATGAATTTTGAATAACTTCTGTCCAAAGACTTTTTCAAAATGTTGAAAAAAATTTTGAAAAATTTTTCATAATTTACGTTCACGAAAATTTCTCAAGAGTACAAAAGTGTTTGAAAGTAGATTCTCAAAAAACTTTTCTAGAAAAGTTTTTCAAAATTCCTACCGGAAGTGCCACTTTTACTCTTACTGCAAAATATTTTTAACTATTATCGCAAAAAATAGGTTTTCATAAATTTATGAAGTAGGTATACAAAACTATTAAGAAACTAATTCGTAATAAGTATAAAGAGGCCGTGTGGTGACCACATCTCTTTTTATAAAGAATGTCTCACATTGCAAACTTTAACTTTTAGTAACTCTTTTTTTTAGGTAATATTTTAAATTCAAAATATTTGGTATATTATATCTCAATATCTAAACTGCCATTACTTGATTATACAGAACATAATATTCAAAAGCTCTTAATTCTAGTGATGTGTAAAACTGCTATTTTTCATTAGCAGCAACAAACTGCTACTGCTGCTTTTCGTTAGCAGTTTAAAAACTTTTTGTAGCAGTTTCTCCTATATAGCAACATACATACTATATACTTTAAATAAAGCATTTTTCATTAAATACGGCTATTTTTTAATATCTTATTGTCTTACATAATAACTAATAAACGTTACAACATTTTCTGTCTTTTTCAATATTGATTGTTATTTGGTTTTGCTATAATCAATACAAATACAATTAAATTCTGGTATTTGAAAAATGATTATATGTATTACCTTAGTATTAAAATAAACCATCCATTTTTTATTACTAATACGTGAAAGAAGTTTCTGAATCGATAGTTTATAAATAGTTCTTAAAATAGTTCTAATCTGCTGCATATAAAAAAAATATCTAGCTTAATATTACTTTCCGTTAGAGCTGCTACGTCAGAAATATTTGCATCAGAAAACTGCTACAAAAAGTAGCAGTTTCTTTTCATATTCGTTAGCTGCTACAAACTGCTAGTTAGCAGTTTCAAAATAGCAGTTTGCTTCGTAGCAACCCATCACTACTTAATTCGATAACCGTTTCTTTCACAGTTGGGAGAAAAATTTATTTGTAAATAGTTGCAAAACACATAACCATAACATCAAAAGACATCAAAAGGAAATAGGAAATTACAACTTATACATATATTTTTCAAGTAATAACAATTATCGTTTTGCAATGCCAAATAAGTAATATAAGGAGTGATCCATCTCAACTGAAGGGGTTGGCACTGTAAAAATCCCGAGATTAGTACAATTTTATGTTAAACAGATAGCAACCATGAATAATTTCCACTATCGTTTTTCGTTCGCTATGATTTTGTTGCTATTT
Organism: Melolontha melolontha; assembly: GCA_935421215.2. Lineage (NCBI taxonomy): Eukaryota > Metazoa > Arthropoda > Insecta > Coleoptera > Scarabaeidae > Melolontha > Melolontha melolontha. The sequence goes on along the minus strand of OW285237.1, from coordinate 132,874,359 downwards.
TTCACGTTCATTATTTATTATTTTCACGTTTTCGTCTTTTTCGAAATCTATTTTTTATAAAGACACTATTATCAATCCGCCTTTAGATTATTGGTAACTATTATTTGATTTTTAAAGCAAGTTTTACAACTTAAACGTTTATGTAAACAACACCAAAGATTATTTAGAAGTTGTATAAATTATATTTGTAGCGTTTATTTACGATGCCGTTCTCTGTGCAGCAAGATACTTTCATTGTTATGGCACACTTTCATAGTGGCGTGCAAGATGAAAATGGACGTAACTCAGCACAATCCTACTTTAACCAGTTCATTGTTGAATATGGGAATGAAAGTGTTGTATATAATACATTTGTACAGCATCGAGATAGATTGGTGAAGCGATTCATGGAAACAGGCAGTATTTTAAAAAGAAAGCGTGAAGTTACACCAACAGTTTTGACCGATGACACCATAGCTGACATAGAGCATAGAATACAAGTCAGTCCTAATAAATCTATTCGGAAATTATCTACACAGTCAGGTTGGTGTGTAAATTTAAAACTAGAAATAATGTGTATATAAGAAAAACTATTGTAGATATATCATATGGAAGTGTGTGTAGAGGGCTCTTAAAAAACATTTGTATATGCACCCATATAAAGTGTCAGTATTACAGCAGTTATATCCTCATGAGCAAAGAATAAATTATTGCCAATGGTTTAACAATACAATTAATGACGATGAAAGATTAGATATAACTTTCTTTTCTGATGAAGCTTAGTTTCACCTAACAGGTTATATCAATAGCCAAAATTATCGCACATGGTCAACTGATAAGCCACATGTATACCAAGAAACAAGTTTACATCCAATCGAAATAGGAGTGTGGATTGCTATGTCACGACGAAGTATTATTGGACCATTCTTTTTCAATGATACTATAAATGCAGTTAGATATAGAGAAGAGATATTAGAGCCTTTTATTAATAATTTAGAAGAGCATGAGCTACATAATGGCTATTTTCAACAAGATGGTGCACCAGCACATACAGCACAAATCAATATAGATCATCTGACCAATATTTTTAATGATCGACTCATCAGTAGAGGATGTTGGCCAGCTCGTTCTCCAGATTTGACCCCATTAGACTTCTTTTTGTTTGGGTACTTGAAAAACAGAGTATTTTGCTAATGTGTTAATTTGTGTTTAGAAAGTGAAGTTGGACATTTTGAACATTTACTTTAATAATTACATAATAAATACATTGTTATAAATTTGTTTTAGTGAATTATATTTGTATTTATCATTTGCACATGAATATCTCTACATATATTTCAAGTACTAACCATTGTAACATTCTATATGAAATATTCTGTCTTATAATAAACATTGAAAATTAAATTTTATATATTTTTTATATAAATATGTAAAGAAAAAATTGTTCAAACTTAAGTCTAAGAGAGCTGTCAAAAACATTTGAAAGAACATTAGCGCGAGTTTACAGGTGTGGTAACTACCCACGAATGCCATCTTAAATATTCCATTGCCAACAGTCTTCAGTTGAGATGGATGGTGTTCAGAAACATTCGAAGTCAAAGTAGGCCTTGAAAATATGAAGTCATGTCTGAGATAGATTGATACATTTACTTAATACAATTTTATAGGACAGATTATCAAATTAGTATCTTCGATATTAAATTCCGACTTAAGTAAAGATATACGATTTTTTGTTCAGAGCCCACTTGACTTCGAATGTTTCTGAACACCCGTTATATTAGTTTTTATTTCATTAATTGACGTAGCAGACACTTCTTGGTGAAACATTTTGTAATTAACAAATTTATTATAAAAACACAGTTGGCTATTTCACAATTTTTTATTAGATTATTTCTAACTGTTTTAAGTTTTAGTTTTAAGATACTCTTTGACAATGGCATAACAGCCGAAACATATGTTAGAAATAATCTAATAAAAAATTGTGAAATAGCCAAGTGTGTTTTTATAATAAATTTGTTAATTAGTTTTTATACTTAATTGCTATTATTTATTTGCCAAATATTCGTTCGAGTGAAGCTATCTACGGAAACGTATGGCGGACTGTCCGTATGCCATACGTTTCCGTCGATAGCTTCACTCGAACGAATATTTGGCAAATAAATAATAGCAATATAACGTATATTACTTATTTGGCATTGCAAAACGATAATTTTTATTACTTGAAAAATATATGTATAAGCTGTAATTTCCTATTTCCTTTTGATGTTATGGTTATGTGTTTTGCAACTACATTTACAAATAAATTTTTCTCCCAACTGTGAAAGAAACGGTTATAACATTAAGAGCTTTTGAATATTATGTTCTGTATAATCAAGTAATGGCAGTTTAGATATTGAGATATAATATACCAAATATTTTGAATTTAAAATATTACCTAAAAAAAAAAAGAGACATTATTTATAAAAAGAGATGTGGTCACCACACGGCCTCTTTATACTTATTACGAATTAGTTTCTTAATAGTTTTGTATACCTACTTCATAAATTTATGAAAACCTATTTTTTGCGATAATAGTTAAAAATATTTTGCAATAAGAGTAAAAGTGGCACTTCCGGTAGGAATTTTGAAAAACTTTTCTAGAAAAGTTTTTTGAGAATCTACTTTCAAACACTTTTGTACTCTTGAGAAATTTTCGTGATCGTAAATTTTGAAAAATTTTTCAAAATTTCTTTCAACATTTTGAAAAAGTCTTTGGACAAAAGTTATACAAAATTCATTTGTTAACACTTTTCTATACTTAGGAAGCCTACGAAAAACCTTCTATTTTCAGCGATAATAGCCAAAAACCGTTTTGCGCTAAGAGTAAAAGTAACACTTCCGGTAGAAATTTTTAAGATTTTTCCTAAAATAATTCTTTTATGTTCCATTTCTAAACACTTTCGTACTCTCTAGAAATTCTCGTAAGCTTAGTCGTTAACGAGATATTAACGGAGCCAACTTTACGGACCTACTTTTCAAACGGGAATATCTCGGGAAGGGGATGAGCACAAAATTCATGCTTTGCGGCACTAAACAGCACAAAACGATGGCGTATTTGTATTTTGAAAATGCAAAAGTGTGGGAGCCAACTTTACGGACCTGCTCTTCAAACGCGGATATCTCGGGAAGGGGATGAGCACAAAATTCGTGCTCTACGGCACAAAACAGCACAAAACGAGCACAAAACGATGGCGTTTATGAATTTTGAAAATTCGAAAATTTGGAAGCCATCGTAAAGTTGGCTCCCAATTTTCAAACGCGAATATCTCGAGAAGGGGATGAGCACAAAATTCGTGCTTTACGGCACAAAACAGCACAAAACGAGCACAAAACGATGGCGTATTTGAATTTTGAATATTCGAAAATGTGGGAGCCACCGTCAAGTTGGCTCCCAATTTTCAAACGCGAATATCTCGGGAAGGGGATGAGCACAAAATTCGTGCTTTACGGCACAAAACAGCACAAAACGAGCACAAAACGATGGCGTATTTGAATTTTGAAAATTCGAAAATGTGGGAGCCACCGTCAAGTTGGCTCCCAATTTTCAAACGCGAATATCTCGGGAAGGGGATGAGCACAAAATTCGTGCATTACGGCACAAAACAGCACAAAACGAGCACAAAACGATGGCGTATTTAAATTTTGAAAATGCCAAAATGTGGGAGCCAACTTTACGGACCTGTTAGTACGCATCTATGAATACGGAAATTCTTAGTAGGATGTTAAAATGGTCTTAGTAGCCACTAAAACGACTATGCATAAGGCTGATATTGTTTTATTTAATATTTATACAATTTAGATGAATAGTATAGTAGTTCTGATTTTTTCGGTAGAAATCATCCGAAATCGGTAGATCTACCGATATTGTTTTATTTAATATTTATACAATTTAGATGAATAGTATAGTAGTTCTGATTTTTTCGGTAGAAATCATCCGAAATCGGTAGATCTACCGAAAAATCGGTAGGGCTGGCAACACTGCCCGAAACAGAATTGAAATGAGCTCATTTCGATACGCTTTTTTACATTTTTCAATGTTGGCGTTGCTCGAACACAGAAATAAATAGTATTGCTGTCATTTGATTTTAAGAATTTAAGTACATTTGACAAATATGATATATGTATATACTCTACACAAACAACGAATAGTGTAATTGACAACAACTATGTCACTCATATTTATATTTTTAAATAAAATATCAAGTAATGTTAACGAAAATTAATAAATAATATGTAATATAATATACTTCCCGGATAGCAAGATTTAAATTTGAAAATGTCAAGTATTAACTGCAAGCTTTATATAAAAATAAAACTCTGAACTTTCAAATTAAATAATTTCAATAATGTAAAAAATGCAAAATAGAAAAAATAGTATAAAAAACTCGTTTCATAAGGCCTTTTGCCGCACTTGCTCTTTAGAAAACATCCACTATCGCGGCTCGCTTTCTAAACTGATCTCGTGCGGCAAAATGGTGCCTTATGAAACTTGATTTTTAATATACTATTTTATTTACTCTCCATGGAAATCTATTTAAGAATTAATGTATTGTTTGTTGTAGATTTTGGTGTATAACTGGTTGCCTACGCCACCATATATTTATTCCTATGTGTAATTGGAAAATGAAAATAAGTTAGTCAATGCATTATACCTATGTGTAATGAGTAATGACTAGAGCTGAGGATGTTTGCGGTATAACCATGGTTATGTCATGTAACCATAGTAAATTACTATGGTTACATGATATAACCATGGTTATACCGCAAACATCCTCAGCTCTAGTAATGACAAAAGAAAAACCCGGTATATAAGTACTTGTATCACACCCCAAATAAAGGTTTCTAATAAATCGCCAAAAAAGGCACCCCAACATATCCATGTATGCATACCTACATATACAGATGTTTTTTAATATTTTTGTGTTACTATCTTTTACATTTGATGTTAGTTGAACATCGAAATGCTATCTTTACATGGTAAAGTTGTAATCATTGAACCGCATACTATACATAGTAAAATTCTATCTTATAACGGTATCAAAACCACAAAATTACACGTAAATTTGTGTAATTTTAAGCAAAGATTATTTTAGTGAAACACAGTCAAACATTATCTTATTTATGCACTTGTCGTTATAAATACAATACTTCTATTTTAATTTGAAACCTTTTTATACACTTTTCTTTTTTGAAAATAAGCAACTTTAAACGTGAATCATTTTCAGACAAATGATTCTATAAATTTTGTATTATCATATTGCAAATAATAAAATTACAATCCAATATTTTCTTGTTTCCGTCTGTATAACAAGTTTATACTAAATATTTACTAAAAATTTTCATTCGATAGAAATAAAACTAGAGTTTGTAACGTGCTATTTAGCTGTAAGTACCTGATGAAGCCACTGTGCTGGCGAAACAATTGTCGTTTTACGTTTACGTATTAAAAAAAGTGAAGATTTTAACCATAGTTTTATTTCTATTTTATATTATGGATCTTCATTAAATAAAAGCCGAATCAATTCAAGCACTTTCATTGGAGACTGTGGTTAAGTAAAAACTTAAAAAATATTCCTTACCATGTTGATATTCGAATCCTACATACGTATTTCGGTAACTAAGTTGTCATTCTCAATTGAAAAAAGAACATTTGAGCACAACAAAGCTAACACAAAAATCGCGAAATACAAGCGGTCAAATGCTCTCCTACCTTGTAGAGTTTTCTGAAATCATCCAGGTTAATTGGCTTAGCAATTATTAGAGAATAGCGCGTGAACATCCAAAGTAAAAATGTTTGGGAGAGTCGCCATCTAACGGTCTAGCCCAATTTTCGGTAACTATTTTCCCCATAAGTTTGACTAAACTTCTATATTCAAACAAAGATACTATGCAAACTCGTATCCAAATAATTATAAAATCTGGGAACTTTAACTTCAAAAGAAAAATTAAACTGTTTAGACTACACTTTAAGTTAGGAGAGACATATTCATATTCTGTATAAAAAATTAACTTTCTTTCTCTTATGAAGTAATAATAATACCATATACATAAATGATTCTAATTCTTAATACCTACCTCATTATTTTTTTTGTTTTATGTATCGCTCACTTAAAACAAATATTAAACATTGATTATTCTAGAGCCAATTTTAGAAACGGTTGCTGTACATCCTGTGTCTGTAAATTAGATCAAGAAATAATAACGCATATTACCTATTTATGATACGTGAAAAAATAGTGCACATATTATATTAACTTCATATAAAAGTTTAATATTATATTTTGTATTCTTATTGGAATAGTTCAAGTTATCGGGTTGATGTAATAAAAATTAAAAATGGGTTTTCAAGTGCATTTATTTCAATAGCTTTACGTCCAATATGTGGTAAATATTTGTTTGGAGGTGTATCCTTTATATACAAATACAAGCTATTTGTTGTTGGCAATTGACAATTATTCACAGTTCAAATTATAAAAGTGCCTCCTGTATGAATACAAAGAATTATTGATCTTTAGTAAACTAAAATACATAGTACATATATAGTTAAATTTTAAAACAAATCAAACAGCATTGTATCTAATATATACATATACAGAGCATTTCAATTGAAACGAGCCACCTCAAATAACTTTACGGCAATATGTATCAAAAAGTCCTTTTTTTATCTGTGCAAAAAATGTATTATTTTCAACCTGTGCAATAAAACACGACTAGAGTAATAGTACAATCTTGCTTCAAATGCTCTCGTAACATTTCTCAATTTTTTGTGGTAACCAGGGCAACTCATACTTGTTTTTGTCACATTGATATTCACATTTTTAATTGTTGGTTTTCTCAACATTTTTTTCTTGTTTTCAGCTTTAGAACTTATTTTGTACGATATTAGTTTACGTTTGCATTGTTTAGTGGAATGTTCTTTATGGAGTTTACTTTAGTTTAATCGTGAATTCACAATTAATAAATAATGGTCTATTCTATCCAAGAACGTGTGGAATTAGTGACTTTGTATTACGAGAATGGGAGGTGTGCAAGATCTACAGTTCGCATATTCAAAAAAATCATGCAGGCCAAAATGTGCGACACAAGTACGTACTGGAATTAATTCAAAAATTGACGGAAACGGGCTTTGTAATAACAGAAAACAACATTTTCATCGGTTTGTAGATAATGAAGATATCAACGTTGAAGCCTTAGGTCAGATCGCAGTGCCTGGAAATGCGACAGGTATCTCAAGCATCAGGAATAAGTTGTTCATCAGTTTGTAGACACTTAAGAAGTTCAAATTTAATCCCTATAAAATTACACTTGTTCACGAATTGAATAAGGATGATTTTGACAGAAGGCTGGAATTTTGTAAAGTAATGACCGAGCGCATTAACAATAATCGAAACTTATTGTATATCTGCTTTTCGAACGAATCATCTGGTGAAGTATATCGTCACAACTGCATATATTACTTAATGTATGAGCTGGCATCTTTGGCGATCATCTCATAGGACCCCTATTCATTGACGGGGCTTTAAACGGTCAAATGTATTTGAACATGCTGGACGATACAATCAATCCTTTGATTGCAGAAAAATTGGAGCAAGATCCAAACTTGTTGGAGAATGAGGTGATATTTCAGTAATATGGAGCGTCTCCACATTACGCTGCCGGAGTACGACAATTTTTGGATCATCACTTTCGCGATCATTGGATTGGTTGAAGGGGCATATAGAATGGTCTGCCAGATCGCCGAATCTTACACCACTTGATTTTTTTCTCTGGGGGCATCTTTAAGGTGTATGCCACGCATTCAGCATCCTTACAAGAGTTACGCCAAAAAATTGTTGAAGAATGCCAACGAATAACTCCAGAAATGTTGCAAAATGTCAAGAGAGCATTTGAAGCAAGGTTGTACTATTGTATGGAGGTTAATGGTCATAATTTTGAAAATTTAATAAAATAAAATCCAAGCCATTTCACTCTAGTCGTGTTTTATTACACAGGTTGCAAATAAGCACTTTTTGCTTACTACTTAAAAAAAACGACTTTTTGATACATGTTGTCGTAAAGAGAATTAGAAGACCTTTTGAACGAGTGGTCGCAAGACCCATCTTCCCTATTTAAGTTTTTGTGGTGAGGGCTGCTACGCTCCCAGGAATGATTTTAAATTGTCAGGTTCGACATTAAAAGTTGTCCCCCTTGATATGAAAATTGACAGGCTTCATAATCTTATATAAATCACAGCAGGTAAAGAGTTATTTGAGTTGGCTCGTTTCGTTGGCCCTGTATAGAATTGTATATACAATCCTATACAATATAGTAATTATTAAAAACATAATAAACACTGAAAGTTAAGTTAATAAGCTGCTTGTTGAATAATTGCCCTCTTAACAGGTGTTAAGGAATGGGTTATTTGCAAACCTAAGCTTCTCAATAGCACAACAGGCATAAAATCTGTTGTATATAATTTATGAAGTCCATCTAATGCAAACATTGTAGGAATATTATGTCTTTGCCTTAGTGTTTCATATTTATTCAAATCAATCAAACTGCCTAGTTTCCTGCCTGAATAAACAGCTTCACTTAATATATCATTAAGACAACTTACATCACCAAATCCTAAATTAACACCTTGACCACCTAAAGGATGTACACGGTGAGCAGAATCTCCTACTAATGCAACACCTTTTCTAATGTAATTAGAAGCATGACCAAAACCTAATGGAAAAATAGCACGACTACTTTCTTCTACCCCACAAATGTTTGGTGGTAATTGCCTCACCGAATTGGGAGGGAGGTCAAACAGTTTTACTACATTATCCAAAAATTTTGTAGATGCACTTATTATATTATTTCTTTCATAATCTTTCCAAAAAGCATTATTTACCTCATCAATAAATTGATCTGGTGGTAAATTTACTAATTTTTTTGCATTTTCTATGGAATTTGACCAAACTAACGAACATAGTTTTGCATTTAGAGGTAGTAAAGCTATAGGACCTGATGGTAGAAATCTTTGCCATGCTATTAAATTTTCCTCTGTATCACTTGATAGTTGAAGAGTTGCTACTAAACCCATCTGTTTGTAATTCCAACACAAATATTGCACACCCATAGCTTCTCGTACTTTTGAATTAACTCCATCACATCCTATTAAAATATTACATGTGTATACATTTCCATTTCCTAAATGTACTTTAACTTTATCATTAGGATTTATTGGTAGCACACATGTATCAACTTTTGCTTCATTTATAACATTAACATTTGGCAATAATTTAATTTCTGCATTTACAGCATGTAAAAGTAAATTATTCTCAACAATGTAGGCTACTTTCTCAGAAAAATTATCATCATTAAATGAAATCATAGAATCTGACAATGCATCCCAAACTTGAAGTTTATGAACAGGTCCATAACGAATAGCTTCAATATGTTTCCAAGCACCAATTTTATTCAGTAATGTTTGAGTATTTGGATTCAGTGCCACCACTCGATTACTATATTTTTCAGTTGGTTGCAATTTTATTTCCTTAGAACCTTCTAATAAAAGTATGCACTGTTTTGAGAGTTTTGCATTCTTTCCTAATGTACAAGCTAACGTGGTTCCCACCATCCCACCACCAGCTACTATGATATCATAATGATTTTCAGTACTAGTAGATGAATTCATGAGCCTTAACAATAATTTAGGAATAGATTTGCTTAACTTATTTGTATTGTGTAGTTTCAACATAATGTATTTTGTATTTGTATACTTGATATCAGACAATTTTTTCAAAATAATGGTTTAAAATTGATACACCAAATCTATCGCGAGGCGGCTAAAATAAAAAAAAAAAAACTATAATCTAAATAAATGATAAGGAAATTGGCCGTACTCATAAGTTTGTGATTCTGCACATTTGCTGTAATTAAGTTAAGTAATTAAGTTATATTTGAAAAAATGGAATCTATTTCAATTATCATTGATGTATGAGATAATTAGACGAAGTGGAAACCACAATCCACAAATCTATTTTCTGTCATATGCACAAATATAAAATTAAAACTAAAGTCTTATTATTTATTGGGGTTCATTTAAATTAAAGAATTCTATTTTAAGTATTCCAAGAGTAACAGATTACTACTTTATTACTACTTCCAAGAGTAATAGATTACTACTATTCTTATTATTATATTTTCCTGTAGATGACAGCAGAAACAGTTGATATCAGAGAAACGTCGTGTAAATCTAATTGCTTTTAGTTAATTTTTAGACGTGGTTGACTAATGTTTCATGGTTGTTTCCGGGCGTGCGTCTAATTAAAAATGTATTCGAATTATATGTTAAATATTTTTCCTGGATATGATAAAAATATACAAAAAAAATAACTTTTGCACAAGACTGAATTTTTACAAAATTTAAATGTGGTTTTATCTATTTATATTTTTGTAGTACCCTATTAGTAAATTGTTAGTGTTAAATTTTAAGAGCTTAAACGTTATCAAAACTACATTGTGAATTATATTCTGAAACATTGAATGATCGAATTTGTCCAACAGTTTGGCTATTTATAGTTGTAAGTGTTTTTTTTTTAATGTAAATAGAGCTTTGCATTTTTTAATCTGCTTTCTTGATCATGGCTTTCATTTATGAATGTTATTGATAATAAAGTTCATGATAAGAAATTTGTATTTCTTGGTGACTATTACCACTTTCGGAATATTTATATAAGTAAAGACAATTATCTGATTTGGTTATTATTAAATATTACTTAAATGTAAATATTATATTAAATTTTATAAAATTATATCATGTAAATTACATGTATTTTATTATGGCACATTATAATTAATAATAGATATATGATCATTATTTATTTTAGACACAAATATAATTTTTAACCTAAAAATGCAATAAATATTTTATGAATAGCCAGTAAATTAGTTGGTATTAATTATTTTATATTCAAAGACATGATATATGAATTTATAAATTCGGTTTAAAATAAACTTTACAAGAAGTACATTTGCAATAATATGTTTCTTAATAAAACTATAATACGCCAGTGATAAAAACAAAATAGGTAATCGTTTTTTTGTGTATCAATATGATTAACTAAGTTTATACTAAGGTATAGTAAGGGCTTTATCAATTTTTTTAATAAATAATAGTCAATCTAACTTAAAAATTAAGAATAGAAAAGGTCTATTCGTACTTTAAAGTTAATGTAAAATGGTAAATCCCAAGAGACACAGGAGATCTCCTGAGATTTAATGTTACCTTGGCCTGAAAACTCACTTTTTTTTTTACCGCAGCTAGCGAATTATCATTACGGAATCGTCATTACGGAATACTAAATAGGAATTAACACCAGTGTTAATTACGAAGAAGACATACAAACTTAACAGTGGCGATGTTTAATGAAAACCTGTAACAATCAAAATAATAATAAATATTCTTCTTTGAAGCATAGTTTGCTTTATTTTAGAACTTTATTTCATTAACGATTGAGCTGTATGTAATGATTGCCCCATAAGACATCGTCGTACAGTTTTCTTACAAGTTGTCTGTTAGGATTAAGACTAAAAGTTAAATATTGAAAAAAAGAAAAAAACTCGATCATGTAGTCAATCTAAGCTACAAAGGTATTTTTAATAATATAAAATATTATTAAAAATCTGGTGTGAAGAACACAAATGCAGGTTCACTATTAACATTTTAATTAATATATTCGGACACGTTCACAGAAAATGTTAATAGTGAACCTGCATTTGTGTTCTTCACACCAGATTTTTAATAATATTTTATATTATTAAAAATACCTTTGTATTATACAAAACTGGTGGGGTTTACCTACTCATGTATGTTTCAATTATTCTGATAAATCTAAGCTACGCCGAAGTGCTTGTTGTTATGCACCCGATTATCCCTAAGTAGCTGTAAATATTCTGGACAAGACTTATTGAACGACAAATCTGCATGAAAGCCAAGAAGCAATTGTTGCAATAACAATTTCTCTCATTGTAGCACATATTCTCTTTGTAGTGTTATTTTTATTACGCTTCCCACCAAAAAAATTGAAAATTGACGTACACAGAAATTTGTATATTTTTTTAATGTTTAATTATGTTTGTTTCAAAGAGGCTAGAATTATCTGACATTGTCATCCGAATGATTAATCAAAATATTTTAATTAGACGTGGTAAAATAATATGCGGCAAGAAAATAAAGGTGGTATTTTTTATTAGGTACAGTTATTAACAGAAATATAATACTTAAGTATAGCAAGCGCCAATTAAGTTGGCGCGAGGAGGGGGTGCGTAGAAACCGTTTTAAAAAACGTCCAGTCCCACTACTTAAGTAATTGTCAGAATACATTTGTCATTGACGTTTGACGGAACATAATGTCTTTGCTAGGGGATCATAAAGTGATACACGCTCAGAGGTTAGAATTATCTGGCATTTGATATAAAACCAAATACAAATTTCCCCACTACTTTTAATCCTGCGCGAACTTACCCCTCCTCGCGCCAACTTAATTGGCGTTTGCTATATTTTGTTGTATTGCCATTACTTTCTATCACCAAATTAATCCTTCTAAGCATAGATCTAATTAGAGCAGTTATCATGTTGGAATATATCATTAACGTAGTGAAAAATTTCTCTTACAGAAGGGACCATCACTTGTTCTAAAATTTGGCAATAAATATGAGCGTTTAGCCTTACTTCCACGATAAGAAGAACGCCTGTTCCTCGGACACTCATTCATGTCCATACATTTACTCCGAATCGTAGTGCAAGTCCTTTTTGGGTATAATGGTCTACGTAACGGGTGTTACGTGGTCTATAGACTGTGACTTTTACGTCGAAACATGATTTAAACATTTTTTCATGGGAAAATATAACAGAATCCCATCAATCAGCAGTTGATAATTTAAGGCAAATATGGGACATGATCCTTTGTGGTCTTCAGTTAGTAGGGGATTTTGTGCGGCAACATAATTATGTTCTTATTCTTCGTCGAGCGGCTAAAGGAAGCAGGAAAATTAGAAATGTTCATTGCGTCGAATGCGGTACTGAATGGATTCTCTCTCAAATAGTTTAATAGTGTCGCATTATCTTCTTCGGTACTTGCTTTTGGCCTGCCAAATCCAAGCTTCCAAGCTGTTGTTATTTCTCTGTCCCACTTTTTTTAAATTCTTCCAATAATATTTTTAGGAATTCCAAATTTACGAGCCACCTGCAATATTGTTTTTCCATTTTCAAGGTGAGCTATTATTCTAACCCGTTGGACTTCGTTCAATTGAGGCATACTTAAAACGAAAAACAAACCAGTAGTAACTTTTGACAACCGTTTGACACGAATAAAACTGACATAAGATGACAATAGCACACGATCAAATTTTTGAGAAAAATGAGTCGGACAGTTTTTTTGTCCGCTAGTTTACCTCAATTTTTAATTTTCGTTCTTCGTTTTTTTTCTTTAAATTTTCTAATTCCTATAGATTCTTTCTTTTCCGTACATGGCTTGTAATTTTCCTAAATTTCAACCGATTTTTCGTCTGATTTCAAGAGAAGTTGGATGTCGATTCGTTGCTCTTTTTTACGTAATTTTTTCGGTACAGGGTACTCAACATCGCCATCTTATAAATTTGTATCTCGAAAACAACATAAGACATATTAAACAGAATCTACTGGGTTTTACGGTTAAATGTTGTCTCAGGAGCAAAAAAAAAGTCGTCATTTACTTGCCTCACTTTGTATGTCGTCCTTTTTTGTTATTATTTCGTTCCGCCATTCTGCCTTGATCAGTTAAATATATTTTGTATTTATGCTTTACAAAATTCCACGGATATGTCATCACTAAGGACCGGACACGAGAGGCCGATGACTCATCGCCCACGAGCGTACTATCGAAAATATGTACTTTTAAAGAGTTTTAATTTTATTTATATAATTGGAAAATTGTTCATTTTGTAGTTCAAGTTGAGTAGAGGAGTATTAATTTTAACTAGCAATACTTTTTCAAGGTTCTCTTCTGTAAAATTTGTTATCTTTGAATGAAATACATCCTCGTAGATAGAATACATCCTTTCTACATCGCCACTGGTTATAGGTGCATACTGGAAATATTCTTTTATTTCAGCGTATTTAGCAGTTAGATTTTGAGGCATTGTCCCTATACACAATTACCGCAATGCTATTAAATCTGGATTTCTATTAAAAACTGCGTCTAACTTTTGCCGAAGGCCACATCCGAAGTCACTTGGAATATTTTTCAAATTATTAATAGTCACATCTAATGTCGTTAATACATCATTTAATTTGAGATTTTGATTTTCAAAATAAGTGATTAGTTTTGACAAATTTCCAAAGTTCTCCTGAAGAAAGTACAACTGATTTTTTACATTTGGAATTTGTATTAGTTCCTTCCACTCAGAAATACTTCGAGCATCATTATTTAAACATGTAACGAAATTTTGTAAACTATCGAAATTCTTTGCATAAAAACTAGTAGCTTCCAACCATGCTTCCCATCTAGTTATTACTGGAGAGGAAGGCAGTGACAAAGATGGAAGTTTTTCCCTGTAAACAGCTACTCTCAATGGTGCTTTTCTGAAAACTTTTTTAAAAGCCGATACAAGTCTATCAACTCCCGGAAAGGTGTCTCTGATATATTCACAGATTGTGTATAGGGGATATGTTACACACGTAATATGCAGCATGTATATGTATATGTAGCACTGTCGCTGACAAATAGAACAATTTTTTCTTTGTACCTGTCGTCCGAATGAAGCATTTGGTCCATATTCTTGTAAATGGTTTTAGTTACTGTTTCCGCATCAACTGTATTTAGAACTTTGTTGCTATTACATATACGTTATATGGAATAGCTGGATGTAGTACACCAGCTACAACATTTACCATACAGCGTCCTAATATACCGACAGTTTCGTCGGCGCTTATCCAGAGGTACTGATTTGAAAGATGGCTTCTAATGCGTTCTACTGCTTTCGTGTGGCACTCAGAAACCTAATATTTGCGTAAGGTGGATTCATCAGGAACATTTCGACCAGTATATTTTTGGAGAAATGTTTTGAAGGTAGGCTTGTTAAGTTTATTTAATGGAATATTTGCCGCCATTAAAGTTTCACAGAGTTCTTCGTAAAAATTGTCAAATTCCAACGAGTTTAATTTCTGTGCATGATAAGAAATTTGTATTTCTTGGTGACTATTACCACTTTCGGAATATTTATATAAGTAAAGACAATTATCTGATTTGGTTATTATTAAATATTACTTAAATGTAAATATTATATTAAATTTTATAAAATTATATCATGTAAATTACATGTATTTTATTATGGCACATTATAATTAATAATAGATATATGATCATTATTTATTTTAGACACAAATATAATTTTTAACCTAAAAATGCAATAAATATTTTATGAATAGCCAGTAAATTAGTTGGTATTAATTATTTTATATTCAAAGACATGATATATGAATTTATAAATTCGGTTTAAAATAAACTTTACAAGAAGTACATTTGCAATAATAGGTTTCTTAATAAAACTATAATACGCCAGTGATAAAAACAAAATAGGTAATCGTTTTTTTGTGTATCAATATGATTAACTAAGTTTATACTAAGGTATAGTAAGGGCTTTATCAATTTTTTTAATAAATAATAGTGAATCTAACTTAAAAATTAAGAATAGAAAAGGTCTATTCGTACTTTAAAGTTAATGTAAAATGGTAAATCTCAAGAGACACAGGAGATCTCCTGAGATTTAATGTTACCTTGGCCTGAAAACTCACTTTTTTTTTTACCGCAGCTAGCGAATTATCATTACGGAATCGTCATTACGGAATACTAAATAGGAATTAACACCAGTGTTAATTACGAAGAAGACATACAAACTTAACAGTGGCGATGTTTAATGAAAACCTGTAACAATCAAAATAATAATAAATATTCTTCTTTGAAGCATAGTGCTCCTGAAGAAAGTACAACTGATTTTTTACATTTGGAATTTGTATTAGTTCCTTCCACTCAGAAATACTTCGAGCATCATTATTTAAACATGTAACGAAATTTTGTAAACTATCGAAATTCTTTGCATAAAAACTAGTAGCTTCCAACCATGCTTCCCATCTAGTTATTACTGGAGAGGAAGGCAGTGACAAAGATGGAAGTTTTTCCCTGTAAACAGCTACTCTCAATGGTGCTTTTCTGAAAACTTTTTTAAAAGCCGATACAAGTCTATCAACTCCCGGAAAGGTGTCTCTGATATATTCACAGATTGTGTATAGGGGATATGTTACACACGTAATATGCAGCATGTATATGTATATGTAGCACTGTCGCTGACAAATAGAACAATTTTTTCTTTGTACCTGTCGTCCGAATGAAGCATTTGGTCCATATTCTTGTAAATGGTTTTAGTTACTGTTTCCGCATCAACTGTATTTAGAACTTTGTTGCTATTACATATACGTTATATGGAATAGCTGGATGTAGTACACCAGCTACAACATTTACCATACAGCGTCCTAATATACCGACAGTTTCGTCGGCGCTTATCCAGAGGTACTGATTTGAAAGATGGCTTCTAATGCGTTCTACTGCTTTCGTGTGGCACTCAGAAACCTAATATTTGCGTAAGGTGGATTCATCAGGAACATTTCGACCAGTATATTTTTGGAGAAATGTTTTGAAGGTAGGCTTGTTAAGTTTATTTAATGGAATATTTGCCGCCATTAAAGTTTCACAGAGTTCTTCGTAAAAATTGTCAAATTCCAACGAGTTTAATTTCTGTGCATGTGTTTGCACATCGTACTTTATTTATTTTACGAAATATAAGCTAATGAATAAATAAATTATAAAAACTCCTTACGCTTCTATCTACGCCTGTGAAGAAAGGAATTTAACTGTAATATTGAAGTAATTGCGTCACAATTCAACGACAAAAAGCAGATGTGCGGTTAACCGAATGAATAGTGCTATTCAATAACTGCGTGTTGTATTTAGCGATGTTATAGACTCTTATGGTCGGTCGGTCCATCCTAATTTCGGGCTGATGCGCCCGGTCTCTAATTATTACTAAACATCGCCATTCTCGGTAGGCTCACTTTACCAGCGCTTCGCGTGCTATGTGTACTGTCGCGAGCAATCAATTCTGGTCGTCCATGTCACTTCAAAATTTGATTAGATTGATTATTTGATTAGATATGTGTAATTCGAACGGAAATAATTTTTCTAATTAACGCCCACTTTTATTTCAGTAAAGCCAACGCAATAATGCCGCTGCTTGCCTACCCAAGTAACGGTGTTTAATTATTGCTATTAATATAGTCTATTTTTATTAAATTTTTATTTATCTACACTACTGTTATTACTCTCGGAAATTTTTTTGTCTTATCCTTTCTTCTTCTCTAGAGATTTTTATAATATTTAAGTAATAATATTTCTTTATTATCTAATAGTAATAAAGTCTACGTTTCTGTTAAACTCTTTTCATTCTGTGCGTGTGTCACTCTCTTTCCCCGTATGCATCAAATATATAAAATCAAACGCATAAGTCTTTTTTATTAATTTCGGAAATGTCTTATTTTATTTTTGGAAATGTATGACACGACATTTGACTTACATATGTCAGTTTGTCATTTTTAAATAATTTATTCGCATATGTAAGATTAAAGTGAAACTTTGTGTTTAGTGTTTTTAACTGTGTTTGACGTTCGTGCGTGATTCGATCTTTCATTTGTTAAGCCTGTAAGTAAACCAGAGTACAATGCATTAATTACATTAAAAACGTTAAAAATAACATGCCCGTAATTTTAATCGAGGAAATTAATTCAGAAAATGTTATCGTGCACATCCCTCTCTACCTGGAACATTACTTTAGGATTGGTAAGGTTGAATAATACCATTACACTAATTAAGATTTTTCACACTAAATCTGATTAACGCTAAAAACGAAAGTATTTTTCCTTTGTGTATTATAAAGATAAATTAGGCGTATCGTATTTAGTTAAAATACATTACTATTAGAATTAATTGGGCCAATAGTCTTCAAATAATATGAATTAAGCAAATCAACTATATAATTTAGTACTAGATGATATTTTTAATTTGTAAAATAGTATTGAAAAGATCATAAAAAACTGTTGTTGTTCAATGTAAATAAATATTTTACGAAATCTATATCTATTAACTTACGCAATTAAGACAATAAATAACTAGCATTTAAGAAGGGGTGGGAAATGTTCTAAATATATAATATAGTGCTCAGAAAGGTCAATTTTGTGATGTATAGATTTATTTATTTCGTATGAGAAACGAAATAAAAAATTAGGTATTAGTGTATAAACCACTTTCATGACAAAAAAGGGCCATATAACTAATTTATACACTAATATCTAAATTTTTCAGTCCAGAGCTGCAGCAGTTGTCTCAACTCGTGGATGCCACCAGGAAAGTTTTTTCTGAGGTAGTCGTTTACTATGTGGGCCATGGTTTGTATTACATTTCCGCAGTCACAGAGACTAGTATCTGTTAGTTACCATTTATACAGAATTGATTGCAAAATTATATAAAATAATATAAAATTATATACAAAATTTTGAGAGCAGTTTTTACCTTTTAGATATTGTTTCTGGCACGAACGTAGATAGGGATTTTCAACACTTATAGGGTACAACAATAATAAAGCTTCATTTAAATAGGCTAGTGACATTTCGTGAGGTGTTCTTATAATACATACAGATGTGAGCCACGCGATGACCGTAATGGATGATGTCATCAGATGCGTACGTCTGAGAACTAAATAGAAAATTTGAGAAAACTCATGTATTATATATATCAGGGGTGGCCAAACTTTTGACCTCTGAGGTCTACTTGTGTTCAAAAATGTTTCTTGCGGGCGACTCTAAGGTAGAGTTTACAAGAGAGAAATAAAACATTTTAGCGATAAGTTAGTAAGTATTTTTCTATTATATACGTTGAAAACAAAATACATAATGTTCATTCTGTATTAGGTTTTTGGGTGGATATTTGGCACTGCATATTCTCCACAAGTTTATTATATTGAGGAGTGTAAGAAGTAACTGCGATGCGCAAACAGGAAGTTAAGTGGACATCTGTTAAACGAGAACGATGTTTGGTTTTTATTGTATTCATAGTAGAAAATGTCGATTCGCAAAGATAGGTGGAACCGAAAAACGAAGTCAAATATAAGGCAACCTTTCTTAGGCATGGGAACTTTTCTTTGCAAATCAGTTTCCAAAAATCAGTATTACTGCCAAATGCTCTTGCTTTCAGAAATATGTATGTCGCATCTCATTTTAATTATTTGTTCTTCCACCACAACAGATTCAGAATCAGTTAACTTGCCGATTTTTGCAGTCAAGCTGTGAAGGTCATTGCTTTCATTAAAAGGGAATGTGAAACTTAGCATTTCTTCGAGAGCGAAGAAATCCAAAAACCTTCTTTCGAACTCCAGGAGCAAGTTCTCCAGCTGTCTGGCGAAAGTTTCAAAGTCCCGATTTGAGTTGTGCGTGCATTCTTCTTCCATGTTTTTATAGTTTCTTAGTTCACCTCGTCTTAATTGAGATGCATGCACTTGAATTTGACTTTTAAATGTTTTATTCAAAGTTGTCATATCAATCACATTCCTGTCTTTTCCTTGAAGATTTAAGTTCAACTGATTGGGTTTCTCCGTTATGTCACAAAGAAAGGCGAGCTTCATGAGTCATTTTTCATCTTCAAGCTCAGGTACATTTTCTTCTTTCGAATGGATGAATGTTTTGATTTCTGGCAGTAGTTGGCGAAACCTCTTCAAAAAAGCACCACGGCTAAGCCACCTAACATCTGTATGTAGCAAAAGATCCGAGTATTCGGCTTCAGTCTCTTCAAGTAAAGCGCGAAATTGACGCCTTTGCAAACTTCTGGCTCGAATAGAATTAACTATTTTAAAGGCAATTTTCATGATAATATCCGAGTCAAGAATTTTAGAGCACAAACTGCATCATACATTTGCTGGTGTATGATGCAGTGATAGTTGGTGAAACTTGGAATGTCATCATTTTTACACAATGAAATAAAACCAACTCTTTGTCCCAGCATAGCGGGTGCTCTATGAAACTCAGTTTTTTCTACAAAATCTTTAAAAGATCTGTAGATATCCTCACCTCTTGTTTGCCCCTTCAATGGAATCATCGTCAATAATTCTTCTTTTGACGTCATATCTTCAAAAACTAGACGCACGAAAATGCACAATTCAGCAGTGTCCGTCACATCGGTGGATTCATCGAATTGTAGTGACAAAAAACTACATTTTTGCAAGTCTTCCTTAAGCAATTGTTCCAAATTTCCACTTAAGGCTTCACTTCGTCGCATCACAGTGTTTCGTGACAGAGAAATGGCATTTATGGCTGAAATAATTTCTTTCTTATTTTTAAAGTCATTAAACAGTACTTCTCCAGCTCTCTGCATGGCTTCCTTGATCATTTCTCCATCTTCAAAAGGTTTCTTTCGTTTTATCAATATTTCCGTAACAGCAAATGACGCCAGTGTAGCAGCTTTTGATTTCAAGTCTGGTTTCTTAAAAAAAGATTGTTGCGCACTTAAGCTGCTTTTTAATTCTCGTACTTTTACCTTCCGAATTTCACTGCCAAATGGAAAATCTGTGGCGTATTTGGAATGTCTAGTTTTAAAGTGCCTTTCCACATTGGCTCTTTTCGGTAATGCTACACTTGAATTACAAATTAGGCACACACATTTGTCGTTGAATATAACGAAAAAAAATTCCTTTTCCCACTCACTGTGATAATGGTGTCTTACTTTTTTTGCACTTGAACCAGATGGCACACTCATTTTGATTAAATAAATGTCACAAACTCACAAAGGTCCCTACGTTACTTAGTATTGTTACGCCGCTGCCTGACGAATTTCACGTGAGGAACGAACGAACGAACGATGTCGACCGAGAGTTCGGTATTCACAGTCACAACGCATACGTCTGTCAAAACGCACTCAGTCCAGGACTCTTCACGCACTTTTTATCGTTTCGTATCGCTTCTGAATTCAAACTGACTGGCTGTGGCTTCCGCCAGCTATTTATATTATATGATGGGATTAGCGACATCTAGAAATTTCGAGAAACAACTCGCGAACCCACACAGCGTTCGCTCGCGCGTCTTCACGAATCTTCCATCGCCGCCGTCGATATTGTTCTAGGCAAGTTAGTACTACCTAGTGAAACTAGATTGCGTAACTTGCACTGCGCTACGACCAAAGCGCGTGCGTAGTTATTGGCGCGAATACACTTGATTTTTTTTGTCTTCTTTTTCAGTTTATTTATTTATCTCTTGGGGGCTACCTAAATCGCCTTCGCGGTCGACCGGTAGACCGCGGTCGACCTCTTGGCCACCCCTGATATATATATATATATGTCGCTAGACAAAGGGGAAGAGGGTTCAAGCAGCAACCGTCGTGTTACAACATAGTTATAAATGTGAAATAAATACTGTTATTACTTATTAAGTGTTTTTAGTGTACTTTTATTATTAATATAGTATTTTTTTAAATTACCGTTAGTTTAATTTAAATGAACCCAAAAAGACAAGTTTATCACAATATTAAAAAAGTTGTGTTAGGATAATAGAATAACAACATGAGCTTATTTTAGACAATAATTATATAATATTAATAGAAAATTAATATACGAACAAAAGGGAAGGTGCCAGGAAATACAGTAAAGGATTACTTTTGCGTAAAGTTTTATAATTTATTAAATGCAACTGCTAAAGAATAACTAGTGTAGTATGTATTTAGATTTATTGAAGAAATCTGTCATGATTAAATGAATTAAGAATGAATCACATCTTAGAATATTACATTGAATAAAGTGTTACTTGAACAAACAATGGAACGTTAGTAGGCTATATATGTTGATAACGACGAGAGTGTCAAATATTTATATTGACCATAGCTGTATGGATAATATCGATTCTATAGTAATTAGGATGCAAATCTGCAACTCGAAATACTATAGTTCAATAAAGACGTGGAATAAATCGTACGGAGTAAAGTGTGGAATAAAACAACACATAGAAGAGGAAAAGCTTAGATATGCAACCGTGATATATAGGATCAATCAAGAAATAGCTTTCATAAAAGAGCAACATTGAGAAAAATATATAACACGAAATGGAATTTATGTAGAACCTAGGAAAAAGTTTGAATAGACAAAGTAAAAAGTGTCAGATATAAGAAATAATTGAGAAAGATGAAAATGTTGTAATTAAAAACATTTTTAATAATATACAGATATTATTAAAAATCTAGTGTGGATAACATAATACGAGCTCATATTTGTGTGAAAATTACTATCGAGACATACACACACGTGTTTCGTTTTGCTATAGACTCATTAGTGCATGATGTGGGGATAGACAAAATTCACAAAAATAACTCCCTTGCTACATACAATCAAGTCACAAAAGACAGCATAGAAGAACATTCAGCGCCGCTCCTTGACTAATTTCAACATCACAAACACCAAAACAATCATCGCCATCCTCATGATAAGTGCAAGATTTAGCAAGTAGTTTCCATTTATTGATATTCGAATTAAAATTACTTAGTCTTTATAAATAATATATTGAAAGAAAATCCTAAGCATGTAGAAACACTATTAGATCAAAAACGAAATCGAAGTGCAGTAGTCATTGTAAACAAATTGACTATACTTTATGCATTCTCCTTTATGCAAAGTTTTGAGAAAATATTTGATAAAATGAAAACAGGACAGGATTTGATACACCGGGCTCAAATCTTGGTCTGGATAATAATATCATTAGTATTTTTTTTCTGTCTGGCAAAAATATGAGTAGCTGGGAACTTCAGGGTCAGTGGCGACTCTTGACGACGTAAAACGTGGTCTCTTGCATGAGTGAGACTGCTTCGTTTAAGCTTTCATATATACAAAGAAGCGAGTAGGTACAACCGAAATTGTTCAAAGCTGTCTCATCCGTGCAGGAGCCCACAATTTGACGTCATCAAGAGCCGCAACTACTTCAGGTACTAATTTTTTACTATGTAGCGCCTTGTACCATACAGCTCAAGTCGTAACAAACCTACGATGTTACAATCCCACAGGCCTTAAATGCCTGTTGTGAGGAACTATTATTATTAAAACAGACATTGTAAAAATATAAATATTAACAGTTATGATAATTACCAAATAAAACATCAATAATATAACCTGGCAAACAAACAGTCCAATCCATTCTTATTCATTGCTAAAATTAAATAGTATAAATCAAACCAAACTGCGAAACAGAAAACAGAAGTAAAATACTATGCGGTTGATGTACTGATCGTAGTGAATAATAAGAATAAATTGCAATTATTTTTCTACGAATTTAACATTTATGCTAAAAAAATGTAATATTTAAATTCAACTTAAAATGGATTCGAGAAAAGTATAACGTAGCAAATTACGCAATTATATTGGTATATGTTTTTTCACCAGTCTTTGCTAAATAAAATGAAAAAAACATCAAACAGTCTCATATAGATAAATTAGCGCATAGAATGAAAATGTATACAAGACGAGGCAAAAAGATGTTAACATAAAATGGGTGTTTAATCACTTTAAATTGCAAGGCAGGAATTTAGTTAGTGTTTCAATTTGGCATTCATCACTCTGAATTTACTTATGGAGTCTGTTCATTGTCGTTTGTAAGGCCCTCAGAGTAATTTGGGCAGCAATTCCAGTGATAACGTGAGTGATGCGATGTTTCAAATCATCCAAGTTGCGAGGTTTTCTGACGCAGACTCAGCCAAAAATCGCATGGCGTCAGGTCTGGTGAACGTGTTGGCCATGGGAGAGGATCCCCTCTACCAATCCAGCGTTTACCGAACTTGTCGCTTAGGTAATTCCGAACCATCAGATTGTAATGGGCAGGGGTGCCGTCTTGCTGAGCATGGCAAGGTAATTCTCTCTTCTGACGGTCTCTTCTGCAAAAAAGAAGGGTCCAATCACTCCAAATTTGCTCACGGCACACCAAATGTTCACCTTGAGGGATTCCCGCATGTACTCTCGAACTTCCTTTGGGTGCTCGGTCGCCCAGATGATACAGTAATGCTTGTTCACACGACTACTGATGTGAAATGTTGCTTCGACAGAAAACATGAACAGAATGTTAGGCTCCATGTGCACCATTTCCAAGAAAATTTGAAAATTTGTGCAGCACTCACACGTGCTTGCTTGTCCGCATTTGTGAGCTGCGGCACAATCTGCAAGTGGTATCACTTCGTTCCTAAATTACGATGCAAAATTCTAGTCAGTGACCTTTGCGAAATGTTAGTTTCTAGAGAAAGTCTGCGCGTGGACTTGGTTGGGCTGGCTACCATCGCTCCCTGGACGAGGATGATATTCTCTTCAGTTCGGACAGATCTCTTTCTACCGCTGTTCCCCTTGCAATCGTCTTGAACGGACCACGTCCGGACAAACTTCTTGTAGATTCTACCAATTGTCAGACGCGATGGTGCATTCCTTTCGGCCCAGGCCTTGAATTTTTCTTGTACGATGCTTGGGGTCTGAAAGACGTCCATTCAGGCAGCTATCTTTCTTCGTTCCTTAATGGAATATCGGGACTCCATATTTTAATCTGCAAAAAACAAAAATTAGTCTCCCATACAGTGTTAACATATTTTTGCCTCATCCTGTATAATAGCGATATATTAGATAATATTCGGAAAGGGCCGCCGCTTATGTCAAACTTGTACGACAAATGCCCATTTCATGATATTTGGTGGACGCGGTGACGGTTTTTTGGACACCGGATTTGTTCAGGCGTGGACTCCAAAAATTGTCAGAAAGTAAATAAAGAAGGATAATATATTCTTTATTGGTGAATGTACTTTATTAAAAAATTATAAAATTTTCACTTCAATAATAACGTTGCAAACGTATGCGTCGACCCAACTAATTCAACTAATTTTTAAAAACGGATATTTTATAATACAACCTGGAAGCGAGCAAACTGAACAATGTGGGAGGTGCCTATACCCCACCTATTTCAATTTTTTTCTCCTTTCGTAGGTAGAGCGTAGAGCACTGGTTCAAGTTGGGCGATAAGAGGCAACTTTATCCGTAGTGAAGTGTAGTTTAATCCGTTAAGCAAATTTTTTTTATTTTGAAATGCCACAATACACAAAAGCGGAAAGAATTGAATTGGTGAACCTAATTCATAATGGAAATAATTTTCAAAGAACCAGTGATTTGCTTGCTGTAAAGTACAGATCAATCCAAACCAACGATTTTTAGTTTAATAAAAAAATTCGACGTAAATTAATCCACCGAAAATGTAATATACCACGAAGGATCTACATTAATATGTGCTTTTATAGGAAATGATTCTACCTTGTTCACTTGGATTGTTGCTACAGATTTAGGGCTATCTTATTATTCTGTATTAAAAGCCCTAAAATAACGCTTACAATAGTTGCAAGAATTTATTAAACACCGATGTTTACCGTCATATATTCAAATTCGACAAAAGTTAAATGGGTAGTGTGGTATATTAAATTTGGTATATAATAGATCCTTTTTTATTGACTGTACTTTAATAGGGAATAAATAACTTGAGTTACTCAGGTTTCAAATTCTACCGACGGTTCAAAGTTTTATCGATAATGATATGCAGGTAGTGCAGTTTTAACAAAATGTATGTCCTGCTCATAATACACGCATTTGGTTCGTTCGACAAGGAGTGAAGACACGATAATACAGTTCCTATAGATATGGTTGTTACCGTCTATGGAAACACTTTGCTTAGTTCTGCATTTATTGTTCAGACAGTGTTTAGTTGCTTCGGCGTTTTGTCAATGGACTGCGCTGAATGTTCTTCTATGCTCTGTTTTAATAATTTCTGTGAGATACGAAAGTTGTTATGTTTGTAAATGCATCTCTCTAGCAGGGGCGTGCCGATGATTCTGTAGAAAGATGAAATACGTATCTACGTCTCTGGAGAGATGCCTTTACAAATATATGAACTTGTATTGTGTTCTTCACACCAGATTTTTAATAATATTTTATATTATTAAAATAATTTCTTTAATATATTTTCTGTTGGCCCGGATATTTTTTTAATAATTTTTTTAATGAATAATATTGTGTATTTAAATTAATTCTATACCATTTTATTCATGAAATACATAAATATGTTGTCATGCTATTTTAAATTACCCAACTTGATTATCATCTATTAAAATGACATTTAATGATATTTTAGTACTAAACATTATTTAGGCTAGAACGATTAATCAATTATGAATAAATTTACTTCTTAGGTCCAAGGGTAACATTAAGGTAAATTCATTTAAAATAGTGGCACAGAATTATCTGAATGAATACTCTACAAGTACGAAAATATAAGGGCAACTTCATATTTTGCGGATTGTTAAAATAAGTAATAATCATATGAGAAAATGTCAACATCGCGTTTATGTGAAAAATTTATTTTTTAATGTCAAAGCTAAAAAGGTTAGGCATGATTTTTCTTTCAGTAGATATAACTGGCATATATTATTCTAATTTATGTACAGAAAATACAGTTAGATACATTTTCTTTAAGCACTATAAACGTTCGTTCCTCATAGCATAATATTTCAATATTTATTGTACGCATATTTGCTAGAAACAGTAACATTACAAAATCTGTTAAAATGTCTGGTTACTCTATAATAATTATATGCGTTACCTATATATTTAAAAAGTTTGAAATTACTTCATTATACAGAAATCAATGTTTGCCAGCTTCGTGAAACGATCTTGTAGTCCACTCTTCGTTACCTCTTTCGGCGTATTCATATGTTCAATAACGTCGTTAGTAATTCTAAAATCTTCAACCCTTCAGGACTGCTTTCAACCGCAGAAATAAGTAATAATTAGTTGGTGCAAGGTCGGGCAAATGTGAAGCATGCTCCTGTGTTGTCATGTTGCGCTTTGCGAAGTATTGCTTAATTAGTAAGAAATTCAGGAGCGTTATATTTAACATGAAGAAAGTCAACATACATTTTCTTATTCACAGGTTGTTCTTCTGGAATATGTACATTCATGTGGACAACACTTTACGAGTCAAAAAAAAATTCCAACAAAACTTTTGCTTTGCTTCTGTGTAGTCGAAATTTTTTGCAGGGGGGGACGATTTGGATTTTCATTCACAGGACTGACACTTTGTCTGTGGATCATATATAAAGCACTAGATTTCGTTCCTTGTGATAATTTTTCTCACAAAACTGTCATCTTGCTTAGCTATACCGATGAGATTTTCAGTAGGGGGCATTCTTTTCTCTTTTTGTTCAGCTGTCAGCATTCTTAAAACACTGCGTTGACAAACGTAATATATGTTTAATACATCTAGTTTACAATATTTGCTACCGCGAGCATTGATTTTATTTGGTGTGAATCAAACTTAATCAAATGCTTCTTGAACATCTACTACTGGGAAATAAGATTTCGATTCAAGTGCTGCATTTGTCATATTTACAGAACTGGTAATCTGGAATAAGATTTTTTAAATAATTAGTGTGGTTCTATTATATGCTTTTATAGCTGTTAGAAATTTGTAGCTACAAATCTATTGATCAATAAGATGTCACTTCTTTAGGAGGTTTGACTGGTTTTAATATTAGTATTGTTTTAATGATAATGGCCAATAGTAAAAATTTTAACATGGAGTAATGTTTGTGTTGATTGTTGAGCAAATACATTTGATCTAGCCCACACTAGTCCACTCAATATTATGTTTTTATTCACCACTTGTAGCCTTTTATTTGCTTTTTAAGCTTTCCAAATACAATTATCTGTTCTTAATAGTGAAAGTAAATATTACTGAAAAAGTTTCTTGATTGATGATTATTTAATTTATTCTTTAGGCTATTTGCTATATTATTCAGCACTATTATGTCATTTGGATTACCAGTTCTTTGTCATTTAGCTCTTACTGTACATTTTGCCTTACTAGTTCAAGTATTTTATTAGGAACATTTCTGTCTTCGCAAACTTTTTTTATGATCGTCGGTATTGAATGCCATACTGCATCTAACAACGGTTTTATTACACTATCGCTATAATCATTATTATCATTTATAATTAATGCATACATACATAAATAATAAACATTTAAATTCAAACAATAATTTACTAAATATTTGTCTATACAAGTGTCCTGTATCGTTATGTTCAAATTTTAGGAGTGTAAAGTAGACTTCATTTCAAGTAACAAAAACGCAAAACTTGTATATCCATTTTTATTTGTCTTAAAGTTACAGATCTATGAATGTGGTTGTCAGATCATGAAAAAAAAATGTAATCCTAAAGTTACAAACTTATTTTATTTAAAAAAAGTTATACGATTCAATAACAGGCCTGTGATTGTTAACGTCGCATAATAAAATGTTATCCTAAAATAAATAAACACGTGTGCATACAGTAATTTCTTGGAGATCTACAAAAAAGAGTTTATTCAAGATTCCTTACCGATTTTCTTCTCAAGAGTATGCGGACATGCATTTTGTGTATGGCTACTGTAACGGCAGTGCACGTCAAGCAGTTATTGAATACCGACATCGGTTTTCCGATAGGCGCATTCCTCATTACAAAACGTTTCTGGAAGTACACTGACAATTTCGGGAATGCGGACTGCGTGATAAATCTTTTCGACCGAGGAGTAAATTTGCCAGCAGACTTAGAGGAAGAAGCAGTAGCTATTGTTACAAGGGATCCAACTCTCAATGTACGTCGAATCGCTAGACAACTAGGAGTGCCACGAACGACAGTTTGGCGAATTTTAAAACGTGAGGGCTTATATCCATATCACTATCGCAGGGGACACGGTTTGCTTGAGGCAGACCACTATGTTCGTCTAGTTTATTCTACTTAGATATTAACTCAGTCACGGCTTCATTTTAATTTCTACAGAACAGTCCTCTGGACAGATGAATCTACGTTCACGAGAAGTGGTGTTACAAATCTGAGAAACCTGCACAGGTGGTCATCAGAAAATTCCAAAGCTATAGGCCCATCTAAATTTCAACATGAATTTTCTATTAACGTTTGGGCGGCCCTCATCGATGACTTGTTGATTGGTCCTGTCGTTCTTCTTGGGAGGTTAAATGCGGATAATTACCTTCAATTACTTATTGACGAACTGTCAGGTCTTTTAGATGATGTCCCACTGAATGTTCGACGAGACATGTGGAGACATGGATGGGGCACCACCACATTTCGGAATTGCTGTCCGAAATTGGGTTAACGTCAATTATCCAAGATGAATTGGTCGAGGTGGTCCTGTTGCATGGCCACCAAGATCACCCGATCTTAATCCCCTTGACTTTTATTTATGGGCGTACATGAAAAATTTAGTCTACGCGAAAGTTTCGAACACAAGAGAAGAGTTGTTGGATCGTATTCACTTGGCTGCCGAGCAAATCCGACAAAACAAGTATGAAATTCGTATAAGTACTTCTTCTGTTGGCTTACGGACACAAGCCTGCATTCAACAAGGAGGTGGTGGACATTTCGAAAATATTATTAATTGAACTTTTTTAAATAAAATCCGTTTTTATTGACTTTAGGATTACATTTTTTTTCATGATCTGACAATCACATTCATAGATCTGTAACTTTAAAACAAATAAAAACGGATTTACAAGTTTTGCGTTTTTGTTGAAATGAACTTGAAATGAAGTCTACTTTACACTCCTAAAATTTGAACATAACGATACGGAACACTTGTATATTATTAACTATTAGAGATTGCTGTCACTTATAAGCCTCTCTTATAATACTCTTTCAACACCGCAAGACGTTCTAGTAGGAAATTTAAATTTGATGAGGAAATATTCAAAATCTAATTCAATGGAAAAGATGCCATTTTTTCCTATAATTGAACAAAACTAATTTTTAACGTCAATCGACCTCTTTAATTTACTAATTTTATCTTCTTTTCATTCACAATAGGAACAAGTTGATTTAATGAAAGTCCTTTAGTTTCTAAAGTTGATATTGCAGATACAATACAAACCAAATTGCTTTAAATATATGTCAATTGATTTTTTAATGATGGATCGCTGAAAAGGTTTACACATTTTTCAACAGCTACTGAGTTGCCGGAAACTAAAATCGGAAATTACCTCTTTTATTCCGTTCAAATTAGTTCAAATCAAATATACAGCTTTTAGTGGAAGTTCTGTCAATTTTTCTCTGTTTACTTGAACACGTAAGGGAATTTTAATAAATATCGATTTAATGTTTATTACTAAACTACTTACAAGAGTGAAATTTAATTTGATAGTTTCGGCAACTCTATTTAAACCTCGAGCTAAACAAGTACAGTGAATTAATATAAAATGTTTTTAGATTTTGAGCTGCTTTTGACATATATGGGACAGCATCAATCACCATTAATAATACGTTGCCTGTTGGCATTTTCTTAGGTAAACAAAACATATTCAAGCACTTGTTGATAAAGCGACTGACGATCAAATTGTTCGTTTTGCCACGTTCTTTTACATTGATCAAATAACCGTTGCCTGGTTTATTTCCATCCAAGGTACTCATAACAAAATTTTGATTATACCGTTTATTGACATTAGTGATTTCATCAACTGAAGACCAGATCACTTCCAAAAACCCTTCTAACTTTAGGGGGCAGTTTCGTCCCTTTAAAAATCTTTTCGACACAAGAAAAATAGTTTTGAGCTTGTGATTTCCAATGATTCCTTTGTCCCCCTTGTCAGAAATGTTAGAATATTTTCTGAAACAAATGTTAAACCATTACACTTTCATTTGAAAAAGTGATTTAGAATTTAATAACGATAAAATATAAAATTAATATTAACTTTCTTTTCAGGTTCACTTGTAGAATATTATGGCTAACTACGTTCTATGTGGGTGCCTGTTTAGGATAGCTTTACCACTACTCATTCTAACATGTAAGTATAATAATATAAAACTTTATCTTTAATTTTTTTTTAAAGAACAAATGTCTTACTTCTTACACAAACAAAGTACTTAAATATACAACTAAATTACTGCAAGCTTGAATTAATAAATCTCCTCCTGGCCTTCATGAAAATATTGGTAATTTTAATTTAACTCAATTCTTAAGTCTTTCAGAAAGTTCTATATTTTGATTCCTAAAAAACCGGCATTGATTTTTATACTTGTAATATCACAAGTATACGCAAAATTCATTAGCGGCCGTCACTGTATGCTGGGTTTGCAGACCAGAAATATACCAGTCGGTAAAATTCAAACAATGTGTCGGTTGCGGCGGCGCTGTAAATAGTAGCCTTCAATTATGATTCATGAAATTGAAGAAGGTGGATTCAGTTTAGATAATGAACCTGTTCCTGTCGACGTTCGAATATTTATAAAAATGTTCTAGGAAGAGAATTGGAACAAAATCCATGTAAAATATCAGTGATCCTGGGAAAGTGTTCAATGGCATCGCATTCGACAATTCGAGGACATATATACAGTTTAGGTTTCGTTTCGAAATATGTTATGTGAGTATTCTATGAACAGAGAGCAGTTTAATGATATAGATTGTATTTGTTCATCGCTACTCGTATCAAAACAGGATTGGTGGACTGAACAAGTCATGTGATTGAACTTTTGCAGCTGGGAGAGATGATTAATTCTGATAAGTATCGTCTAGAATAGAATAGATGCGACAAAAAAAAACTGACAATTCGGCCAAAAGGAAATCTATTGTTTTGCAAATGTCAATGTTAGCCCACGCACTTTTTGGCGACTCCATAATCTCTAGATATAACGCCTTTACAATTTTGGCTTTTTCAATAATTGAATGAAAAATTTTCATAGCCTAGATAATTTTGAGGTGGTTTTAGTACTTTAATTCCAAACCATCGATATTTTTTTAAGAGAATATTAGCCGACTATTTGAAAGATCGACAACTGCCGCCCAAATAATGGTCAGTACATTGGTAACTAATTTTTTAAATAAATATGTTTATATTTATGTATCCAGAACGGGCAACTAGAGTTGCTAGGTGCCATCTGACATATCCATCGTAAAGTCTGAGATTTTTGACGGTATACCTATTCAGAACGTGTTGTCATACGGATGCTATTTGCGTTGTTTACAGTGACTTAAAGATTTCATCTCAGTCAAAAAGAGGAATTAATTTTCGTGCGATGATTTACTACAACTTTCGACGTGGATTATCTCAACGACAGTGATCAACTTACTTTGACTTTTGGTGGTGAAGGATGGTAACAAAAACCATTGTATATCACTGGTTTAATGAATTCAATCGTGGCCGTCGTTTGCTTTGGGACGAATTTAAAGAACTTCGCTCAAAATCGGTTGTTGTGCCAGGTAACATCGATGTTGTGTGCGAACTGATAATGCAAGATCGTCATGTGATATGCCATGGGATTTAGGCATTCCTCGACATTAGTATGACAGGCATACATAAGATATTGCAACATTTAGCCGTGAAAAGCATTTGTTCGCATTGAATCTCGCATAATTTGACAATCGTTAAAAAAAAGACTCGTGTTGGTTAATACAAAGCGTTGTGGTGTCGGGTTTGTAGAGGACCAATGTTATGCTTGTATCAGGTTTCTGGCGGTGATACTGCAACCCCAGTTACTAGAATCACCACCTCGTTGTTGCTTCATCGTGCACAGGTTGTAAGGCTGTATACACTTTACTTTTTAAATCTTCGGTGACTGTTAAAAGAATAAATGTATTTTCATCTAAATATATTTATTTACACTATATACATTTATTTTAGATCTACAACAACTTATACTAACATAAAACTGCTGTTGAGACTGGTGTGTCTTGTACTGATGTTGAGTTGATACTCTGTTTTAATTCATACTGTATTTTAGAATGTTGTGTTAAGACTGCGTGTCTTGTAGCGATGTTTAGTTGATACTGATCTATTCTGTACTGTTTTACATGTAGGTAAAAATGTACTACTACTCCTTAACTATTACATATTACAAGCGTATTGGTTGAACAGTGTATTGTTTGACGTCATAACTGGGAAATTGTGTGTTATTACTTTGTGGAAATTGTGCTTACAAGCAATAATATCCAAGGTTTAAGATAGTATCTTAAAGATCTTACTAATAAATAAATAATATATCATTACTAATTAAGTATTAGTAGGTGTCAGAAACTTAAGTATGTAGTTTCGGTTAATTCCTTTGTACAGTAATGGAAACCTATTATAGATATTTAGTTAATGGGTGGTGAGACCAAATATCATCCCTTGAATGGGTTCACTAACCCCTGGGCAATAAAACAAGCGGTCTGATGTATAAAGCTATAAATAAATTTGGAAAAAGATGCCGATTATTAATAACCCTAGGCAATAAAACGAGTGGCCTAAATTAGAATGTAGGTAATAAATAGGTTTGTAAATATAAAGGATATCGCTTTCTTAGAATTTAAAGATCGTTTTTATAATTTGAATGTGCTAATAATGTATGTTATACAGTGGTTTAAACTTGAAAATGCATATTAAATATTTTACAAAATTGTAAATGTTTATGTTTGAATTGTATATCCTAGATTAGGTTATATTTAACAATAAAAAATGTTTGAAATTAAAATATTACAAAAGGACAGTGAATGTATCCTCAACACAAAAAAATGCTCAAACAACACAATCGTAGTACGTATAACATCTACAGAGTTGAATTTTTCAACGATTCGACGAATAGCAAGAGCACAGTAGGACGATTATATGGACCATAATCTTCGCTAAGATCACGCAAAAGAACGATTATTTTTATAACCTTTTTGGATAATTACCAAACGTTGTTGAAACGTGTAATTTGCCATGCTAGATCGTCAAACAATACTAAATTCAAATGACGGCTAGTTACTTTTCTACCATTTTAAATATGACTGCCATGACGTTTTAAAAACATATTGTCCTTGTTGGGAAACACGTTATAACATCGAAAAATAAAAAATACACAAAGGTAATATATGATTAAATTCTGTGGTTGGTATACATTTTAAAGCTTTTCATAGGACGATGTTTTTTAAAATAATTTGTAAATAAATAATATAATTTTAATTGAATCGGCCGATACTTGCTGGAAATCCATTATATGTAAATGGGATTTAAGTAAAACACTTATACTAATTTCCAGTATATATTACACTTTATTATATATTAATAAATGGATGACATGTTTCGCTACGATGTAGTAATATAGGTAGTAATATAAGATCCGAAGAAGCTACATCGTAGCGAAACATGTCATCCATTTATTAATATATAATAAAGTGTAATATATACTGGAAATTAGTATAAGTGTTTTACTTAAATCCCATTTACAAATAATATAATCTTATCTCTTCGAAAATGTATATAATATAATTAATATATACTAGTATTGCTTAATATAACTGATAGCGTGATAAAATTAAACCGTATTACTCCTATTTTATTTGCATTTGATGTGACCTAATCCATATTTATATATTTATTTATGTATTTATTTATTATGCGGTTAAATTTGTTTAAAAAAGTTTAGTTATCTTCAAATCAGTTACCGATAAAGTGGTTTTTAAAGTTGCTCATATTTGACATCTAAAAAACTGATTAAATGATATTTTATTTTCTGTTGTCTTATGGGTAATAATAGTTAATTGTATATAATTTTATATATATGGTTAGACAAAATGAAACTCGTACACCATGTATATTTTATTTTTTAACAGAAACAGAATATATTGAAAATTACTTTAAATTAAAAGTTTGTATTAAAATTGATTAAATAATACAAGAAATATTTCCCAAGTTTTTAAACACTTTCGAAGAACACAACTACACGTTAATTTTTGTCTTTTTTTTAACAAGATATGAAAAGTAAGAATGAGAAATAAAAAGAAGGTACTTAACATTTTATTCAATAAGAAAATGCCATGAAATTGTGCAAAATTAACAAATTCATTATCGGCTAGGTTTTACATCTACGTTTTCACACAATTTAAGGGATTAATAGTGCGTACTACCTCCACGAACTCTTAATGACTTGCGTGGTAAACTTAGAATGCAGTTGGCTACCTCTTCTAGTGTAATGTTTTACCATTCCTCACGAAGAGCTTTTCGAAGATCCCGAATGATTACCAGTATGGGTTGTCGGTGCCCGAACACATCGCCTTAATGAATCCCAGAGTTTTTCGATAGGATTCAAGTCCGGGCAAACGGCGAAAGTTAACCGCATCCGCAGTTCTTACCTACGAATGGACTCGTTAATGTACCTAACAGTTATGGTATCAATTTCAATGAGAACAAGCGCAATTTTCGCGTACAGTGAAATGCCAACCAAAACCATTATACCGCCTCCCTCAAATGCCATTCTTGGAGATATAGAACATCTGGTGAACGCAGACAAAAACGAGACTCATCCGTGAACAATACGGAGCTCCATTGATTCATTGTCCAATGTCTATAGCTACTTTCCATTTGAGCAAAGTATGGTACTTGTACTGTTCGGTACAGTACAGTACGCATATCAACTGTGTTCCACTTACCGAAACCAGAAATTGTTTAACCGTAGAAAAATACCTTCCCCTTTCCCTTGGCGTACTAGCTTATAATTATAATTTTGGGACGGTAGGTACGGTAGCATATCATTGGTTGGTTTAAGTTATTGTACACGTGTTTGACATTTAAATCTTTTTTCGAACGTGTTTAAGAAAATAATACGAAAATGAATCATAACAGCTTTAAACCAACAACTACGTTAATTTTAAGTGATGGGCAAAAGTCATTTACGCAAAATGTAATTATTAAAATTTAATTTTAAATTAATAAAGGAACAAACTTCTTAAAGAAACCTACTCAAATCAAAACTAACCTTCACAAGTTAAAAACTGACAACCAAATAGTACTGTTCTCAATTAAATCGATGTTCCATTTACTAGTAATCGATCCGCATCAGGCACGCGCACTTTTGAATACGGTACCGTACCGTTCAAACTCAAATGGAAAGCAGCTTATGTTCACGCGTAAATCATAGTCGCTGAACATGATGAGGTGGGAGCAAAAATGGACAAGCAGCAGGTTTCTTTGAAATCAATCCGTATTCCTTCAATCTTCGGTGAACGATTCGTGCAGAAACTGCAGTACCGTAAACATGACTTGGCGAGACACAATTGTTGGTGGTAAACCACGATCACGTAGTGTAGATAACACCATAAAACGGGCTTCTCGCTGGTTGGTGGTGCGAGGTCTGCCTTATCCTGATCTTCTTGTGTATTCCCCAGTTTGACGATGTCGCGGTATTGCGTCTTGGACGGTACTCCTGGGAATATTCAAGACAGCAGCGATGTATCGAATACAGCGTCCATCTTCGTTCGAAGCTATGGCTCGGGCTACATTTTCTGCTTGCATTTTGTCAACCAATAAGTGTCAGTACTCACAGTTCAAATGACCTTTCAACCAACAAATAAAAGCTAACCAAGATTTTTTTAATTCGTCATTATTTGTCTTTCTTTTAACTGTTTTGATATGTTTTGATGGAATCGCTAAGGATTCCGCTAAAAGGGAAATTTGGTTATGGCTAGAAAAAGAACATAAAAAGAAATGGAGGTTAATGGAGGGTCAACTCAATACCAAAACACTACTAAGAGAGCTGGACGGAAAGTTTTCAGCCAACTTAATTCGTAGTAACAAAAAAGAAATTAAAATAATTACCGGCTTAATAACCGGACATTGTCCTCTGTACAGCATGGGCTTGGTTAGCGAGCCCTGGTGTATGAGATGTGAAAAACAGGAGGAACCTAGCCTTCATGTAATATGCACGTGTGAGGAACTGAAGGAACTCAGACAGAAATATTTCGGGAGAGATCTATTGGATCCTTCTAGTGTACTCAAACTTCCCCTGAGGAGGATAGTGGCTTTTATCGAGGACACAAGACTAACAGAGTGGAACTGAGAGATCTATTGGGGATAGTACAAAGAGCAGTGTGCTCAAGTGCCTGGACGTGCTAGAGTCCAACCCAAAACAGAAGAAGAAGAACTGTTTTGATAAATTAAATGTTTTGTATCTTCTTTAATTTCCAATTCTAATTTCATAGATAATATTTTATGTCTTGTGAAAAAAAACGAAAAAAGGAATTTTAATTATAATAACAGACATTTACTTCAGTGTACGGAATGTTTTGTTCACGAGTGTATAATTTTAAACCTCAAAGTGAAGATCGAAAACCTCGAGATTTTAGTGTAGAATCTGTAAGTACTATAATTCTTTACTGATACTTGAATTAATTCACATTCTTCCTCCTATTCCGATATCTTTCTAACTTTCGGTGTAAGACTAAGTTGAGATTGTAGTAACCAAATCGAGTCATGTATTGTACTACTTATCTTAGTCAAGGTACGACCCCGATCTTGTTTCTATTGTATATAAAACACGACCTCGGTACGTCCTACAGCCTCGATATGTGTTATACTCTTTCACCACGTTGTTGATACTATACTGAGGCCACTAGTCTTAATGGGGACACACTGGAGTATATAATAAGGTCCATCAGATCTCAAGGGACAGTAAGATATGCAGTAAGACACAGTAAGACATAGAGAGTGTAATATAGAAACCTCCTTAAGACCAGTGCCTATTTTGTTAATGTACATACTGTTATTTGTTACTTCTTTATAATGTGTTAACTAATTATATGATGTTATCCAAACGTTGCCAGTCTATTATTTAATATAACGGCGAATCTGCGTACAAACGCAGCGATGTGCCCCTTCAGGACCGGGTCACATCACAAGATCTTTGCTTTCTATTTTTCCTATTTTTAAACACATTTTTGTGTTGTCCATTGCATATTTCTTTCTAATGCGTTTTACCTCATCCGCCCACGTTTCCCTGGGGTTTTCCCTCCTGTTCTTTCTAGGGTCTTGAAATGTTGGCCAAATTCCACATATGTTTCTATTATTTTGTGTTCAGTGTATTCAATGACAACCGTTTCATAAGTAAATATGAAAAAATATTTTAATTTCATAATTTTGATATTAGAACTAATTCCTTTTAAAAAAATAATTTATAGAATATAATAATAATAATATTATAACAGGAAATACAATTTTTGATCTCAGTTAATTAGAGCAGTTACATAATTCAATCAGTTGGATATATTTATAATAAATTAGGCCTAACAATAACAGAAAACACCACTACTTCTTAAAGTAATACTTCATAGTAAATGTTCAAAATGTCCACCATTGGCACCTAAACATAAATTAACTCTTTTTTAACATTTTCAAATATCAATCCTATCTATTTGATTTGTGATAGTTTCTTGTACTTATTCTAAAGTATGGAGTCGATTTTGAAAAACTTTAGTTTTTAGATAACCAATTAGACAGAAACCTAATGGTGCCAAGCCAGGTGAACCTGACACCCAACGATAATTATTAATTAGTCTATTACCAAAATATCTTCGGAGATATCCTGAAGTATTATTAGCAACATGAGGTGATGAGGCCCGTTTTGTTGGAAATATCCCCTTTGAAATTTATCGCTATGTAATTGATCTATAAAAATCTGGAATATATCAGTGCCATATCGTCCTTCAGTGATGGTGTCATTAAAAAATGTTGAACGGATAATTCGACGTCTTAACATTGCTACTTAAATACCAACTTTCAGTGGATGCAAACTGGATTCTTCAAAATGATGTGGATTTTCGGTTGCTCACTTTCTGTAATTTTGCCCATGAATGTGCCCTGATAAAAGAAACCAAGCCTCATCTGACATAGATGTAACATTTAGAATATCACCATTATTTAATTTTTCATTAAACCACTCACAGTATTGAACTCTTCTTTGATAATCCATATCCATATGTGTAACAGTTATTTTGTACGGATGCATATGTAAATTTCGAACCAAAGCTTTTCTGGAAGAGCTATAGGATAAACCTAAAAAATTTAATAAAAGTCGCAATGAAAATAGTAATGTTAATTAAATGTACATATAGCTAATTTTCCAATTGATTTGTTAGGACTTGTTTCAATGCGTTGTCTAATATCAACAACAACATTTTTCGTTAAAATTGTCGGCTGGCCATTGGTTTTGCCCTTGAAAATAAATAATTTTTTTCTTCAAACCAATGCACAATGTTGTCCAAACACTTTGTATGATAAGATATTGCCTGGATAAATTTTATTAAATTGCTCAAAACAAGATCGCAACGAATATAACCATTCACCGTTCTGCCTACAAATGTAAGGATCCTACCCAGCCGCAAAAGGCATATTTAACTAAACAATAATGAAATATTTCAAATAGTTGTTCTGAAAAGAATAGTTGTTGATATAAGACGGAACCAAATAATATAATTAAGAAGGTGACACTTGAATTTAACGTGTTTTAGGGCATACGAAATACCCTAAAACACGCGACGGAAATTTTGAACTACCCTCAATTATTTAAAATCACACTGTATGTGTGCCCTTACCCCACCAATTATCTTATTGTATTTTTTGTCGATGTCTTTTATGTTTAAATGTTTTTTTTTGTAAGATAGATTTGTTATTCTTTGCGTTTTCCCTCATTTGTTCAGAAATCTCATTTCCGTGGCATTTATACGAATTCTAACTTTCTTGTCGGTAGCTCTCACTTGATGTCTTTAGGTATTTCTTTCTTCCTCTTTCTATTTTATCATTAATTTCCATTTCTGGTCTTCGTCTTGTATAAAAGTGCCCAAATCCTTGAAACTTTTAACTTGTTCTGTTATCTGTTTATCTATTCTATGTTTTTCTTGCTTAGTTGTTATAATAATATGGTAAGGTACACAATAAAATAAATGTTTTTTATTTTTACGTTTGTATAGCTTAGATTGTGTTTAAAACGTTTTACATTCCGAGACTTTTAGAAAATGTTACAGCTAGCCACTCTTTGATAATTTTATTCAAGCTAGAAGCGGAAAATATATACCAATTAGGCAAGTTCTATATATATATATATATATATATATATACAATGTGTCCGGGAAAATGTGGGAAATCTCTCGGATTCAGATAGAACATTAAGAAATAAGATGACAAGTTCCCATAATTTTTTTCCTAGCGGCCCTCCCTACGGAGATACGGCCTCCTAAAGGACGCCACTGGAAATCAATTTTTCTTGAATAACTTTTAAACTACTTATTATAATTTAATGAAAATTTAATATGATAAACAGTAGTAAGGACCTCTTAAAATACTGCCCTTAAATTTAAATTAGCTTGTTTAGTTTACCAGGGGCGGACTAGGTTGTACATTTTAAAGCTTACATTTTTAACACCCTGTATGATAAGGAGTTAAAAAAACAAATTTGGAAAAGGTACTCTTGTTCATTGTCGATAAAATGAACCGTTTTCGAGGAAAAAACCAAACTTCATTAGCACTATTCTTTTTACCGATGAAGCAGGGTTTACCAAAAATGGTATTGTAAATTTACATAACTCGCATGTATGGGCTGATGAAAACCCTCATGCCACTGTCGTTCATCATTATCAACATCAGTTCCAATCAATTAATGTTTGGGCAGGAATAATTGGCAATTTTTTGATTGGACCATGCGTATTGCCGCCACGATTGAATGGTGAACTTTATTTACAGTTCCTTCAGAACGCTTTTCTGGATTCAATAGAGCATTTGCCACTTGCAATCCGCCAAAGCATGTATTTTATGCATGCTGGGGCCCCACCTCATTTTAGCGTTGCTGTACGCGACCACCTGAATAACGTCTATCCAAACCGTTGGATAGGCAGAGGAGGTCCCATTGCCTGGCCTCCACGGTCTCCCGACCTAACGCTAATGGATTTTCACCTGTGGGGTCATCTCAAAACCTTGGTGTATTTCTCTCCGGTTGATACTAGGGAGGAACTTTTACAGAGAATCACATTTCATTGTGATATGATAAGAAACAATGCTGGGTTGTTGTGACGAGTGCAGCAGTCCTCTATTCGTCGTGCCCGCGAGTGTATCAGAGTTCACGAAGCCCATATTGAACCCACTTATGAAGTTTTTAAGTGATTATTTTTAATTAGCGTATTTAGGTTCAATCGTTGCAAGCTTTAGTGAGTACATTTCTAAACATAATTTTTGTTAAGGTGGCTTTCTGGGACAAAACTGCATTTCTAAGAATCTTTGTAATTTTGTCGTATTAAATAACCTAAACTAAAACTTTCTTGTTCCTGGAATGACTTTTGTATCACACTTTGTTGCAGACAAAAAAAAATAAAAAAACATGGTTCTTTTTAATAGAAATAAAACATTTATTCTTTTATATTATACTTTCTCTAGCTATTTCATCAACAACGTATGAAACTGGTGAAATTGAATGACAGTATGCGTAGTTTTCATAAGCTCAACCAAATCAGCCTTTGGCAATAATTCTTTTTATTAAAAGCTGTTTAAGAAGTGCCTCCTTTTTTCGCGATGAAGTAGGAGACTTTAATGTTTTACTAGAATGATAAGCTCTTATCTATTACTATTACTAACACGACTAGACTTAGGAGAAGGTAATATATTTCGTACGAGGGTAGCACCGATTATTTCAGCAAGCTAATATTTATATTGAATCAAAGGAATCAAACATGCTATGAAACAAATGTTTATTGTTTTCTATTTTGACAGTCGAATTTAGTTTTGATAACGGCAACAGTTATTTGAGTGGTCTGCAGTAAAAATGCATTTAACGAGAGAAAATTTTAGAGCCATGATTTACTATGATTTTAAAAGTTCTTTAACTCCAAAACAAAGTGTTTCAAGACTTCGTGCTGCTTTTGGCGCTCAAGCTCCTTCTCAGAGGCGTATTTACAACTGGTAAAACGAATTTAAATTTCAGAAGGTTTCAATTAGTGACGATTTTCGCGAAGGAAGGCCAATCTCAGTCATTACTGAAACAAATGTAGACGCCGTACGAAGAATGATTCAAGACGACAATCGACTCACTTATAGGATTATTAGGAGCATCTTGGGTATTGGCATGATTGCAATAAACAAGATTTTACATAATAATTTGGGTGTTAGGAAAGTCTGTTGTCGTTGGATACCACATAATTTAACACAGGAACAAAAACAATACCGAGTGGAATAGTGTAAAAAACGCTTAAGCAATATGATGGAGGTAGGTCTAAAGCAGTTTACAACATCATTACTGGTGATGAAAGCTGGATATATGCATTTGAACCGGAATCAAAACCGCAGTCGCCTCAATGGGTATGTCCAACAGAACTTAATCTAGTCAATGTGAAAAAATCTCGAAGTGTTGGAAAGGAAATGGTAGCCAGTTTCTTCTCAAAATTAGGACTTATTACACGACAGTATTTCTGCCAGATGTTGTTCAAAAGGCTCGTTTACGACGCCCTAGATTGGAGATGGTCCTTCATTACGACAATGCTTTAAGTCACACTGCGTGTTAAACAAACGAATTTTTGAAAGCCCCCGGATTAAATTTACTAGATCATCCGCCATACAGTCCGGACCTGGCACCTTCAGATTTCTTTCTATTTCCAAGACTAAAGGAGAAAATGCGTGGTGTACGATTTGCAAGCCCAGAAGATGCAGTGGAGATCTTTAAAAACCTTATATCTGAAGTGACTCAAGATGAGTAGAATTTTTGCTATGATAACTGGTTTTATTGAATGTCTAAATGCATTAAGCTCAAGGGCGAATATTTTGAAAAACAATAAAAATAATTTTTGACTACAACATTTGGTTTTATTAGTTTTCAGAAGTAATCGGTGCTACCCTCATATCCATGCGATGAACATCTCACTATTCATTGTTCATGATAATGTCCCGTTTTTTGTTGAATCCAAATAATAAGCCATTATTCACGAAACCAGTTTCACTGCCAATGTCAAGCACAATTAGTCGCTTTCCTTAGTCAGATGGATCTTTTAAACCAGTAGAAGGACCTTCGACAAATGCTTGCCTTGGATTAAGCACCGTTGCAACTTTCCATATTTTTATTTTTGTGTCCTGCATTCTGTTTTATCTAAACAACAGATTCTTTTACCTTTTGCACAATACTCTTATATTTGTCGAATAACGACGTCTCTATAAGATAATTTCATCTCGCTCCAATTAGTATGTTGTTTCGTGTGCGTTTTTCCCATTTGAATCTTAGTTTTTTTAGGATTTTCGAAAGTGATGTTCGTTTGATAGGAGGTAAACTTGCATTTCCTCTAGTACCCTAGAAATAAAATGCTCGTATATAGTTTGCATTATAACTATAAAAATATATAAAGTACCTCACATATTCTTGTACAAGTTCTCTCATTTTTTCAAAAAAGAGAAATACACGTGTCTTCTAATTGTAATTTTGATGTTTCGTCCCATTTATTATAAGCATCTTAGTAACTTCGTTTTCTTAAAGGAGAATGCGAAATTCCAGACATTTTCATTTCTTAGATACTGTCAAACACAATATACTTAATATCAATAATATTATAAAATATTCAATAATCCGTACTTCTCTTGCTTTTGACGAACAGCAACCGTTTTGGAGATATTATGTTTGTGCTTAAAATACATATTATAGACCATCTGCCTCTTACTTCCTCACTTCTTACATGTTTCGCTTTAGGATTTTTAATGGACTCGGTGGACTCCATGCTCTAAAGAATTTGTATTTATGTAAATAAAAATTAATTAAAGTGATAAAATATCTTTAGAAAATGAGTATTTCACTTTATGATTCTAAAAATGAATTCTAAAAAGAGCTATTTTTA
Organism: Melolontha melolontha; assembly: GCA_935421215.2. Classification (NCBI taxonomy): domain Eukaryota; kingdom Metazoa; phylum Arthropoda; class Insecta; order Coleoptera; family Scarabaeidae; genus Melolontha; species Melolontha melolontha. The sequence continues at coordinate 132,830,543 of OW285237.1, read as the reverse complement.
ATCAATATTAATAGTAACTAAATAGCACAATAAGCAACTAATAGAATACCAAAATCGGTAGTACTGACCAGAACTGACGGTAAACAAATTTTTAACAACAACAAGATCAAAATCTTGATTTTGCCCGCCTAAATTTCTTCTCTATTTTAACTAATCACAGTAATCACTAATCACAAACGTTTAGTTAAGCCCTACCTTTCCCAACGCTTCTTTCTTAAATAGTTTACATACAATAATTTAATGTAATATTTTACACTGAAGTAAATATAAGCGTAGGTTACACATTTTTTTATCAATTTTGACAACGAGAATATTTTTCGTGCAATATTTATTTAAAGAAATTCAGATTAATATGATAGTCACAAAAATATTTTTCGTATACAGTTTTTTCTGTACAGGAGGGAGTAAATTTAAAAGATACAGATGTACGATCTTCATTTTGAATGAATGTCTGTAATTCTAAAAATATAAAATATCGGAATGTATTTTGTGATAAAAAAAAATGCACATCGTTACGTTAAATTTATATATAAACATGAGTCAATCACCGCATTATTAATAGAAATAGATCATTTCAGACAACATTTTTAATACTACATTAAATACTTCTTTTCCTCGAAATTGTATAACTTTCTAATGTATGAATCAGTGTCGTGCTTTCCGCGATAAAGTTAATTGAAAAAAAATAGATGCTCTTAATATTTTAAAATTACAGAAATTTTAGGTGAATTATTTATTTCTTCTAAATTAGGGCTCCAAATGGATTTGTTATATGCATTTGCTATCAGTAAAGCTCGGATTATATCCAAAACTAATAATTGTTGTTAAAAGGCATATCAACAAAATTATGAGTTTTCTGGGTTTATTTAATGTTTTTTGAATAAAATAAGGCAATTAGAAATATCGATGTTTAAAATTCAGGATTTATATTTTTTCAACTGTATTTTTCGTTACTATAAAACTCAATAATCTATCATTCCTTTTTTTCCCAGCTGCTTTTTTTGAAATATAAATCTCATAATAATAGTGCTATTACATGCAGCACTGCATATTGAATATTATAAACATAGGTATAGCAAACACCAATTAAGTTGGCGCGAGGAGGGGTAAATTCGCGCAGGATTAGAAGTAGTGGGGAGATTTGTATTTGGTTTTACATCAAATGTCAAATAATTTTAACCTCTGAGCGTGTATCACTTTATGATCCCCTAGCAAAGACATTATGTTCCGTCAAACGTCAATGACAAATGTATTCTGATAATTACTTGAGTAGTGGGGGTGGACGTTTTTAAAAACAGCTTCTGCGCACCCTCTCCTCGCGCCAACTTAATTGGCGTTTGCTATATATCCCATTAAAGGGTTATAACTTCGAAAATACTAGAAATAAGTCCTATGTAATTGGTACCATTTTAACGGAAATTTTACAAGGAATTTGCTGTAATAAAAAAATTATAGGTTCAATTAAAAAAAAAGAAAAAATAGCCTTTAAACTTCGATAACTTTGGCACGACATATTTAACACTCTGTGTATGTTGTCACGTTGTTCACCCTCAAAACATATAACGTGCTAGTCCCTAAATTAGTAACAAAAGAGTTACGTGTGGCACTGCACCCATTTTCAGGCTAAGAATTAAAATGTTAGACGCTGCAACTATCAAGATTTTAACAAAATTTGCAATAAAACCAAAACTAACAATTGTAAGTGCACATTGTCATATATCATTCCAAAGATAATTTGGGTGGCTATCATCATAATAACAAGAAAGTATAGCAATCTATTTAAAAAAAAAATTGAAAATGGTTGCGGAACACCCTGTAAATATATAAATAAAAATAGAAAATTCACTGTAGCATACTACATGTGTACGTAAAATTTAATTGCTACAACTTTATTAGTTTTCATGCTAAGCTCCGCCGATACACTATTGCCGCACCCGGTATATATATATATATATATATATATATATATATATATATATATATATATATATATATATATGGTAGATTCAATTAGTTGACGATTTACCATCATAATATATGTTGCTGTTGTATATATATATATATATATATATATATATATATATATATATATACTTATGTTATTTACATATCTGTACATTTGCTTGTCAGGCTGACAGTTCCGTGTTTAGATCCCTGATTGGCTGTCCGACTAGGTTTTCGTGGTTTTCCTTGTCGTTCAAAGCGAATGCCGACAGCTTAACATCTTAAGCCGATCCACGGGCGCAGACAATAATAACTCATGGCTTGCCATTCCCCCGTTTTTGTTGTTTAACTGTTTTTAGAATGCTAAGGCATGATTTATTATTATTAAATTTGAATGTATCTTTGAATAATTTTATCCATGACAACTACAGATATACAAGTATGACATTGATATACTGTCATTTATATTTTAAATTCTTTGAAAAAAGCATCATATGCCGAAACATGTAAGATTGTTTTAAATATATACATTTTGAAGTAAAGCCAAACCTGAAATCGCCAACTAATTGAATTTACAATAACATACAAAGGCCAAGAAATAATTATCTTTATATATATATATATATATATACATATATATATATATATATATATATATATATATATATATATACGGTGGAAATGAAATACGCCGACGTTCGCTAATATATAATAGATACGTAAGACAGCAATTCAAATCTGCAAAAAATTGTATTCTATCGAAACTTTAATTTTTGCAGAAATTAAGAAACAAACTTTTCAAATACGATCCTCTATTTAGATTGAATCTAAATATGTAAATAGAAATTATATGTTTACATGTTGTCGATTCAACAAACACCTAGGCATTTATTTGTTTAAGTTCACAAAAAATCCCCTTCACATTTCAATAAGGTAATACAACTTTGTGTGAAAAGTTTATGATCATGTATTCATTCATTTCCTAGATATAAATGGTCTTATGCAACAGCTGTTCTGTTATTATTTATAAGTAGGTCAATGGCCTGACCTAACATCCCGAAAAAAATTAATATGGAGTTTCTTTAAATGTCTTAATATTAAATTCACGCGGAGAAATAATAAATTACATTCCTAATTTTTAATTGAATCTTAATTTTTTCTGTTCTGTTTGCCTCTTTCTTTAATGAACATTTCTTTGCTCTAAAAAGGGAAGATTTGTGTGAAACAGGTGGAAAGCCTAAAGGAGACGTTCAATTTGCATAAATACAGGCTTCTAACCGATCAGTAAACTTTCGAAGTATAGGATTTAACACGGTTCGGCCTTCACGGATATGGGTCGCAGCTTGAAAAATAGTCAGTTTTGAAGGTTTGAAATTGCTAATTATTACTCCATAGCTATATGAATGTTTAGATAATTTCTTAGTCGTTCATTAAATATATCAATTGATAAATTCTTCATTCTATTTTTCATTTAAAAATTTCGTATGATTTGCTTTGTAATTTGTAGACAGCAATGTTTACATCCTCACTTACTTTGCAATTACATACTAATTTGATATTTGTAAATCTTTCAGATAAAAGCCGAAAGCCCATATAAAAAATGGGTGTTTACAGGTATTGGATTGGAGTGTGTGTGGTTGCGGAGTGGGTGGGGATGTGGACATTGCTGTCTGCGGGTTACAAAGCAAATCATGCGAAGTTTTTTATTTGAAAAGTGTGGTCTGCGTTGGGACTCGGGCCCAGGTCTGCAGCTGCCCGGGCTGTCGCCTTTGCCACTGGGCCACGGTAGACCCGGGTTCGGGCCATGTAGAGGTGCATTGTGGAGTGGCAGTGTTGGTGAATCGGATGTCGGTTGATTAGTGTGGATGTCGGGCTGGGGGCGGAGGTCGGTTTTGGGGGCTCATGTCAGTTTTGATAGTTTTGATGGTTTTGGTAAAGGCGACAGCTCGGATAGCTGTAGACTTGGGTTCGAGTCCCAACGTAGACCATATTTTTCAAATAAAAAATTTCGTATGATTTGCTTTGTAATTTGTAGACAGCAATGTTTACATCCCCACTTACTCTGCAATTACATACATTATAATTTAATATTTGTAAATATTTCATATAAAAAAGCCGAAAAACTCCAATAATTTATCAAATGTTATATTTAATGAACGGCTAAGAAATTATCTAAACACTTATATATATATATATATATATATATATATATATATATATATATATATATATATATATATAATTGAAAAGAAATTATCGACCGTGATATATAACTAAATAAAACAGGCCAAATGAACTAATTATTAATGCCATATACTTTTTTCATCAACATAGTGGCACGTATAGTGGCACGGATAAACTAGTAAATAGAATCAACATGAGATAACTGAAAAAAAAATTTATGTCCATCCCAAAAATAACCGACATGGCTTTAAAAAATCAAAAATAATTATGGAATCTTGACAAAAATCATTCTATTTTTTCTAAATAATCTCCTTAAGAAGAAATACAACGATTTGCTCGTTCAAGAAGTTTATAAAATGTTTTTGGTCGTTTATTGCACTTGTCTTGGGATTGTTCGCCGTTGACCGTTGAAAGTTTTTAATTCATGCAAAATTGAATTCTGGCTTAGGGAATGAAAAATAATTGCACGGGGCTAAATCAAGTGAATATGAGGGATGCAATAGTAGCTAGAAGCAAATAAATATGATTGGTCAAAAAACCAGTGACAATTAACTATTATTATTAAATACTCAGCATTAATAGTTTTACCACTTGAAATGAATTATTTATGGATTACATCATTGGAATCGTAAAAACAATGACCACTGTTGTTTTGACTTTTTACTCCAAACTAGATTTTTTCGATTTCGGTCACCTGGTAACTGCTTTAACATTTTGGGACTTGTATTGAACAGTTACCGTGGTTTTTTAAAAATTCTTGTCTTTTTTGGCTTCTCTAATAATGTCTTTGCAATCCTCGAGTAGGTACAATTTTTTGTCATCTGTCAATCCATGTGAATCAAACTTTGAAGCTAGCTTCCGAAGAGGATAGTATTTCGATTTTAAGCATTTGATGCCTTTCCGTAACGAATTTTCCCGTTTTTAACACATTTATTGATTCTTTGCTTTCTATCCATGTTTTACTGAACGAAATATTATTTTAAATTTATGTTTTTACAGATTATTCAGCAAAGTTGACACTTCACAAATCAAGCTCCCGCCAGATGGTGCTACTAATTTTGTAAAAGTACAGCCATTCCGGTTGTGTTCAAGACAAAGAGTATTTTATCTTCTCTATGTGTATATATGACACATTATTGGCAAAAATTTTTTAATGTTTAAACATTAATGCTGCTAGATATTTTGCGTCTAAGTCTAAGTGATTGAAGTATGAAGTCGTCAAAATTAATTTCAGATACAATAGGAAATATAAATTTTGCATAAACGAAATTAAAGCAATTATCATTGTCTAACTGAAATAATACTTTGCATAAAAACGGAGATTGTAAAACTAATTAGGTGGAAGTTCAGTCAGATAGTTTCAGGTACGCATGACATCACCGATGACTACATCGACAATTAAGAATAACAATAATAGCGTATAATTGTATAACTTTAATTATATTTTAATTTAAGAAGCTTCAAATTTAAAAAAAAATTCATTTTGATTTTTTTTTGGAATAAAATTTTGTAATAAAATTATCTACAATAATTAACAAACAAAAGCTATATAAAAAATGTTCTTATTAATTATTATAATTACTTAAAACACAGAATTACATATGCAGTAGTAGATACCTTGTACTATTTGTATAAAAATTCAATGAAAGTGAGACATTCAATGTTTCTAAGAAAGATATAAACTAAAATAAGTGATGATGACATAGAAAAATTTTTTGGCAACCTAAAAATAAATATTTTGTTGGATAAGACATTTTATCATTTTTTTTCACTATAACAAGTAATATGTAAATTATTACATAATATAAACTATGTTAATGAATTTTATTTGATTTAGAAATGCATAAACAGTAAATGCGTCCCAAATTTAACTAATTGTCAAAAAGTTCGCCGGAAATCTTTAACAAATAATCGTCCTTGAACTCAGTTGTCTATACGCATAAGTTTAACATAGGTACTGAAAAACGGACTAAATAAAGCAGTTACTCATTTACGGCATACTTCTTGTGAATATCTAAGTCGTTACGAGGTATACACAATTAATATGGATGACAGGAATACAATGTTAAAAGGTAAAATTAAAAAAAAAAAGAATAATATCTGTAGTGCATTGCAGTTTCAGTGAAAAGATTATGCATTCGAAAAGGATTTCCATTTTTAAGATATTATATATCAATCCCTTACAATCCCAAAATTTGTGATCATAATCTTACTCGTTGATTGAAAGACTATTGCCTTAATGGCAGGTCGCCTCCATTCCATCGAGTCATTTTTGACACTATGGTTTATAAGTGACACAGTCTTTTTAACCTTCGGATGACCAGGTGAAATATGAAGGATAATAGACCAGGTGGGGTCACTCACTAACCCTATAAAGTTTTAGTAAATAAATCCACATAATATTAGATATTAAAAAAAATATTTATTATAATAAGTGTTAATACATCACAAAAGACCTGCCCATTGCCATGAAAACATTTTTTTAGAAACAGAAAATTCAAATTCAACATATACCATAAATTGCAAATAGAAATGGTGTGTTCAAATAGATATATAATATATGTATATACAATTAGTTATTGTTTTCATTGCATGAATTACATATTTTTGATTTCACTACTGTAATGTGATTCTTACAAATAAACTTATGACATTTATCACATTTATTCATCGTTTTCTTATCTAACTTTCTGGGACATATGACACAACGATGTCGTGTTTGTAACATTTTCCATGTTTTCATTTGGTCTGTCCAATGCTTGTTCATTTTAAGTGACTTCAGTACCTAAAAACATTCTCATGGCATTTTTTATATACATTAGGTAAACGTTCTTGAGGCTGTTGAGCGATTAGAGGTTTTTCTAATGCCATTCCCAAATCTTCAAGAAATAATCGCCTTTGGAGTGTTTTACCTTTCTCGTAATCTTGGTATTTGCTCGTGAAGACAATAAATGCATTGATGGCTGCCAAGTCTACGATGTGGAAGAACAAAACTAATGGCCAACCCTTAGTATTTCGAGAACATGTATTCTCCTATTTTGCGGTGCAAAGAATCTACGGCTCATTTGCATTTATTATATAGTATAACGTATAACGTAGTATATCAAGTATAACTTGTGGTTTAAAATCGTTAGTTTTATCGGATATATCTAAGTTAAAATGTTGCGTAGGTGCAAGACGCTATCTACGCAACATTTTTTTTGGGACATAGGAAATCCTCATAGCATCCTATAAAAATATAGCGTCCGTTAAATGTTGTGCACGATTTCTATTAGGCCGGAACTCTGAAGGCACTTCTTTCCTTTTTTGACGTATTGTTTCGGTCAAAGTTTGTCGTTTCAATAATCCTTGTGCAAGATGTAGCGATGTAAAAAAATTATCAGTAGCAATTCCGTATCCCTAAGAAAGACTTTCTATCAAATATAAAACAACTGTTTTGCCCTGTTCTTTTTCTGGTGTATTGTTTATCATTTCTGTGTAGATTTGCATATTCGAACAATATGAATTTTCTACATCACACAATGTCTATATTTTTACTCCATGTCTGGCTGGTTTGGACTTCATGAATACTCTCAATGGACATCTGCCACGGAATGGAACAAGCTGTTCGTCAACACAAATGTTTCCACTAGGAATGTAAGCTTTTTTTGCAGTTCAAAACAAACATATTCGATATATCTTCAAAATTTACAACTTACATTTTCTCGCCGTTCTAATCGCTTATCAGTTTTGTTAAATCTAACAAATCTAAGTAATTCTTTCATTCTGCTTCTTGACATCGTTACAGCAAAAATCGTATGTTGTAATGCAGGATTTCGATGAGTCCATAATTCCAGAATGGGTTCCTGACAGGCTTTTAGTCCAGCAATAATTAGCAGATCTAGAAATGCTTTCATTTCGATGCGACTTGTATTTTGCCATTCATCTCCCTTCAACGCAATTTTTTCACTATAATTTGTAACCAAAATATTCCTTGCAGGGCGTCGCCTTACAGATGGTTTGTTTCTTGACCATTTAGTACCATTTTTGGTCAATAAAATGTTCACGCCGTCATCACATTCTGAAGATGCTTCATTATCAGCATCCTCGGATAACTCTCCAACAGTGTTGTCATTTTCACTTTCATTATTTTGAAATACATTGTCTCCAGTCTCTGATATTTCTTCCTCAGAAATATTACAAAATTTGTTTGCTAATATTTCTAATTCACTTTGAGACAAATATTTTCTCGCCATCGTGTTATAGATGTGATTAATATTCACAATGTGTAAAACAAGAGTGAAAACTTGTTCGAGCACGCATAAATGCGAGTTTCGGGAAATGACGCGCATGTGCAAGAGAGTAATTGCAATAAAATTATAAAACCATGATAGCACACTGACTACCACATGGGGTAACAAAGTGCCCCCAATCGAATTTTCTTTTTTTTTGAGTAATTTCAGAAAACAGCTAAAAAAATTAGCCGTCAGCGGACGCCTGGTAGATGTGAAATATCGAAGTCGATTGTATTTAAAGAAGGGAATATAAAGTAACGTAAAGAAATATTTAGATTGTCACTATCACTGTTACTTTCACTATCACTCATATTTGAAATCAATAAAAGTTGCAACGTATTCGGTTGGAAATACTTTGTTATGCCCGAAAGGACGATCCGATTGAAATGAAAACTTGAGATGATGCCGTGTACACAAGTAAAGCGACTTTAGAGCACATCGGTGTACACACACGTAAAAGCGGCGAACGCCTAGTGTATAGCTTGTAGGAATAGCGGAGAAGGGGGGCGCCAGCTTACACACAGGTTATTGCGTTCACCGATATATACGCACACACAGAATACGCGCTGCAGAGAGAGGGGAGCGCCAGCGGTATGGCGAAGCAAGGGGGGCATTGACTGAACGATCATCTCGTGATGGCATTGAAGAGCCGAATTTACCCCCGTGGCGCGCTATTAGATGTTTCACATCAAAAATATGAAAAACTGAAAAAAATATAGCAATAATGTAAGTAACGGGGTCGCCTGTCCCACCTGGTCATCTGAAGGTTAAGCAAGGTAAAGAATCACTTGAAGGCGACTCACGGCCGGAGCGGCCTTTTGAAGTAATCAGAATTTATTCGAAAAGTCAATGAAAGATGCTCGGCTAAACAACAACACGTGGAATGTTCCGTGCTTCTTTGTACCTCTGTAATGAAGACAGGGATGTTGTATTGAGTGTTACCGGGAATGAAACTTGAGTTCATCATTATGAACCTGGGTCCAAGCAAGACTCCATGCAGTGGCATAAAAAAGGCTCATCACCACCCAAGAAGTTTAAGGTATCACAATAGGTCGGAAAACTCTTGGCGACATTTTCCTGGGACTTAGAAGGAATCCTATTAATATATTACAAAGATAAAGGCGTTTACATAACTGGAGAATACTACGCTACAAGCCTGGAGCGGTTGAAAGAAGTCGTTAAAGAAAAAATAAGGGGGAAATTGACGAAAGGTGGCGACAATTCTCACGTTCACGAAAGTCGTGTTGCGCTGGCTACTTTGCATAAAGTGGCCTTCAATATTTTGAATCACCAACCTTATAGTCCAGACCTCGCTCCGAGTGATTTTTACCTGTTTCTCAAAATGCAAAAAGAACTGCGTGGTAAGAAATTTACGAGCGATGAAGAAGTAAAGGACACAGTTTCGGTGTATTTTTCAGACAAAAATAAAGCATTTTTGTTCAAGCTAATTGAAAGATCTGAAAAATGTATTATGGTTGCAGGTGAACATATTGAAAAAGAAAAATAAATTTTTTGTTTCTCTACTTTTCCCCCCATTCCGCGGACTTAAAAACGCTCCCTCGTATAGCACAAGAAAACTATTCTAAATGTGAAATTGTTTGTTCATGAATTTTATTTTGATAATACTTATAATTATAGATATATTATAATTTGCTTTTGAATAAATTTAGGAAGGTTGTTAATATTCAAGTTTCAAACAGTCACGAAGGTTATGAGTTTAAGCTAAAGGGGAGATAGAAGAGAGTTTATTTATATTCCGTTTTACCGTAATAATCCTCATAATGAAGGCAATGCACTTAGAAATAATATATGACATTTTAGTAGATTAATGAAGAAAATATCCAATTAGTTAATTTGAAATTCGCGTGAAGATTTGTGCGTATTTGCGTATAGCGAACAAACATCCTATTTGCTTTTTGAATAATTAAATTCCAGTGCACTTTTTAAATAAACGAAAAAATAATTGCTTGTGTACTTCATTCGAGTAAGTTTCCATATGAGTTGTATTATTATTTATTTAATTCATTCTTAGAAAACAAGTGATAATATTATCGATGATGGTTCATTAATAATGTTTAAGCAATCAATTATATACTTTTCTTTACATGCGTTTAAAAATGTAAGCCAAGCGACAGGAATTTTGCGTAATTCCTACAAAATAGAAATTTAATTTTCAACGACGTGTGTTCAGTCTCCTTTTCTTATTGAATTTTTTGGTTTGTAATATTATATAATATATTAATAATAAAATACACTAAAAACACTTAATAACTAAGAACAGCAATAACAGTATTTATGTTCACAATATTTATTTCACATTTACATAACAATATTCTAACACCACGGTCGTTGGTTGAATGAATCTTCTCCCTGGCGAGCGATATATAACGTGTGTTTAAATTGTCGCAAAAGCTACACGCAGCGACGTTCTTCGTTTGGTTCTGAATAAAAAATCTTAATGTTAAAATGTCGTATCATGCTTCGTTTGTTTTCACGGGGTTCTTGAAGTTCAAACTTTTAGTGCGTAACTAACCTTTGCTCTTCGATATCTGTTAATAGAGATAGATGCAATTTAGTTTAAAGAAAAAAATTTTACAAGTATTATTTCGTAAACGTTTTCTTTTTGATTTAAAAGCTTGTTTTAAACATTTATTCATTAACGTACTTTCACGAAAAACACATTTGGCAACGTTGTAGAACAATAAGTTTGTATTTCAAAGTGAGTTCAATCAAAATCATTACTGTCAAATTTTGACCTTTACTAATTTATGAAGCATGATACGACATTTTAACATTAAGATTTTTTATTCAGAACCGAACGAAGAATGTCGCTACGTGTAGCTTTTGCGACAATTTATACACACCTTGTATATATATATATATATATATATATATAGGTCTGTAGCGCATTCGGGAATATTCCGGATTACATTCCAGGCTCTAGACTGATGAGGTGGTCGGCGGGTACTTTCCAGAAGTTTCTAGGCCGTGTTGACTTCGCACGGCGGGTGACGTCATTGAATGACTCACATCACAATACATATATCCACTTATTGATCGAAGGTGACGTTTGTCAAATTTTAGAAATTTCTTTGCTTAGTAATTAGCATACTGGTAATTATCGTTATTGTCAATTGGCGTTTGACATCTTTTGCCAAAGCCGTACGTGATTGTTTTCCGTTAGTTTTGATTATAATTTTTTCGTTCAATATTAATTTTTATATCAATTAGGTTTTCATTATATTCACAAATAGAAACATGTTAATACACAAACATTATTATCGCCAAAACAGTGGTGAATAAAATGCGACAGATATTTTGTTAGTCCTTAAATTATTAATAATATGAAACAATTTCAAACAAAATGGAGAAGTATACATAATCTCATTATTTTGGTTTAGCTTTTAAGCACAAAGCTGTTTCCGCATAAAAAAATTATTTTGGATACAAGTTGTTCACATTTGTATTCAAACATAAATGTACTTACCTTAAAAAAGCAGTATTATTTAAGGCATAAAACGCTTTGAAATTTAGCTACACGTTAAACAGTACGATGCAATTTTTTGTTTAAAACGCGGCTAGAATATGTCCCATTTTCTTAAATAATTGTAATTACCAAATATTGGTAATAAACATTTTGAAAAGTATGGGTATTGTATTTGATTTTATCAAACAATTTTTATATTTACGTCAAAAATGATGGGACGCATGGGACGTTAGTGTCAATTATTCAGGTCAAAATCTACTGCAGTACTACAAGCATAACCAACATTTGACACATACTGTCACGTTGAAATAAAAATGGACACCGGTTACTTTTTGTAATAAATTTTTGAAATGATACATGATGACTTGAAAAGATGAAACGACCTGCACGAGATTGTTTGGAATTGTTTCTAAGCCACCGTGTACCTTTTGATTATAATTATAATATACCTTGAGAGACCCAAAAAGACGCCGCCTCATCAAGGGGTTAGATTTTATGTGTACAATTTACAGCGACGCAAAGAAGAATAATTCCGTTGTCCTTCGCTACTGAAGGACTTCTAGTGCCTTGTGACTGCTGTGTTGATCTAGCAGCAAAAGCACCCTTTATTGTGAGAACTGTACATGCTAGTGAAAATGCTGGATCTATTTGTTTAACTTGTTTCTTCCTGGTTCTAGAAAGTACTTAGGCGGGCTTTGAAATGCTTACAGACCACTCATCTATATTGTAAATTCGGTGATCAACAATCTTTTCTCGTTTCAAAATATTCTCTAGTTCTTGGAACAATTTTTGACTGGCTAGTTTATTATAAACCTGTTCGAGAGCAGCTGAGTTAGCCTTCGGTTGACAAAACGATATTTCTGGGTGTCCAACACGTAATCTCCTTAACCAGTTACATGCTTTTTTTCCTTATTGAATCGATGTTTGATGTCACTTTTCACTGCTAATGAATAAATCGGTTTGTGCAGCTCTAAACAGCAAGGGCCAAACAACCTGGAGTTAAGAGCTTGTAATGACTTACTAACATCCTTTCCAAGTCTTCATCAAATGTGAACATAAATCGACCAAAAGTTTCCGGATTCTATTACGATTTTTGATATCTGTCGTACTCAAATAAATAATTACGATAATTGTAATTTTGTAAAATGGAAGATGCCTACTTTTAGGATTATATTTTCCACTTTTTACCGTTTTGTATTTCATCGCACAAGACTGTAATAAATTCAGTCCTAGTTTTTGCTGAAAGGATTGTGAATTTTTCAAATTTTTGTCAGTTAAATGATATAGTATTTGTTTTGGTTACAAGTGCAATTTCTTTTTCTGCACAGGCATGGTTTTCAATTATTAAACAATCGAATTTTTTTACATCTTCAAACAATAACATTTACTATTAACGGAAGCAGTCTGCCATGGCCATTTTTTCCAGTTAAATTTTGTCTTTCATGCGTATTTTCAAGGATTACTCGCACTATATCTATTTAAATATCAAAAGTAAATATATTATTTAGTGCGGCAATGGTGTGTAGCATATCAAATCTATGTGTATTGTACGTTGATATAATTCGATTTTGTTAATATTCTTATGTCTTCTACTATAAATTTTTGCTAGCTTCTCTTAAACCACACGTTGTGCGTATACGTACAAGGTTCATTCAAGTTATAGCATCTCCGAATTTTTTTCTCAGGACTGGGCACAGGTAAAAACATGCGGTTTGTTTCAAAATACGAGCGGACTCTTTGTGAATACGTGACAGAAACGGCAGCACTATGCGGCACTATACGACTGTTTTTGATATTTAAAATGGCGTCGTTTTCATTACAAGAACAGCGTGTAATCATTCGTTTTCTCCATTTGCATGCTGTGACACCGATTAAAATTCATCGCCAGTTGAGTGAGGCATGCGGTCACGGTGTCATGCCTGTGTCTAATGTGCGTTTGTGAGTGCGATATTTCAAAGAAGGTAGAACGTAGTGTCAGCTTCGCACCAGCTGGTCTGATGGCATGATCAAGCGAGTGGAGAACCTTGTCTTGGTGGATCGCTGAAAGAGTGTGGAACACATCGCCTCCAAAGTTGGCATTTCCGTGGGATCCGTGAACACAATCCTGCATGAAGACCTGAAAATATGAAAGGTGCCTTCCAGGTGGGCGCCAGGAATGCTGATGGGCGACCACAAAACTGCACGCGTCGAATGTTGCTAGGCAATGTTGACGCCATGGATAGAATTTTGTTTTCATCGAGTATGACAATGGATGAACATAGATGCCGTTTTTCAATCCTGATACGAAGCGCATTTCCAGTGGTCAAAGAAGACTCTTAAAGAAGCGTTCGCAGCGGCCGTGGAACCATGGCGTCGCATTGAAAAATGTATACGATTGCGGGGAGATTACGTCGAGAAGTGGCACAAATTTCAGTTTTCGTGTGATTAGTTTGTGAAGAAAAAAATCGGACGTGTTATAATTTGAATGTATCTTATATGGCACTACACACATATTGTTTGCGTAAATTTTATATTTGACAATAGTAAACATTTTACAATAATAGTAGTAATAATAATTATGAACTTTGCCATCATTATTTCTATCAATATGTGAGAAAACGGTTTAAAATACTGCATTGTCCCATTGTAAATTTCATTCCCGTTGATTCGTTGATTCACTATAAAAGGAAACTTTCATTTTTGTTAATGATGACATCATCAACATATAAAGTTCAATGAAAGGCAATTTAATTTGAAATGTTTAAACTAGAAATAAAATTATTATAAAGAACACGTACGTTTACAATTAAATACGTGTTATGAAATGTAATTTACATTACATATTTTATGTAAATTATATATTCAAAATTGTGATAAATTTATTAACTTCTGTATTTGTTCATTCATCTACTATTATACTATTAATTATTATTATACACTCTAATTTTTACTATGTATTTATAATTTTATGGCTTTCTTTATATTTATACAATTATTTTAGCCATTGTATTACATGAAGTGAATCTTAGGAGTGTAATGTGTAGAGTTGTTAGATTCTTTGCACATTCCAGAATCCTACTCACAATCAGTAAAAGTTAATATATACGTTCGAACGTTTTCAAAACACATCGGACTTTAGGACGAACACGTGCTCGTATGAAATTACAACTCAACATTTTTGTTAATATATGCAGTCCGATAAGATTTAGAAATTAGCAAAGAAATTACTTATTGTAAGAGATGTTTACGAAAAGTTTTTTTTACGAGACGCACCCAGTTACAAAAAAAGATTGCCAATTTGAAGATAAGCAGGTGCATTGTATGCATTGTGCTAGATCGTGTATGCTTATATTTTAGTTAAGCGTAGATCTTGACGTGAGGCGGTTGAACTTATGACGATATAAACACATATATCAGTATGTCGATATATATCAGTACGCGATATATATTGAAAACATTTGTACTTGTACTGAGTAGGACTCTGTAATGTGGGAAAAATATCAATGTAATGTGTAAAGACCACTAATTAAGTAGACAAGCAACGGCGTCACTGCGTTGAAGTGCGCGTTATTTATAAATATGTTTTCTGTTCGAATTTTGTAAATATATCTATACGTCTACAGACAACTTCACACTATGATATCTGTTCGTGTACTATATACATAGCGATACATTTAGCAAGCGCAGCGCCGTTAAAGTGAGTATCCGAACGTCTCACTCGTTCGCGCCCTTGTAAGCCGATGGAGAATGGCGGTCTTTAGTAATGTGTCATATGGACATGATTAGCCAAATTTGAAGGTCGCATAATAACAACAAGGGAAGGTTTCCTACCACGATATCTGAGTAAACTGTAAATTTACTCGTAAACTGAGTTTACGAGTAACCAGAAGCAGAAAGTTATCGCGGACCTGAAGATGGCTAATGTGATTTTTCCGAAACGTCGTCCAGAAACCAGCACCGGTCTTTACGAAGACCAAACAGTGGAAACGCGGAAGAAAACCCGGAATCCAGTTAAAACATATATATATATATATATATATATATATATATATATATATATATATAGTAAATTCAATATATATTTAAAAAAACCCTACATGTTTCGGCAATGATGATAAAATATAAATGACAGGAACAAGGAACAAAAAGTACCAACTAATCACAAAATTATATCACTTGATGTAGAATCTTTGTATACTAACATTCCTACAGATCTAGCTATAAACATAATATAATCCAAATGGGATGAAATTAGTCCACACACATCACTAAATAAAAACGAATTTATTAGAGGTATACACTTCTGTCTCGATAACACATATTTTCAATACAAAAATTATTTTTATAGTCAAACATTTGATATTGCCATGGGCTCTCCTTTAGCTGCTCCTATTGCAAATCTAGTAATGGAACATTTAGAACAAAACGTTATCAATTCATTAGACTTCCACTCCATTTTTTTCAAAAGATATGTTGATGATATCTCATAACATGTATGCCGACTAACAAAATAAACTATCTTTTAAATAGATTCAACAATTTTCACAACAAATTAAAATTCACTATTGAAGAAGAAATTAATAACAGTATTAATTTTCTTGATATTTCTTTGAGCTATGATAGACAGGGTACTATTTATACAAATTGGTATAACAAACCCACAGCTTCTTTTCGATATATGAATTACCACTCAAATGCTCCTACAGTATTCAATAAAATGATTATAAATAATCTGACTGATAGGGCAGTAAAACTATCACATACTAAATACAGAAAAGATAACATCAAGAAAATTAAAACAATCTTAACAGATAATAATTATCCACCACAACTTATAGACCAAACAATTAAAAAAAGAGTACACCAAATATACAACACTGCAGACACCAATAAAAATTTGAACAATGACACAACATATATCACGATTCCATATGTTCCACAACTATCAGAAAAAGTTAAATACACTTTAAAAAAATATGATATAGCTACAACATATAAACTTAGTAATACTAATAAACATTTATTTTCAAAACTTAAACCTCAAATAGAAAAAAATCGAGAAACACATGTCATATATAAAATACATACCATGTCGCGATTGCGATAGTTACTACATAGGCCAAACAAACAATATTTATACAAAAGAATGCAAGCCCACAAATACTCTAAAACAGACAAGACTGCTTTATCTACACACAAACTACAACGCGATCACCATTTCGATTTTGAAAACACACAGATAATTGATAAAGGACAACAAACAATGAAAAGAGAAATTAAAGAAATGATTAGTATTATACAGGAAAAAAATTCAATTAGCAACAGAAATGATATAAAAAATTTAAGCAGTATATACTATAACTTAATTGTGTAACGATCTGCAATTTACCATCATAATATATTTTTTTTGTTATATAATTATATATCTTAAGTTATTTAAATATCAATTACATTTAAATATCATATACATTTGCTTATCATGCTGACTGTTCCGTGTTTTGATTCCTGTCTGGTTGTCCGAGTAGGTTTTCGTGGTTTTCCTTCTCGTTTAAGGCGAATGCCGACAACTTTGCATCTTAAGGCGCTCCACGGGCGCATACATAATAATAACTCATGTCTTGCTTTTCCCTGTTTTTGTTGTTTATCTGTTTTTGGAATACTAAGGCATGATTTATTATTATTCAATTGGAATGTATCTTTGAATAATTTTATCCATAGCAACTTAATTATATGACATTTGTATACTGTCATTTATATTTTATATCCTTGATAAAGGCATCACTGCCGAAACATGTAGGATTGTTTTAAATATATATACTTTAAAGTAAAGCCAGACCTTAAATCGCCAACTGATTGAATTTACCATATCATACCAAGGTCACGAAATAATTATATGTATATATATATATATATATAACTTTTGTCGAGTCTACCTGAGCAACAGTACCACCATTTACTCCAATTAAATGCGAACAATTCCTCTCGCGTTTTTTTTGCACCAAATTCGACTATTTTTGTTTTTGTATTATTTAATTACAAAGCATTATTTTGAAAGTACTCGTTTAAGATATTCAACGAGGTTTCCACTGCATGACTTACATTTTCATTTTATTACATGTTACTAGCAATGACGTGTCATCCGCGTACATCACCACTTTACTGTTTGGCGCATCATTTACATATATTATGTAAAGAAGTCCCAATATACTTCCTTGGGGCACTCCTCTCCCTATTTCACTTACATTCGATTTAATTCTCTTTACTTCCACATAGATTGAACGGTGCGCCAAATAACTCTTAAACCAGTCCAAGGCCAAACCTCTGATGCCATATCGAGCTAATTTTTCTAATAACATTTTGTGATTTACTAAACCAAATGCTTTACTCAAGTCTATAAATACTCACACATGTCTCCAAATTGTTGTACACATCATCCAAGAATGCTGTTACAGCGGATATAGTTAAACATCCTTTGCGAAAACCGAACTGTGTTTCATTCAAAATATTATTTTGCTCTAAGCATTTTGTCAATCTATTTTTTCTATAATTTTGGAAAATATGCAACTTTTAAGTCACTAATGAATGAACCCTTACTGAAACAGTTATTTATTATAACCACCAGTGGAATAATAATTCCATCCAAACACCTCTTTACTAGAACCGTGCTCTTACCATCCGGTCCCGACGAATACGTATTAATAAGTCCAGACACAATTTTTCGAATCTCATCTTCATCAGTTGGACACAAGAAAAATGTTTTATAATTTTCTTTTATATGAGATAAGTCTCCTGTCATTTTATTCTCATCAATTAAATTACATATTTGTAACTGAACTGAAATTAGCTACCCCCAGGGGATCTCTACATTCCTACTTGCCATTTGTAGACAAAACAATGTCTTCACATGCTTTTTCTTATTTGCATTTTCTTGAATTATTTTCCAAACTGCTTTGCTTTTATTCATAGAGGAGGCTATTATATTGTTATTGTGCCTTAACCTGGCCTTCCTTATAACTTCTCTATATACCGCTGTATATTTATTATAATAAATCTTAATATTGCTATAATCATAGTGTTGAACATGGGCTAAGTATCGCGAAACACTTTACAAGGCGTCTACATATACACTAAGTTTTATGAAACTAAAATTGGATTACTTACCCCAACTAAGAAATGGCACAACATGTATTTCTTCTCAAACCCTCGTCTTGTCTCCTACTTTTCTAAGAATTCGAAGAGACACGTACCATGCACTAGACCTTTGCCCACGTTACAAGTGTTATTTTTGTTTTTAACAATATGAATACTTTCGTATATGTCTAGCTTCCTCCAATTGCTTACATTTTTTAGTTTTAAACAATCTACGATGATCTTACCATTGGTTTCTTATGCGTGACGGGCAACATTCAACATTCATTTTTCCGGTCTATTGAATTTAATATGCGAGATATGTTGTTTACAACGGGTTATTATTGAGCATTTTGTTTGACCAATATATTTCAAATTACAATCGCGGCAATTAATTTAACATATACCTGATTTCTCGTTTATATATAAATTATTCTTCGTATGGGATTTTATTGAGTTTTTGGACGCAAAGCAACTTGGAAACTATGTTCTTTAACAACCTTATTTAGGTTTTTCGTAATTTGCTGGTATGGTAAACACAAGTACTTTTTCTCACGATTTTGTTGAGGTAACAAACATGTGGATTCGCGGATTATCTTTTTTAAATTAGTCTTTCTAATTAATTTATTAATTATTTCCGTGTCAAAACCATTGTATCTCCCAATATTTTTAATGAAATCTAATACTTTTTCGTATTCCTCTTTTGTTAACGGAAAGTTTAGCAACCGATTGACTTGAAAATTGAAGGAAGCCCTCCTTTGTTGGAAACTTGGGATTATAAGGTATACTTTGTAGTGTACTGTTCTTCTTCATTTTGCATTCTTCTGAATTCTTTTCAAATTCGTATGTTATAATATGAAAAATTATCTAGTATTAATGTAGTTTTGGAATTATTCATGCAATAATTTATTTGTGTCTTAAACTTATTTAGAAGCCGAGAATTAAATTGAAACATGCTGATCTATCTACACATATATCTAAATGTATGTATAACGAAATTATATCATTAATATATGTATATCAGACTAATTGTAGCGATTAGTGGTTAAAAAGTAAATAAAAAATTAACTGAATAAGTTCCTTTTCAAAATAAATAATTACAAATTGTTATATAATGTAAATGAAAGCAAAAAGCTAGATTTTTTTGGAATAAAAAAACTGAAAAATAACAATAATATCATCAATTGTCGAACAATAAATGCATCTATTATAAATAGATTATACATACCGTGTCTTCATTAAATTCTTAGTTGGAGTGGCTTATGATTTTAATATAATGTTGGTAACATTGAAAATATTAATCATTTTTTTTAGGTAAAATTTTGAAGGTTTTCATCTTCATTCATTAGAATTTGTAATTTCTGTACCATTACTTTTATTTTCTTCGATTTAATTTAATTTTCTTTTTCTCGGTTCTTCATACCAAACTTTCAACGTATACTGTAGATCTTTTTTTCGTTATTAATATTAAATCATCGGCAGAAGCTAAGTATGTATTAAGTGCAACTCTCGAGGTTGGAATAATCCCCTGGTTTTTTTCATTTTGATGATACGATCTTTTATTATCTCATCCATTACAAAGCAATCAGATAAGGATTCAACGGTTTTCTTCGTCTCACAAGTCTGAACATGTTTCGGCATACCTGCTACGTCATCATATCATTCAGCGATGCCCCTGTTTTCTCTACAATCATTAAATTAAAGTATTGATCGGTCTGTGTTATGTGAGGATCTAAGGAGCTACCAACAACTTATTAAAATTAAATTAAATTAATTTACGATATTTGAAGGTGTTAGTTTACGTACTCGTGTAAATGATCCTTACAGCTTTTGTTATGTGTGTATAATATAAATTCAGTGTTCGTCACCATAAGCGAAATATTACGCCTTTATTAAATGAACCGTATTACCGCTATTTTGGTTTAAAAATTATAAGTCAAGACAAGTCGTGGAATCCGCATACATATTACGGACCACACTAGCATATACTTATAGTACATAGTTATGTCATTAATATATCTTATTTTTATTTTTTTCCAACACCTGAAGTGTTAAAAGAAATTTATTTGTTATTATTAGAACTTGGAAAATATGCACTAAAAAAGTTAAAGAAAATGCATGCATATATGCAAGATAAACTATTAAATTATGCCTTTAGACATGCGTTTATGTTTTGAAAGATGCAATTATTGTACTAAACTTTATGGGTAATAAAATAATTATCATATTAATAATAACAACCCCCAATATAATAAGAATAAGTATGTTTTCATTTTCAAGTTACATAAAGTGTTTAAGATTATAAACAAATTATAAAATAATTGTTTTGTTTATGAAATTATTTATGTTAGGTAGTGTAAAAACAATAAAGATTATATACCGAAAATATGGTATTTTTCTCTTAGTAATATGTACATTACATATTTAAATTTTAAACATTACAATTTTTCTAATCATAACTATTACTTCAATAAAAACAGTAAGTAATCAAATTGTCCATCTTAAAAGTGTCGTCGCTCACTTAAAATTAACTTGTAAATGGAAAATGACCGTTAACTTCACAGGAAGTTATTGGAGCATACTTCAATTTACACATTACATTTGGACTGAAATTGATACTTTTTTCAAAATTTCCTTGCAATATATTTATTAATTTGCATGAGCTTTTTAAATCCTAGGTTTTTGTTTAACACCGAATTGACTTTTTACAAATATCATTATTTTTGTCTACCTAAATTTCGAGACGACTTTTACAGAATTTACTAGAGAAATATTTTCGTCCAATGAAAATCCACTACCTTCTAGATTTGTGATTGCGGTAGCAATACACAAAAAATTACTTTTAATAAAACACAATTGACGAGTTTTCAAATAAACTAATGCATTTTCTAATTGCTGCAGAGCAATCTGGATTAAAATCGCAAATAACATTCTTCATTTCTTCATCATTTTCGGCAAGAAAATTTACGGCCTTTAACCACGTGTCCCATCAAGTAACAACTAGTTCTGGGGTATGGTAATTCTGAATATTTTTCTTTATATACCTGAATTCGAAGTGGAGTTTTAACAAAAACTTTCTTCACGTTACTTACTAAACTATTAACTAAAGGAAATTCCGATTTAATAGTTTCGGCTACTCTATTTAATCCATGGGCCAAGCACGTGCAATGCATTAAATTAGGGGGAATAATTTTTTTATTCGTTTTTTCTAACACTCTTACACCAATAAAATATCCTTTTCCTTGGCTATCCTTGTTCAAAGGTCCAATGATAAAGTTGGCAATATACCTTCCCTGAACATTCGTCGACAGAAAACATACATATTTATTTTTTATTTCATTTTGGACGGCTTCTATCACGTCTCCAAGGCTACGGTCGACATACTTCTTTCTCAAAGTAGATCATGAAGGCACATTGACATTTTCTTGGAACAATTTCTTGTCCAGATTATGAAGCGGAATATTACACCCAATAAAAAGATTACACAGATCTCTTGAATAAATTTCTGAATCCAGTTTCGCAATAAAGTTGATTTCTCAGACGCTGCCTTCGTCATTTTGACTTTTACACTGCACTATGACCAGTTGGGAAAAGTACGTATTGCTGACAATGTCAGTGATTCAATAACTTTATTTTTAATTTCTATTTACTTATATTAAGTTGAAGCAAAGGGAACGGGTAACAAACACACTCCTTCAATGCGACCGCACAACCTGTGTGAACCTCACTTTCAATACATTCATCGAATTAAATTACAATAACCGGCAGTATCTATATGATAAACTTTTTGTGTTAGCAATAGTTTAGTAAGTAAAGACTGTTACATTGACTATGTGAAGAAATACTAACGTTCGAAAATTTACGTGGAAAAATTACATTCAAATTTTGAACAGAAATTTAAATATACAGCCGAGATTTACATCACAATGTAATATTTACAAATAGTGGTACAATGTGCTTTCACAGTACTATTAAGCATTTACATTACAAAATCGTTAACACACCGCCGGGAAAATTACAGTTAAAAGGGTCATCTTTGCAGGTAATGCTACAGTCCACAATAAAATATTTTATATGTATAAGGGCCAAATTCATAGACGCCACTTGATGGTTTCTTATTCTCACCTCACACTGATAGCGTAACTTTTCCATTTTTCGTAATTCATAAACAGTTAGCAACTCATCTGCGCCTCATCTACAACTCACATTTGAGTGGCAAATGAGTAAACGTAAAGGGTATGGATAGCTTTCATCTATTCCTCAGAACATTTTTTTGTATTTTCTGTTTTTAATAGTTTTTGTGGTATGGATGTCTTTTGGAAATTTGTGGATTATGTAGAAGATCAAGTGTACATGCGTATACCAAGGTAAAAAGATACTTTATAAGTTTATATTATAGAGTACTTATGAATGTTGTTTTGTGACAGAAATGTGATAAGAGATATGGAAAACCCTCTTGAAAAATATAATAATGAACTGTTACAACGATACCGGTTTTCTATAGAAACCATTCAAAACATTATATTAAGTTTAGCATATCCTGCGGCCTCCTTGTTTCCTCCTCAGTCCCACACTATTTATAGTAATAATGGATGACATACTAAAAGAAATAAGCACTAAAACCAAGAAAGTGAATATTGGATATAGAAATTTAAGACCTGTAAAGCTGGGAGAATGCGCCTTTGCAGACGACATTATGATCTGTGCAGAAGGAGAAAAGCAGTTACAAGATAATTTGAAAATGTGGGAAGAAGATTTAAATAAGAGAAAAATGAAAATTAACATACAAAAGTCCAAAATAATGAGCATAGGAAAGCAACAAAGAATAAATGTAAGGATAGGAACAAAGAAATTGGAACAAGTGGAACGTTACAAATATTTAGAAATAATGATACAAAGTGATGGAAAAATGGATGAGAAAATAACAGAAAAGATAAATAATGCAGCAAAAGTGTATCACACCCTGAGTAAAGCCTTCATAGGAAAGAAAGAAATTAGTCGGAAAACAAACATTACAGTGTACCAAACTATATATAGACCAATACTCACCTATGGCAGCGAAAGTTGGGTCCTAAACAAAAGGATGACAAGCAGAGTCCAATCCATGGAAATGAAGTATCTAAGACGAATTAAGGCAGTAACAAGAAAGGATAAAATAAGAAATGAGTTAATAAGACAGGCATTAAATGTAAAATCAATCATTGAAACAATTGAACAAAATCAACTGAGATGGTTCGGACACCTAGTAAGAATGAACGAGAAAAGACCAACAAAAAACATTTGGCAAGCTAGAACAAACGGGAAAAGAGACAGAGGCAGGCCAAGGAAAATGTGGAATATGGCGATAGCAGAAATACTGAAGGGGAGAAACAAGGAATTTGGAGAAGCTATGAAGGAAGCCAGTGACCGGGAGAAGTGGAAGAAATTCATACATTAGAGAAAGTAAACCTTTACACCTTATGGTAGAAAAGGTCTTGTTATATATATATATATATATATATATATATATATATATATATATATATCCTGCGGCCCCTGCTCTAACTCAGCGTGGGCTACAATTGATTATAAAATTATGTTTTGGATTACGTTTTTGTGCTAGTGGTACAATTCAGGATATATTTTTTTCTATATTTATGGTTGTTAATTTTAGAGAGTTATTGGTGATACTGGTAGTATGTCAAAGTACTGTACATCGAATAGTTAAAGAAGTCTCCGAAAATCTTGCAAACTAAATTCTTTAGTTAAAGAACACCAAGCTTTTTTATTTTCAGTTATACTGATGCAGTTTTATTTTTTTTGTGCTCGATTATGTGTCTGTAATTACCGAGGAGTTTCTCTAAATAGATTTTTTCATCGCCCGTGAAATAAGTTCTTTTTGAATCCATATTTGAAGCAAACTGAAGATAAGTTGCTACACGCCAATAATCGACAATTGGGATAATTTGAGGTTATAAAATTTATTATTTCACGCCGCCGGTGTTTCAAACAACTTCCTATGATTAGTTTAACGAAGGATACGTCATACGCACATCATTCGAACGGTGACGTAATCACTCGACGCTTTCTCACTCTTCCTCGTCGTAGTAACTCGCTAACTTACGTTCATAAATACCAAAATTACGATGAGAATGAGTGTTCCTCCAGTGAGTAACAACTGAGTTGAGGATGAATACTACCTAAGTAATCACACTAATCACTATGAATTTGGCCTAAAATTAAATTTTTAGGTATTTGGATGGTTTCTATCCAATTTGGATAGAAACCTTCATATATAGTAGAAATTTCAGTTGCACGTCATTAAAAATTCATGACGAAATGATGACGCTTGCTTATTCGGCGTTGCAATATAAGACGCTTGCCATTTTTGACAGACATCGTTAACTATTAACCTATAATGTAGGTTATACCTTCAGAAGTACTTATTTATTTGGATTTTTCAAAAAAAAGCATTTTTTATGTCTTTATTTACGAAATATTGGAGTGAAAAATGAGAATATAGATTATATAACAAAATTCAACAAAAATTGTAAAGAAAAATATATATATATATAAACAACTGTGATTTTCATTAACACAAGTTTATATTTTATTAGTAACTTTTAGGAGGTAATTACAAGACTTTTGATAATATTACTCTGTACATACTATATTAAAATACAATATCTGAAGGCTTTTTATTTGTTCTTAATAAATTGCAACAATAGCAAAATACGTTTTTTACTAAGTCGTATATATTCTCAAAGAGTATTAAGCACAATATATGTAATATTAACTTAAGAATAACTTATATTTCTAGTTTTTATAGTTACATATATGTCATTATATACACTCTAAATTTTCAAACATGTGCGTTCATAAATATCTAATATAAGTTAAGACTAAACTATTTCAAGAATTTTATGATAATCTCTAATATTAATACAATTTATTCATTATCTGGATCACTACAACTAGTTGAATCATCAGTAATTATTATTGGGGCAATTTCATTGCGATCAAATCCTACTTCTCTTTCCCACCATCTTACTATTTCTTTTTTCGTATGATCAATTGTGTTTGTTTATGTTTCCTTTGTAATTTTATGCAGAGCCTCTTTCCACATTTCCAAACAATTTTCCATTACATAGCCATCCCTTTCAAAGTATTTCATGATAGAATTGACCATCTCTCTCACATGCTTAGACAATGTTTTCGGCATTTTCCGATAAACTGTACGCTGGGTTACTTCTGAAAAGAACTGTAAATTGTAATAGAGAGCAAGGAAAACTGGAAAACGATACAAATAAGCTACCAAAGCAATACTGTCATCAGCTGTCATGTATAACAAACAAAGCCTCACAAAAATGTACCAACCATGGATATTTTCACGTTCTGCCACTTGTTAAACCAAAAAAATAATAAAATATTATTACACTAAATATGCAACAAAAACCTATAATTGTTTTTCGTTTTCAATCTAAATACTCACTAAATGTAATTTAAAAGGTAAAGTTGTATGTTTTTTACAATAGCATATCATTTATTTGAAAATTATTTGAAATTTATTTTTAGTGAATTTGCTATAATTTTAAATGCATGTGATGTCATTAGTGACGTGCAACTGAACTATACATGATTGAATTTTGCACACGCATTTTTAAAAAATACTTACAATATACTGTTATGTACTTAACATGCATTCTGCATATTTTCCAAACGCTAGTTATTATTATTATTAGATCTATAAAACAAAATAAATTTGTACAATTATATAAGTATATAAAAGGCAATGTTCATATGTGTGTCCGCTTTAGGCTAAAATCTACTGGGCCGATTTACGCGGAGTTTTTTGTAAAGTTATCCGCGTTATCCGGAGAAGTTTGAAAGCTGTTGAAATCCTTAAACTGATCAATAGAAAGAAAGTTAAGAGTCTAATAATATAATATAAATAGTACTATTATTTCAATGTAGATTGCGCCACGGGATAGTACTTCTCACATTGAAGTTCACATCGACATTTATACGTTGCATGATTCAGCATAGGGATTTGTCTATATGTATGCCAAATGGAACCACCAAAAACATTGCATATCTAAAAGCATTGTAATGAACTTAAAGTTGAATACAACAGTAATTACAATTTATGTAATCCAACACCTAGAAATACCCTATAATTAATCATTAAGTTTAATAATCTAGTGCTACGATAAAAAGGTAGTGCTCGACGCACTCTTCGAAATCTGCCAATATGCGTCAGACGCTAAACCTTCTTACTTCCTAAATTCCACCTACCTTAGATCCTGGTATCCTCAAGACTACACGGCTAACTTGTCGACGATGGGCGGGGTAGTGGTTAAAGTTTAAAATCTAATTCGCAAGTTAAAGAGGCGCCATCGCATTGTTTAAAGTCTTTCCACCTATTACGCAATGCGAAACGTATAACTAATATAGGGCATTGGAATTTTAAGAGAGTAAGAAATGATACAGAAAAGGAATGATAAGAAAACTAGAAGTGTTAGTAATCTCAGCTAAGCGGCTGTATTTTACTTATAAAGAGATCTTGGTATTATAATTTAGTATGGTTTCCTAGGTCTAATAATAATTTTAAAAAAAGGTGAAATGTCTAATTACTGACAAACAAAAAAAACATTGCAAGTATCTTGTCAAACCCACCAAGGGCGATTACTTAGGATAATGATTATACAGCATAAAACGGTGATATTTCGAAATATCTTACATACGAAAAACAATCCTTAAATCGGTAACAGGTGTCTTAACAAGCATACTTAAATTTTTACAAGTGATAGAAATGTAGCTAATTGATTATTTAAATGTTATTACAAATTACTAAAACACGTAAATCAATTTTTTTAAGAATCAAAGAATTTAATATGTAGAAAAAAAAAACTAAAGATACTTAAGTGTCCCAAACAGACCAGATGTCTTCATAAGTACACCCACAAAAACTGTTCAGATGTGATTGTCGATTGTCGTCTGGCAATTCTTAGATTTTCTTTTTTTTTTCCACTCCTCGCGTCTTGAGGTATTACAATTTCCCTATTAAGTAAAACAAAAGGCGAAAATCAGCTTCCATATAATAAAAAAAAGGAGTCTACCATAAAACGTAGACACGTTGATAGAAAATTTAGAAAAAAAAAGAACAGAAAGAATTTGCACAATATAAAATATGATTCGTACGTAAAGTCATTATTTTAGAAATATAAAGCAACTTACTCTTGAAGAAGGGGCTTTCCTCTTTTTGTTTTTTTACGGCCCAAGTATATATGGTAACGAAATCGTCTATTACAATAGTTTTATCCGCTTAGCGGAATTGTATTCTCCACAATAGGGACTCTTATCCCAACAAAGATACAATTTTATTCCTTACTATCCTTATATCCGTCTTTTCGACGCCATTCCACTCGGATAAGAATAGGATAATAAAGGATTTGAAATAGGCTATAGTCGAAAAACCAGACACAGCTCGAACCGAAACAAAGGTTAACGGTCAAGTGAAAAATAATGGAAAAGTGGCCAGACCGCCTGGGTGACAATAACGAAAGTCGGTTTGACTTGCGCGAAAAGATATGTGCAAGAGCACAGCGCATTTTGAAAAATTTTCATTATTTTGAAAATATTCAGCGTGGTCCATTTAAAACGTAACACTAGCTTATAGGCTTCTGCATGATTGCTTCTGTGACCCAATCTATGGCATTGCTGAACATTGTCAGGACTACTACTACTTTCGCTGCACTGAAACTGAAAGTTTATTAGTTTGGGACTGGGTTTTATAGGGACTGTTCGAGGTCAATGGAGCGTCACGGTTATATTTGACTTTTTAAGATAGAAGGTACTGTGTCGAGGGTAAAAGGAGTTGCGGGAATCTGGGCAGGAATTTTGGCAATTTGAAATTGATCAAAGTGTTGAACATGGGGCACATATTCTTTGGGTTAGCTTTACTGTGCCCCATGTTCAACACTGAGATTATTAATTTTACCTACTGAGGGTGACAACTAAGTTGTCGAAATACGTATTTGGGATGCGAGTATTAATTGTGGTAAGGGGTTTTACACCTTTTTTAAGTTATTAATTTTTTTTTGATTAAATTGGACATTTTGTTTAATTTAAAATAGAGTTAATAACTATAGTTATAATGGAATTTCATCAAGTAAAGGCTGAAACAATCATATATAGAGTTAATACTAAAGTACATTACGAAATCTGAACTTGTGTGGGGAAAATAGTATATTACAGACCAGGCAGAGAAAGCTCTTATTATTGTCGAGCACACAGTTCACTGTCGAGGCGCTAGCCGAGGCTGTAGAATCTGTGCGAGGCAATTAATAATACTTTTGCTGTCGTGTATTATATACTTTTTTTTCAAGCGTTTAATTAGAATATTTCTTTGAGATTTTGTAAATCATTTTTAGGTTAGGCTCAAATGACAGATTATAGCTATTAATATAACGAGAACATTAAGCGATTTATAATACTCGAGGACGTTGCCAGGTGACGAGGTGCTAGCCGAGTCACCTCGTAACGTCCGAGAGGGTTTAAATCGCTGATGTTCGAGTTTATATTCAAAGCTTTATCGTATCATCAACGATATCAAGATTAAAACAAAATCAACAATTTGTCTGTCATACAAAATACTTACGTCAAAGCTTGCACGTTTTTGAAATAAATTAATAAATCATGGAAGAATTTAATGTTCCCGCAAATATTGTAGAGGCTGCAAATAGTGCAAAATTAGATTTGTTGCCAGCGAAGTCAAAACTGCATTACGAAAACGAATATCGTCTGTTTTGTAAATGGCGAGATGAAGAACATGTTCAAGGTGCTGGGGAAACAGGCTTGCTCGCTTATTTCGTGAGACTGTTAAATTACTACGCTCCTTCATGTTTGTGGCCAAAATATTCCATGTTGTGAGCTTGCTTGGAATTAAAAGAAAGAGTAGAAATTGATAAGTATGGTGCTTTGATAAGATTTATCAAGAAAAAGAATGTTGGATATCGAGTTAAAAATCCAAAATACTCACTAGAGAGCAAGTTGATGAATTTATGCGTACAGCTCCAGACGAGGTACTTTTTATGATAAAAGTAGCTTTTTTTAATTGGTCTAGGAGGGGCTTGTAGAACCATTGAATTAGCGAGAATGTCTACGGACGATGTTGAGGTTTTAGAGACTAAGGTAGTTGTTACCATTCCTGACACAAAACTTACAAAAAAAGATTTTTTGTCCTTGTACCTGACGGTGACATTAATTCCGTACTTTTATTTAAAAAATATGTAGCATTGCGACCGCGTCATGTTACGCATAAGAGACTGTTTATATCGTACAGAAATGGAAGGTGTACAATTCAGCCTTGTGGTATTCATTTCTTTTCTAAAATACCTGAAAAAATCGCTACATACCTCAAACTAGAAAATCCAACTTTGTTTACTGGTCATTGTATTAGAAGATCTTCAGCAACTTTTCTGGTTAACGCCGGCGGAGACATCTTAGATCTGCAAGAGCTGGGTGGGTGGGAGTCGAGCAAGGTTGCTAGGGGGGTATTTAGAAGACAACGTAACGAAGAAAACTGCAATTGCGCAGAAGATTCACATGGGAAAGGTTTTAATAAACAGTGTGTCAAACTCTGAACAATCAATTGAGTTTTTACGTAAAAATGAAAATTTGGAGGACGTAAGCGGCTTGAACATCATGTGTGTTGAATCATCCGAAAAAAAAAATTGTTTGTGAAGCTGCAGAAGATCGCGGATTAAAGACAGATATGAAAGACATATCTTTCAAAATTGAGAACTGTCAAAATATTGAAATTCATGTTCACAAATAATGTACTATTTGACGTATTATGGTTTTGTATCTAACGTATTATGGTGCTGTATCTAACGTGTTATTAGTTCGTTACTAACGTATTATAAGA
This sequence comes from Melolontha melolontha, assembly GCA_935421215.2. Classification (NCBI taxonomy): domain Eukaryota; kingdom Metazoa; phylum Arthropoda; class Insecta; order Coleoptera; family Scarabaeidae; genus Melolontha; species Melolontha melolontha. Next base: position 132,799,639 of record OW285237.1, on the reverse strand, counting down.
TTTATAAGTAATTAAAGTATTATTAAGATATTGTAATATTATGTTCCTAATAATTATCAATAAATGTTTCACATAAAGATGGGATAATAGTTGATGATACGATAATAGCTATTAATATAACGAGAACATTAAGCGATTTATAATACTCGAGGACGTTGCCAGGTGACGAGGCGCTAGCCGAGTCACCTCGTAACGTCCGAGAGGGTTTAAATCGCTGATGTTCGAGTTTATATTCAAAGCCTTATCGTATCATCAATGATATCAATATTAAAACAAAATCAACAATTTGTCTGTCATACAAAATACTTACGTCAAAGCTTGCACGTTTTTGAAATAAATTAATAAATCATGGAAGAATTTGATGTTCCCGCAAATATTGTAGAGGCTGCAAATAGTGCAAAATTAGATTTGTTGCCAGCGAAGTCAAAATTGCATTACGAAAACGAATATCGTCTGGGTTGTAAATGGCGAGATGAAGAACATGTTTAAGGTGCTGGGGAAACAGTCTTGCTCGCTTATTTCGTGAGACTGTCAAAATTGAGAACTGTCAAAATATTGAAATTCATGTTCACAAATAATGTACTATTTGACGTATTATGGTTTTGTATCTAACGTATTATGGTGCTGTATCTAACGTGTTATTAGTTCGTTACTAACGTATTATGAGTAACTAAAGTATTATTAAGATATTGTAATATTATGTTCCTAATAATTATCAATAAATGTTTCACATAAAGATGGGATAATAGTTGATGATACGATAAAACATTTAACTCGCTTTATTAATTACAATGACAATGGTGGCGTTCGAAGTTTTAGGTTAGTCGCGCTGTCAGAATCAATTTGCGATACATACCAGGAAGTCCCTGGTATGTATCGCAAATTCATTCTGACAGCGCGACTAACCTAAGACGTCCAACGCCAACATTATCATTAATGAAGAGAACTAAATGTGTAATTTGTCATTTGAGCCTAACCTAAAAATGATTTACAAAATCTCAAAGAAATATTCTAATTAAACGCTGTGTGGCGGCTCGTGAGCTGTGAAAGAGGGCGGGCAGAAAAAAAAAACTATTTTTTGTACATAAAATCCATTCTCCTATTTTTCATGCTGAATAAGACGTCTATGACTTTGTTGTCAAAATCCGGGATAGACTGGATGAACTTCTTTTCTATTGATTGGACCGCCAATGCGTTCAGTCGATCTTCTGATATTGTGTTTCTCAGAAAAGTTTTAATGCGTTTGAGGGTGGAAAAACATCGTTCACATTCTGTTGTCGACATGGGCGTTGTACAAATAATATCCAACAGTTTGTATGTTTCCGTCAAAATCCTTTTTATGTTGTTGTCTGTTATGAACACTAAGAGTGGCATAACACCACCTACGATACACATGTTATCGCGCTCATAAATTACTGAAAGTTCACTTTTCAATTTTACACTGTCCAATATAGGATAAGATTTCAGTTTTATCAAATTTTTTTGTGGAAATGAATGACTATAAGTTTTAAAATTTAGAGAATCAAATAATTTTGCTGCACTTAGGTGATGCCTAAAATCAAATTGGTCGCTAATTTGACTTAAAATAGTGTCACATACTTCCTTGCAAAGAAATTTTTTACATTTTTATTGCAGTGTCCCGCTCGTTCAATAATTAAATTAAATTGATGCGCGTAACAATGAATATAATTTGCATGTGGAAATGTTCTTTTGATAATAGCTTGGACACCATCTGTCTTACCACTAATCATGGACGCCACATCGTAACTTTGAGCGATTAGTTTATTGTTATCAGACCCAGAAGGAGAATTTAAAATAGTTTGCAATTCATTCAGCAAGGCTTTTGCTAATACATCAGCATTATGTCCACCCGGCTTAAAAAAAACCAAAAGCGTTCAAAAATTTGTCCATTAAACACGTATCGAATAATAACAATCATTTGCTGATTATTAGAGGTGTCTGTAGTTTCCCCCGCCCCCAAAGCAATGAAATTTGCGGATTTAATTTCTTTTAATATTTCCTGCTTGTAAATTTGCCACATTGCATCTATCAATTCGTTCTGAATAGTTTTGAGGCGCCTTTAAACACTTGTGAACCTTTCATATGTATTGCAAGCACAGCGTCTAATTCAGCTGCAAAGTTGATTAAGCCTACATAAATACCTGGATTTTCCGATGTCAATGTCTCATCATGGCCTCGTAACGCCAATTCAAAAGCTCCGCAAAATTTTAGAGACATAATTAACCGGCGCAAAATATGACGATTTTTTTCCAATCTTCGTTCTACTTAATTTTATGTCGCAAATGAGGCATGTATAACTGTTCACGTATGTCCACTTTGCCTAGAAATCCACGCATGCATTCATGTGAGAAACGGAATTTTCGTGTTTCTTTGCCCTCTGCGATATGCTTTAAATTATTCAACCCTTGTTTATTGCAAGTACTAACCTCTTTCTTAAAAATTAAGCAGATAAAACAAAATAGTTTATTTGTTTGTGAACATCCACTCATATTTTTCATATATATTTTTATTGATACGCCATTGTAAGTTCGAGTTTTACTTGTTGAAGTGTAGTTTATTTGAAGATCAGGAATAGGCCTTCCTTTCTTCTTAATTAAAAGTTTTTCCTCAAATGATAGCGAGTTTTTAAAAGATTATGCAAAAAACTAACTTCTATCAATAATAATAAACGTCACTTCAAGCCTTTAAAATCACACACGCGTCGTACGCGCCGAAAACAATTCTTCCGGCAATGAACGCAAGAAGTTAGTTAAGTCGGGCAATTTTGTGCCCCAAACGGACGGTATAAGCGCATATGGCGAAGATAACCGGAGCCGGCCGATTCATACTCGAAATAGGTACATCTGAAATCGTGCCCCGGAACATAGTTTTGAGCGTTGGCATATGCGCTAGTGTCTGTGGTGCGGAAGGATACTTTAATGCCATCGTTATAAAAATACGTAAAAATAATAAAATAAAATAATGCTCTGAATTACATGCGAATTTCTTTCTGTGTTTATCTTGGTGGTTGGGTGGGCATGTGTGCTAGTGCCGTTTAGTACCAGCCGCCGCTGCCAGGGAGAATATATACAGAGAGACACTCTTCCCATCTTATTTAAATGTATTTTTTCAGCTCTGCCGTACAATAATAATGACAAAACTGCTGCCGGACAAAAATTAACTCTTTCAATATAAGGTTGTGATTTAGTATAATATCGAAATTATTATACTATTATTATTATTATATTATTATTTGTAGTAATATAAAAATATTATTACAAATTTTTGTCGTTACCCTAATTAAAATTTTGTTTCTTTAGTTTTTTTTCATGAACTACATATAATTTAGATAATGTGAGTAGATATATTAATAATTCTTCCGGATTAGAAACTACGTAATGAAAAATAATATATTTACATACGGATATAGTAGATTAATATCTAATTTCTCTACGATTATTCAGAATGTTATTACATAAAGAATAAATTTGCATTTGTAGCTTCATAAATGCAAATAATAAACTATGAGTACTAACAATATGAAAGCCTACTTTGCGCTAGTTTTAATTTTACAAGCAATTACTATAGAGATGGTATGTTCAAAAAAGTGTAAAAGTTAACTAATTTTTTTAGTATTTTCTTTCCTTACAGTTCAATCAAAATGATTATAAATTGGATTTAAAATTTGCTAAAATAATATACGTAAATAATTCCATGATGTATGACTTTAGATTCAAAACTGTTAAACCGAAAAGGACCCTTACAGGATTCACACTTTCTTTTTGTATCAAAGTGAAGATAGAAGGCGATGAGTATAAGGTAGAATATTTGTTATCATCAATGCTTTATATTACATATTTCGTTTTAGTTAAACATAAATGTGTTCAAAATGATTGACAACGTAGCAAAACCTACGGTAATGAATTTCGATGTTAAGGCATGCGATTTGATTAATAATAATTTATTCGGTGGAAAATTATTTCTGGATAGCGGCAATTTTACGGGATGTCCTTTAGAAAAAGTATGTTTATATTAGTTTATACATTAAAAAAATACTAACTTATCATGATTTTAGGGTTGTTACGGAGTGGAGAATTTTATAATTGATGACACACTTCTTCCACCTCTCATTCCAGAAGGAGATTATAAAATGCATTTGAATTTTGTTGAAAGAAAAAGTATAATTACTACTTATGACATGTACGCAACTGTTACATATCATAATTAAATATAATCACTACTTTCACTGGTAATTGTCTTCTAATAACCCTGGCCAACAATTAAATTTTTTTTTCTGCTGACTATGATCTAACATTTGTTTTTAATTAATATTGGCACGCTAATGCCAAATATGAAACGCATTTGTCCCTATCATGTAAAGTTTTCTTTCTACAGCACTTCTTGTTGGCCGATTTCAAAATTCTTGAAAATCGTTAAGTAAATGCAGCAAATTCTTCATTGTTCAAAGAATTGAAAGACATTCCAAATACATTTATCTCCTTAGCATAATGTATACTTGTACCTGATAATATTTAAGTACTTAATGAACTAATTAAGTAATAAACTGTTATAAAGAAATGCAAGTCTATTAAGCTAATCGTGTTCATTGAGTGAATATATTAGGGTTTAATGAGGTTTATTATTCACAGTCACAGTCGACAATTCAATTCGACGAGTATTGGCAGTGCATCTACGACGATACAACGTCATACGAACCCGGAGGCAATGGCCGGACGACATATTACCAAAACGATTACCAACCTAGCGTTGAATCCGAACTTCAAAAGAAGATGTACTCCGCAGCAACGCGAGGACGCGTTAGCAATTATAAACGAAACCACGGAGGAAGAGGATATAAAAAATATCCTAGAAAAACAACCGCAAATATTTATCATTGATCCCGATGAGCCGACGGTACTAATTGAAATAACAGAATCGCCCAAAGAAGCAAGCCCGGTAAACCCGCCCAACATCAACATGGAAGAGTTTGACAAATTCACCATCTCAATCTTAAACAGTTTCAAAAATCCGAAGAAAACGTCAAAAAAACAAAAAACCGAGCACGAAAATACACCAATAGAAACAAAAAACTCATTCAGCGCACTCGAAAAAACAAACGCCGAGGAAAAGATGGAAGAAGAAATCGAAATTACTCCACAACCATCAACTTCATACAACAGCACTCCCAGGGTAAGTGATAAGACATACACTACACAAAACACAAAAACTGAAACAAAAAAAACACAAAATCGCACCAATTATTATAACCGAAAAAGACAAATGGACACACATACGACACTTACTTAAATCAAATAACATTAATACAGTAGAAAACAAAATGGTGAAACCAGGAATACACATCGAACCGACAACAGACGAAGACTACCGAAAACTCAAACACACACTAGACAACGAACAAATACAATATTACACTTTCCAATTAAGAAGTGAAAAGACACTAAAGGTGGTGATGCGTGGCATTCCCACCTTTATAACAGACACTGACATTACAGACGACTGGACAGACCAAGGATACCCGACTTTAAAAATTAAACGCATGAACGGCAAACACGGAATACCAGCACCTCTTGTATTAATCGAACTGACGAGACAATACAAGTCAATCTACAACTTACGCGACTGCTGCGGACTTGCAATCAAAATAGAACAACTAAACAAACGGACTGACATTATACAATGCCACAAGTGCCAGACTTTCGGACATCACCAACGGAATTGCAACATAAACTACAAATGTATGAAATGCGGAGACGGACACTCGACACATCTATGTACTAAGACAAAAACAACCCCACCAAAGTGAGCAAACTGCGGTGGTCCTCATCTATCCACTTTCATAAACTGTCCCAATAACCCAAACAATCCTACAAATAAAACCACACCTCAACCTAAATACGTACCAGCACCACCCCCAACAAGTAATCCATGGACACAAAGACAAAACAAGACAAAACTTAACACAGTTGACGAATTAGCACTTGCCTTAGGCAATATGCTAATAACACTACACTCGACTGACGCAACAAACGAACAAATACAACACTTCGTTACACAGACACAGACAATAATAACACTATACAACAAAACACATTAAACACACACAACTGAAACGCAAAAAAAAAAATGTGATGATGACCAACAAACAAACACACACGACTTAAACGCAAAAACGCGACTGACGCACAGACTGCACACACAAAACACATGACCGCATAAAAACAAACACAACAACGCACGATATTAATCAGACACAAACACATCACAACCCTGGGAGATACATAACAACGGAGTGGAAATGGAGGCAATCTTCGACCACGATTCAAAATTCAAGGACTCATGAAAAAGGGGTTTATTATTGTCTTGATCATTGATGAAAGTATTGATCACTTAGGACTATTTAAAAGTAAACAAGGGTGATAATAAAACGTTAGTTACATGTTAGTTGTTAGGGAAGAAACTACATCATGTCTACTACTCGAAGATGTGTAAATAGTGTCGATTCGTTCTGCTACATTTGTGGCAGCTTCATCGTTCCCAGTTAAAAGGTAACTATTACTGCTTTCGTTAATAAAATGTATTTGGTTTATTTTGACGTAAAACTTGCTGATCAGGATAAGCTATGGGCTCCACATAATGTGTGTAAACCATGGGTGGACAATTTGCGGCAGTGGAGCAAGAGAAAACGCCAGAAATTAGCTTTTGCGTTTGAAAGATATGGCTTGAACCGAAAAACCACGTAGATGATTGCTATTTTTGTTTAGTTCAGGCGAAGAATAAGAATAAAATTGTATATCCTAATATCGACTCCGCGATTCGACCAGTGCCTCCTTCCGATGAAATACCCATGCCAGTTTATGAAAAACTTCCTTCACTTGAGTACTCGTATGCTGAACATGCTATTGAGAAGGTAGATTGTGACTATGGAGATATAATTTCTAATATTGGACCACAACGTTTTATTCAAGCAGATTTGAATGATTTAGTAAGGGATTTGGGCCTATCAAAGGAATCATCGGAACTGCTAGCTTCAAGACTAAATGAAAAGAAAACTTACTCGAGCAAAGTATGAAGATAACTTTTTATCTTAGCAGGGAAAAAACTTGAAAAGGTATATAACCCCTTACCACAATTATTAATCGTATCCTAAATACGTATTTCGACAACTAAGTTGTCTTCATCAGTAGGTAAAACCACTAATCAAGGCGTCGCACATGGGGCACAGTAAAGCTAGAACACCGCTTACGCAACAACTACTTTACACGGCGTCCACGTATAGACTAATTTAAACATGCAAATATATCTAACGAAAAGATCGACAAACTTACCTCTCTTAGGGAAACGGCATTCACATATGTTTATACTCCAATTTGAAATATATCGAACGAAAGATCGACAAAAATTACCTCTCTTAAGGAAACGGCACTCAACATGTGTTAATACTTCAATTTAAAACGTCGACGACCCTTTTATGGTTCTAAGAATGAAAAGAGACAAGTGAAGGGGAACGGTGCTATATTACCGTTGATGGAATGTTGTTTGTTCTTAGCGATATGAATGCTTTCGTAGGCGTCAAGGAAAGGCGTATAGGAAAATAACGGAAATTAAAGACCGTAAATTGAAAAAGAAATGTTTAAAACTTAACAAGAAATTCAGAAATTTATGTCCACCAAAAAAGTACATTAATAGAATTCCTATAAAAGAAACACTAGTGATCAATCAATCATCCGAGAATTTTAGTGATGTAGAAATAGATTTGTTAAACAAAGGTTTAAAATACTGTTTGCCAAGCCGTCAGATTCCTATAGAACAGGTGATTACAAGTATCGAAACTTCGATTAAGTATTTTTAACAAGGGCCAAAAAACTTTATTCGAGAAGCTTGTAAAACCCAAATCGATAAGAATTTGCAGCAGCACAAACAGAAGTCGGTCAATAAAGAATGGAATATCATTAAAACTCTTAGATCGAAGGACTCTTTTTACCTAAAAGCAGATAAAGGGAACAAGTTAGTAATTATGGACAAAATCGACTATTTTCAAAGAGTCAAAAATTTAATTGCCGAAGGTCCGTATGTAGAAATTAAGAGAAACTCGTTACCTAAAATGATTAGTGACACAAAAGACGCGTTAAAGAAATGTTCAATTTTAATAACTTCTACCCAAAAGTATAAATTGAATGTTAGTAATCCTTTAGTACCGAGAATGTATTGTTTGCCGAAGATACATAAACCAGGTAACTCGATGAGAACGATCGTTTCAGGTATCAACTCACCGACTTACTTGATTTCCAAATGGTTAGTGAATGAATTTAAAAATTTACCCGTAAAACCAGAAAATTTGTCAGTTAGTAATTCCTTAGAATTTGTTAAATTAATTAAAGATTGTTAACTGGAAGCCGGGGAAATTTTAGTTTCATTCGATGTAACGTCTTTATTCCCTCGGTACCTATTCCAGAGACTATGAAATATTTAGAAAGCTTGCTCCACAAGAATAACATTCAACCTTCAAAAATGAAAGAATACATGACATTGACAACTCTGTGCATGACGCAAAATTGTTTCCAAGTAGGAGAAAAATTTTATGAACAGAAACAAGGCACAACAATGGGTAACTGCCTATCTCCTTTCATAGCCAATTTATTCATGAGTCAACTTGAAGTAGAATTTAAAAATAACGCTAAATATTTCCCGAGAGCCTGGATTAGGTATGTAGATGACATTCTCGCGATTTTTGATACACGGAAATGCGAATTAGACATGTTCGTTAATCAATTAAATTTGAAATTTCCGACGATTAAATTTACGGTGGAAAAGGAACACAATGGCAGTATACCATTTTTAGATACTTTACTGATTAGGAATAAACATAAAATAGAAATCGACATTTTTCGGAAAGAAACCAATGTTAATAGATTCATCATCGCGGATTCAAATCATAGTTATCAACATAAGACAGCTTCCTTTAATTTCTTAGTCAATCGGTTACTAAATTTTCCGTTAACAAAAGAGAGATATGAAATAGAACTGGATTTCATTAAAAATATCGCGACATATAATGGCTTTGACATAGAAATAATCAATAAATTAATTAAAAAAGCAAAAATTAAAAATCCAATCCGCGAATCCACAAGTTTGATATTCAAAGTAACCAGGAGAAAAAGTACATGTGTTTACCATACCACCCCATCACGAAAAACATTAATAATGTTGTGAAAGAACGAGGTCTCCAAGTTGCCTTTCGGTCCGAAAATACTATCAAAAGTCTCCTAGGGAATACTAAAGATAGAGTTAATTTTAATTCGAAATCAGGTATATACGAAATTAGTTGCGATGATTGTAATTTGAAATATATAGGCCAAACAAAACGACCAATAATAACCCGGTTTAAAGAACACATATCACATATTAAATACAATAGACCGGATAAATCTAACGTTGCCAACCATGCTTTAAGTACACTACACAATGTGTCGATTAAAGGGTTAAAGCTTGTAAAGGGCATTAATAACCCCCGCAATCTTGATGCCTACGAAAGCATTCATATCGCTAAAAACAAACAACATTCCATGAACGGTAATATAGCACCGATCCCCTTCACTTGTCTCTTTTCATTCTTAGAACCATAAAAGGGTCGTCGACGTTTTAAATTGAAGTATTAACACATGTTGAGTGCCGTTTCCTTAAGAGAGGTAATTCTTGTCGATCTTTCGTTCGATATATTTCAAATTGGAGTATAAACATATGTGAATGCGGTTTCCCTAAGAGAGGTAAGTTTGTCGATCTTTTCGTTAGATATATTTGCATGTTTAAATTAGTCTATACGTGGACGCCGTGTAAAGTAGTTGTTGCGTAAGCGGTGTTCTAGCTTTACTGTGCCCCATGTGCGACACCTTGATTAGTGGTTTTACCTACTGATGATGACAACTTAGTTGTAGAAATACGTATTTAGGATACGATTAATAATTGTGGTAAGGGGTTATATACCTTTTTTAAGTTTTTACTTAACCACAGTCTCCAAAGAAAGACTTTTCGTAGCGGGGAAAATGAAATTTCATCAACTCTATGAATGAAGTTGAGAAAAAAGCCTAGACTTTCTTGGAAACAAAAAAGCCTGCAATTATAACGATCTAGTGCAATCAGTGCTTAAAAAATTTCACCTCCTAGGTTGTAACATGAGCATAAAGCTTCATTTTCTTCATAGTCATCTTGATAGGTTTCCCGAAAATTTACGTGCTGTAAACGATGAACAAGGCTAGAGATTTCAGCAATATTTAAAAATCATGGAAGCTCGGTATCAAGGAAGATGAGATCCTCATATGATGGCCGACTACTGTTGGAGTGTTCAAAGGGACTGCCAAACCAAAATACAGAGCAGAAAGTACTACAAATGAAAATTTCTTCCCTGATTGTCGTTTTTCCTTTTACAAATACTCTTGTCATTTTTTAATGATAATTGTGTAAATACTTGCAATATACTCGTGACTAATATTCTATTGAAATAAATAAATGAATTAATTATTAAATTTTATACTTTATGTCTTATGTAAGTAACTACTTAGCCGTATTAATTCTTCAAGGAGCATAGTACAGTATACAGTTTAATTGTGACGTGATACGCAAAAACTAATTTTTTCGAATTCAGCGCACCCAAATTAGTAAAAAACAAGTCTCGCTTAGAAGTCAGCAAAAATTGTGTTTGCCAGTGTAATTGGTGGAGGTATTACTCATAACTTGTTACAATTGCTATTTGCCCTAATAATTATCATTTGCAATACCTTATCATAAGAACGTTCAATTACCAATTTCAATTGACTACTGAAATGAAATTGTGATCTTATTTGAAAATTAACCAAAAAATTGCAGCACTTCTGTATTATACAGGGTTAGTCGGGAGGAGCAGGCCAAACTCTAGAAGTGTGTTGTACACGTGAAAATAATGTATAAACCACCAGTTGTATTATACAAAACTGGTGGGGTTTACCTACTCATGTATGTTTCAATTATTCTGATATAGTAAAATCCGCTTAATAATATTATCAATCGGTTATTGTTACCGTTTTGGCTAGGAACCAACCGTTTTAATTAGTTTACATGCAAAAACCACCGGATAATGTGATAAAAAAAGTCGCTTATTATGATCACTTTGAAGAAATTTCGAACATAATAATAGTTTCTTGGGAGATAGACAGAAGTTCGTTTAATATTTATGTGTATCTTTTATCAGTGTGTTTATTGCCTCAATGAATGGTACATATTGTGCATAATAGAGCCCGTATAATCTCGTTTCTGTAGGCTCTTGTTCTTTTATCGTTATTTTGTTTTTGCGCTTTTTACGATGTCGATGAAAAAAAGAAACGATCTCTCGCTAAAAGAAAAGGCGGAAATTATCGAAAACTACGATAAACTGCCAAAAATGCGGCAAAGAAATGCCGCCGCGCAACTGAAAATCTCACAACCACTGTTGTGCAAAATTTTAAAATCGCGAGATGAAATCAAACACGCCAAGCAATGCTAACGTTAAAAATAAGAAACGTCGAACGGGAACAGAACCACAACTTGAAACTGCTCTGAAAGGTTGGTTTACCAAAGTTTGAAACAAATATGTGAGAGTAAATAGACCTCTTCTCAGAGAAAAAGCGGAAACGTTGGCTCAAAAAATGGTAAAGAACGGGTTTGTAGCGTCCGAGGGTTGGATGAATCGTTGGACCAAAAGAGAAAAAAATTGTTTCAAACTATGTTACGGCGAACAGAAAGATGCTGATTCGAATGCCGCACATGCCTCTTGGATTGGGAGCGAATGGTCGAACATTATTGAAAAATATGATCCGTTACAAATTTACAATACCGACAAGACCCGAATTTACTTCAGCACACATTTATGTTCAAAAGCGACTTTACACAAGGTTGTAAAATGACCAAAGAGAGATTAACGGTTCTTTGCACCGTAAATATGGTAGGAAAAAGAGAAAAAATGCAAGGCTAATAAAAATGCTTGGATGACGTCGTCGATCTTCGGTGAATGGGTGACAAATTGGGATAAAAAATTAACACGAAAAATTGTCTTGTTAGTTCACAATTGTACCGGTCATTCTGTCAATTTAACACTAAAAAACATCAAATTGGTATTTCTCCCACCGAACACTACTGCGCTTATTCAACCTTGTGACCAAGATGTGATAAGAACATTCAAGGCATACTATCGTCACGAGATGCCGTTCTAAAATTTTAGAAAGTCTGGATGAAAATGAAGAGAATGGATTAACCGCTAATGAACTAACCAAAAAAGCCAACGTTTTGGAAGTTCTGCACTTATTAAATAAGTCGTGAGAAAAAGTTAGAGTAGAAACGGTAAAAAAATTATTTCGGCAAGGAGGGTTAACAGTTGCAAGCGATGAAAGCGAAGAAAGCGGCGGTACTGAAGAAAATTTGCAACCAAATGACTTAACCTAAGAAGAATATGGCGATTGACTAAATATTGACAGTGGACTGGAAGTGTCACAACCAAACACTGAAGAAGACATTTGCGCAACAATCATGGAAGAAAATAACGCAGGGACAATAAAAAATTGACTCAAAATTCTCATGATGAAGAAATCAAATGCCCAACTAACATAGAAATCCGTAATGCATTAAACGTTTTACGTAAATGCATAATTTATAAAGGCAACGAAGAGGATTTTAAAACATTTACGAACTATGAAAATTTTATCAGATTTCTTACCTGTAACAAGAAATCAACTTTAGACTACATATTTTCTTCTATGAATGTAAACTAATGTAATGTGCAAATAATGTGTAATATACATATTTGTTGCAATTTTCACGAAGTAATGTAAATGTAAATATGCTTTCTACATATTACGACGCTACTTTATTCGAATTTTTTATAGACAAAAATTCAACCTTAAGTAGGATTGGAACCCACGCGCATGGCTTGCCGGACCAGCGCTTTAACCACTATGCTATCATAGGTAGTGATTTCGAATCTTTGTGGGAATGCCTTGAGTTACATCAAGGAAACAGATGTTATATATCTTGCCCGTAGTAGGCCGTTGTGCAAATTTGTTGCATTGTTCGCGAAGTAATAAATGTAAAGATGCTTTCCACATATTACGACGCTAATTGTACGAATTTTTTAATTGAAAAAAAATCGCCTTTAAGGGATTCGAACCCACTTCCATGGTTTGCCCGACCACTGCTCTACCATCTGAGCTAGCAAGGACTATGAATCCCCCCCTAAATTACATTAAGGAAACAAATGTGAATATTTGCCCGTAGTTAGCATTTGTCGCAATTAATTGCATTTTCGCGAAGTAATATATATATATTATAATATATATATATATATATATATATATATATATATATGGTAAACCTAATATGTATATATATGTATATATATATATATATACATATATATATATACATATATATATATATATATACCGCATGTGTAAAATATCATTAGGCATAGAGAATCAACGTATGAGTACATACAATGTATACATACATGAGAAAGCCAGTCCAATGCCAGCGAAGACCGCGACGACTGACGATTGTCTCCGATACCGATTGACTGGAAATTTTGCATTCAGTCTAGCTGCGGCCGTTACAGTTTGAAAGCGTACAATAAAATTAATGTATAATGGCTCTATACACCCACTGAAAAGCTTCAGTTAGTAAAATGGTTTTATGCTGGCAAGTCTGCAATGGAGTGCATGAATTTGTTTGCGCTGACTTTTGCAGACCGTTCTGTACCTTGCAGACAAACAATTTATAATATTATAAATAAATTTGAAACTTGTTTCTGTCTCAATAACTGTACGAAATGCAAACCAAGAGAGGTATCACCACAAGAAATTGAGGAAAGAGAACGGCGGGATGTATTAATTTGGAAATTGATAACACGAGATCTACTAGAAGTGCTGCCGAGGAATTGGGTACAAGTAACACAACTATTTGACGTATTTGCAAACGTAATGGTTTAAAATGTTTCAAATATTTGAAAACTCAAGAAATATTTCCCGAGGACAATTTCCGGAGAATGGAGTTTTGTCAAGACGTTATGGAAAAGATACATCGAGATGAAAATTTCGTTAAAAATATTCTCTTCACCGATGAATCAACTTTTCCATTACACGGAAAGCACAATCCCTCTGTTCCTCGATATTGGGCTTTGGAAAATCAACACCGGCATTTAGCAAATCACACTCAGTATTCTCAAAAACTAAACGTTTGGAAAGGTATTTTAGGTGACCATTCTATAGGCCCCTATTTTATTGATGGTATATTAAATGCCGACAAGTATCTCGAATTACTGAAAAATCAAATACTTCCCGCCGTTCAAAACATTGGAATAAATCAGGAAATCGTTTGGTTTTAACATGATGGCTGTCCAGCACAAAATGCAGTGAGGGTAAAGGAATTTCTAGGAAATACTTTTCCTGACCATCTTATTACTGGAACAGGAAACATTAAATGGCCCCCGCGATCTCCTGATCTATCTCCAAATGATTTCTTTTTGTGGGGATATCTAAAAAATATTCTTTATACTCATGAAGCTGGTAGAGCAGAAAATCTAGTTGCCTTGAGAGAAAAAATATCTGAGGCTGCGAATTCATTAACTGCCGACATGTTAGCAAATGTAAGAGCTAATTTCTACGACCGCCTAGGACAATGTCTTGCTGTGCAAGGAGGAATTTTTGAACCTCTTGTATAATTTATTATAATTTTTAGAATCCTTTTTTATTTATTTTATTAGGATTATTCTTTAATTTTATTAGAATTACGCTTTTGTTTATGCGACGCACCGCAGCTTAAAAATTTCCTGCATCTACTGAAAGAAATAAGAAAAGCAAATCCCTTGCAATTCGTAAATGTTATTTTAGAACGCATAGAACGCAATGATTACTGCTAACTTGTATTTGCGAAACAATCGGAGACAATCGTTGCCGGCCGTCGCGGTCTTCGCCGGCATTGGATCGGCTTTTCCATATATATATATATAACGTGTGTTCATTTGAAAAGTCAATCTAGTAGCATGTGATTTACTGAGAACATTTTGAAGTATGTCGTAAATTAAAATTTACTACTTAACCTACGAAGTCGTATATTTTGACAGTTTCATACATACAAATAAATAACAAATAATAGGTATTTTCACGATGAAAAAAGAACACTTGGTTATATGTTTCACTAAATTTTATTTACATAAAATAAGACAATTGTTTCGGACTCTGCAGTCCATTTTCAATTAACATAAGAATAAATTTTCTAAAGTATAAATAGATGTATGTAACTACAAAATAGAGAGGGGATAACGTTACTAACAAATTTTCGTGCAAATGGAAAAGGGGGTAATTTAAGATATAATATAATTATTCAATAACTAATTAAATTCAAATAACTGCCCTCATTATCGGCGCCTCTGTTTGCTCGTTTACAATGTTTAACGACTTATTTTTCGCCTTTGAAATTTCTAATATTTCCAGGAGATTTAATCGTAATCCTTTTGAAGAAGAGTGTAATATATTAAAATTGTCCGATGAGATCATATGGTTGTTATCAATGCAGTGTTCTGAAATCCCTGAGCATTTCCTAGAATTTAAAATGGCTTTTCTGTGTTCAGTAATACGAGTGTGAAAACTTCTACCTGTTTGCCCGATATAAAACGCATCACAGGTCATGCAATTGACTTTGTATATTCCACATTTTTGTGTTTTTTCAAATCTATCTTTATTGTTGGCCCATAATTTACCTAAATTAAATTTATTTACTGAAATAGTTTTTATGTTGTTTTTTGTTAATCTATTAGTGATTTTATTCGAAGTCCTACGTATATAATTTATGAACCTATGTTTAGGAGATTCTTTTTGAGAAGAAGCATACAAAAAACTATTAATTTGTTGAGGTTTTTTCTTTTTGATAATATTGTCTATTATGTCTGGGGTGAAGCCATAAAACGTCAACAAATTAATAGTTTTTTGTATGCTTCTTCTCAAAAAGAATCTCCTAAACATAGGTTCATAAATTATATAGGTAGCACTTCGAATAAAATCACTAATAGATTAACAAAAAACAACATAAAAACTATTTCAGTAAATAAATTTAATTTAGGTAAATTATGGGCCAACAATAAAGATAGATTTGAAAAAACACAAAAATGTGGAATATACAAAGTCAATTGCATGACCTGTGATGCGTTTTATATCGGGCAAACAGGTAGAAGTTTTCACACTCGTATTACTGAACACAGAAAAGTCATTTTAAATACTAGGGAATGCTCAGGGATTTCAGAACACTGCATTGATAACAACCATATGATCTCATCGGACAATTTTAATATATTACACTCTTCTTCAAAAGGATTACGATTAAATCTCCTGGAAATATTAGAAATTTCAAAGGCGAAAAATAAGTCGTTAAACATTGTAAACGAGCGAACAGAGTTTAGCCTTTCGCCGATAATGAGGGCAGTTATTTGAATTTAATTAGTTATTGAAGAATTATATTATATCTTAAATTACCCCTTTTCCATTTGCACGAAAATTTGTTAGTAACGTTATCCCCTCTCTATTTTGTAGTTACATACATGTATTTATACTTTAGAAAATTTATTCTTATGTTAATTGAAAATGGACTGCAGAGTTCGAAACAATTGTCTTATTTTATGTAAATAAAATTTAGTGAAACATATAACCAAGTGTTCTTTTTTCATCGTGAATTTATCAAGATGTTTCACCAAGTGCCAAGCGAGAGTTCAATCAATTTAATAATAGGAATTTATTGAAAACTATAACAAATGTTGAAAATGTTGTCCTTCAAGATCAATGCACTTTAAAATCCTCCGTTCAAAATTTCTGATGATATTCTGCAACATTACTGGATTGTTATTAATTTCCATGCATTTCTGTTCGATTCTCTGTAGTGTATCATTCAAATTCAATATAAGTGTTCGAAATATGTTATTTTTTAGATAAGGCCACAAAAAGAAGTCGCAAGGTGTTAAATCGCATGAACGTGCAGGCCAGGCAATTTCAGTATTTCGACTAATTATGCGCTCATCAAAAAATTCTCTTAAATAATCCAAAGATTTTGCAGTACAGTGACAAGGCGCTCTGTCTTGTTGGAAATATGCATTTTGAAGTTCATCATCATGCAACTGATTGACAAATGGTTGTAAAGTTTCCGTACGGTACCTTTGAGCAGTTAACGTTCCCTGAAAAAATATTGGTCCAATGATTCGCCTTTGGCTTATCGCTGCCCAAACACCAATTTTCTCTGGATGTAGCGATTCTTCATTAATTACATGTGGATTTTCACTACTGCAAATTCTTGTATTTTGTGAATTTAGGTATCCCGTTTTATAAAACCATGCTTCATCGGCAAATGACAATGAAAAAGGCATCATCTCGTATATATTTTGAAGTAAAACCTGACCTTAAATCGCCAACAAATTGAATTTACCATATGTTATATATATATATATATATATATATATATATATATATAGTACATTAGTACTATTATATATATATATATATATATATATATATATATATATATATATATATAATAGTACTAATGCAAAGAAGAAATTCTTAAATTTTATTTTACTCCCCTCAAAATCATCTAAAGCCTGCCACGGTATGCATAATGCGTGAAAACCCAAGGTAATACAAAACTTATATTTTCTACTAAAAGCCACTAATGAAATGGGTTAACAATTTTGGTGTCATTTTTCATTTTATCGATCCTTACGCATTTTGCATTATGGGTTGGGCAATAGTAGTAGTAATTATTTGCACAACAGTGGCTAGCTATTAAGGGTACCATTCTGAATGAATCACGTTTCATGTGTGCTGAAAATTCAATAAATATTTACAAGGTAATATAAGAAATAGCATCAAAAATTGAAATAAAAATACAGTTTTAATATTATTGATCGATGTGGTAGTTATTTCTTGGTGAAACGTTTCAACTTTTAAAATAAGAAGA
Source organism: Melolontha melolontha (assembly GCA_935421215.2). Lineage (NCBI taxonomy): Eukaryota > Metazoa > Arthropoda > Insecta > Coleoptera > Scarabaeidae > Melolontha > Melolontha melolontha. The sequence continues at coordinate 132,781,624 of OW285237.1, read as the reverse complement.
ACACACTTGACTTATTCTTAATTTATTTTATAAGGCTTTCAAGCATACGTACTACTACCATTATCAAAATTATAGATAACTCTTTGATAAACGTGGTGGTAATACCGAGCCATACGTTAGAACATTTAATAAAACTAATAAAGTGAAGTAAATCAAGTGTATGTCTTATTTTACCAAAATAAGACATACACTTGACAATAAGACAATTAGTCACATTGATGTTTAAGAACTAGAGGATGAGCTGACAAAATTTATTTTAATGCCGAGAAAACAAAATTCGCGAAGTTCGAACGATATGTAGTACTTACCTCATACCGAAATATCGTTAAGAGTTAACTCAACTATCCCTGTAGGCAATGTAACAGTTTCTGGATACATTCAAAATTATTTAAGGATTTCAATAGGACAAAAAAGGCTAACTTCAGCAATGAATGCTACAGAACACGATAGTTTAGAACGGATTGTCAAGATATTATTAATGAATTTTCTGAAATGCAAATCCGAAAACGAAAAATTTAGATTTTTAAACACACACCCGTGCATATTCGGTTCAAACTAAACTCAAACTTATTTCAATTAATTATTACTAGAATAAATAATTAGAGAATAAACAAAATGAGATAACTTTCTTTCTTAAATAATATTCTTCTTTTGAATAAGAACGCACCCATGCGTTTGTTATTAAACACAATCTATCTGCTAGATATTTCAATACGATTCCATATAATTTATTTTATCATTAAAAAAAAACTAGAATAAATAAATTACGTTATTATAATTTTCTTATTGATCTTTCCCAATTTATAAAATAGCTCCTAAAATATTTAGTGAATATTTCTTATGTATATTAAGGACTCGTATTGATATCTTCGCATCTGACATTTACTACAAAATTCTGTTTAGGGGATTCGGTTTAGGGGGTTTGTGGTATATGTATATACAGGGTCTTCTTAAATTAGTTATACAGAAATAGTATTTAATTGTGAAGAAAGAATAAATTTTTTTGAACTGAATAATAAAGCAAACAATTCATCAAAACTTCAAATTTAATTTACGAATGTTCAACACGGTTTCCCCTTGTAACACGGCATATATACATATAATCTTGTGAATTCGATCCAAATTTTACGTAGCATGTCGCGTAGCTGCTTCTGTTATCCGAACTCGCATTTCATTTAGATTAGTAGGATGAGGTGGAACATAAACTTTGCCTTTAACGTAGCCTCACACACATAAATTCAATGGCGTCAGATCAGGGTATCCGCCGGCCAAACTATCATTCCACTACGTCCAAGATAGGTTATGGTGCGATGTAACCTCGTGATGGAAAGGCGGAGGTGCACCATCCGGTAAATAAACTGTCTATTCATGTCTTCTTGCAACTGTGGTAGGATAATTTTCCAACATATCAAGATAAGCAACCCCAGTTACAGTTTTCTCGATGAAAAAGAATGGACCGTAATCTTGAGTAGAACTCAGTGCACAAAAGACATTTAACTTAAGCGAATCTCTTACATGTTCGACTATCTCAATTGGCTTTGAAGCACCCCCATATTCGTACATTACGACGGTTTTACTTTTCCACTTACATGAAATGTAGCCTCATCACTAAATACCATTTGATCAAGAAAATTGTTATCGCACTCCATTCTGTCAAACATTTCAACACAAAATTCATGTCGTCTTTCTTTATCAGTATTACCTAAAGCTTGCAAAATATGTATTCTGTATGGTTTAAATTGCAGAACTGTTCTTAAGATTCTTCACGCTGTTATTTGAGGAATGTTTAGTTTTAAATTTACACGCGCAAGTAATTTCTTTGGGCTATCAATGTAGGTCTCGCGCACTTGCTCGATTGTCTTTCCTGCAAGTCGCGATCTATTCTGACCTATTGCTTTGTGCTCTACACAACCAGTTGCAATAAGCTTATTGTACCATGCAATAATTATCGGTCGTTGTGGTGGTTGCTTGTGATATTTGGTCCTGAAGTTCCGTTGAACAGAAGTGGCTGATGACGATTCATGAAACAACAAATAACAACGAGCGCGCTTTGCGCCTTATTATGAGTCCGATGATGACTGACCAGATGATGGCGTAGTAGTGTAATGCACGCGTACATTATAGTGGATGATGCTATGACGGAACTATTAAAACTTACTAGGTCTTGCTACTATAGCCGATTCTGCAGTTGTAGAGGTATCCTTTTGTATAACTAATTTAGGAAGATCCTGTATATATGTAATATATGTAATAATAATATGTAATGTATATATGTAATCCTGTAATATTATATATATATATATATATATATATATATATATATATATATATTACAATGGTACTATTACCATTACATGAATTTAAATATATTATTTATTTCGAAATTTTAAAAAGTTATTTTATTTGCTGTTGTCAAGTTTGTTCATAGATAGGTATTTTTTTGATAGTATTCATATTTTCGTATATGTCAGTCAAAACTGGACAGACACTTTAGAATTGTTTTATACATTAATAATATATTATGTTATCTCTGGAAAGGAAATTATGCCCAGTAACAATTAAGACATTTGACATTTATTTTTAAATTAAATATATCACATTAGGATTAAACTAAGAAGTAAAATTATGAATGAAAATTATGTATATTAAAAGGCATACGGATATTTTTTTAATTTAGAAATTTATACTAGCATCGCTTTGGTTTTGGTTGTTGATTTTGAAAAAGTGATTTTGCTTTGGGTTATCTAAAAAAACAGATCGAATTGGTAATTGTGAGATTTGAAAAGCCAACAAATAAAAAAATATACAATATAATATATTCGAAATCCACTTACTTGTGCCCAGAAACACATAAAACCATGTCAAAATTATGATCCATTAATAATATTGGTGTTGAAGCATATATCTTATATTACATGGAAGGACCCACAATGAACATCTTCTAAAAGTCGTTCCAAATTTTGATATGAATACAAGCCATAATCAAGATCAATAAATATGAAAGGAGATTCTTCATCCAGGATATCCAGGAGGACCTTGTATAAGGGAAGTTTGAGACCATCGATAGCCATTTTGTTCATCTACGGAAAAATTCTCAACTCTTCAAGCAGTCGACTAAATACATCTGGCAGGAACTTTGAATATATAAAAGGAGACATATAGTGGATTTAATCTTGGTATTTCATTTATTGGCTTACCCATTTATTTATATTAGAAATTACTCCGATACAATAACCAAATTGTTTAATCAGTTTTTCTTAAGTTGTCAAAATTTAAAACTATAAATTGATCTTTCATTGTAATTTACAAAAAAATCTGAATACTCAGTTAATTTAAAGTTACACATATTTTTATTACTTATCATACTTATAAAATTACTTGGTTTCTATTTGTTTATGGGAAACTTGATTCAAATCCCAATATATTAAAGCTTGGCATAATTTCTTAATTAGCTCTTTGTATCTAAAAATAAAATTAAAAACACATTCTATTAAACTGTGAGAAAATAAGTTTTTAAATATATTAAATCATATACATAATCATACTTTCAATTGGCATAGCCTATAAATAAATAATATTTATTATAAAAGAACGATATCTTACATGTCAATTGGGTTTTAAAAAACGTTAACTTCTGAACCTGCTTTGAGATTGAGTATTAGATTCTTGCTAATATCCACTGAGTTAATCGATGGCAATCTAAATCTAAATATTATTGAATACATGTTAAACATCAAGTTAGGAGATTTGTTCTTCCACTTACTAATTGTTTTATTCTCCAAGCGCGAGATTTGAAATTACTAAATTTTATTCAATATCTATTTAAATTATCTTTTTATTTATTATTATTTAATTGACCGTGGATCAAGGGTCATACTGATTGTATGTCCATTGCTAGCGATTCCGAAATTTATTGCAAAGTCTGTAAAATATCGTTAAAAAATTCCAAGGAATCGCACATACAACGTCACTTAGCGCCGTAAACACATACTCAGATTATTAGACCCGTTGGAATCTGACAATTTTAATGAAGAACTCTGAAACTTTAATAGTGGTAAATATTCCATTAAATAAACTTAAAAATCCTACCTTCAAAACATTTTTCCAAAAATATACTGGTCGAAATGTTCCTGATGAATCCACCTTGCGCAAATATTATGTTCCTAAGTGCTACATGAAAGCCATGGAACGCATTATAAGCCATCTTTCGACAGTACCTATGGATAAGTACCGACGAAACTGTCGATATATTAGGACGCTGTGTAGTAAATGTTGTAGCTGGTGTACTACATCCAACTATTCCATATAACGCATACGTATGGCAACAAAAGGTATATACATACAGCTGATGCGGAAACAGTAGCTAAAACCATTTACGAGAATATGCACTACATGCTTTATTCGGACGATAGGTACAAAGAACAAATACTTTTATTTGTCAGTGACAGTGCTGCGTATATGTTAAAAACAGGCAGATTATTAACGGAAACATATCCTAACATATTACTTGTGTAGCACATGCTCTCCACAGAATCTGTGAATATATCAGAGGTACACCTTTCCGGAAGTTGATAGACATGTAACCGCTTTTAAAAAAGTTTTCAAAAAAGCACCATTGAGAGTGGCTCTTTACAGGGAAAGACTTCCATCTTTGTCACTGCCTCCTTCTCCAGTAATAACTAGATGGGAAACATGGTTGGAGCTACTAGTTTTTATGCAAAGAATTTCGATAGTTTACAAAATTTCCTTACATGTTTAAATAATGATGCTCGAAGTATTTCTGAGTGGAAGCAACTAATACAAATTCCAAATGTAAAAAATCAGTTGTACTTTCTTCAGGAGCACTTTGAAAATTTGTCAAAACTAATCACTTATTTTGAAAATCAAAATTTTGAATTAAATGATGGATTAACCACATTAAATGTGACTATTAATCATTTGAAAAATATTTCAAGTGACTTTGAATGTGGCCTTCGGCAAGAGACGCAGTTTTTAATAGAAATCCAGATTTAATAACATTGCGGCAATTGTCAATGGGGACAATGCCTCAAAATCTAACTGCTAAATACGCTGAAATGAAAGAATATTTCCAGTATGCACCTATAACCAGTTGCGATGTAGAAAGGACGTTTTCCATCTACGAGGATGTATTTCATTCAAAGAGAACAAATTTTACAGAAAATAATCTTGAGGAAGTATTGCTAGTTAATATTAATACTCCTTTACTCAACTTGAACTACAAAATGAACAAATAAAAATGTATTTCGTATTTTATAGATCACCACCCGTTTGTTTTCTCTCTTTAAAAATACAAATTTTCAATAGTACGCCTGTGGGTGATGAGTCATGGGCCTGTCGTGTTCGGTCCCTAATTATAAGTAATAGGGGAATAGGGAATAAATAAGGAATAGAAATTTCAAGCCTTATTACTATCTATTTATGATCGGATTTGAAAAATAGCTTTCTGGACTAATTCTTCAAACGCTTCCTATTATAAGCAATCTAAGATTTTTGCAACAAGCGGTTTTTAATATCATAAATTTGCTTTTTTATGGAAATAGCCATGAAAACAATGAAAAATAGCAATCATTTTTAAACGTCAAGCGGTGCCAATTTTTAAAAATATTCTGGTCAGGTGGAGTTCAAATTGAAAGTTTTTTTTTTAGTTTTAATAGCGCTTGCAGTAGTGAAAAATGAAAAGTTTCAAACACCGAAGCGTTATAAAATTTTTGTTCAAAGACGGAAACGGCCCAAAAATTATCTACAAAAAATGATTGGCGAGCATTCTCCATCATATTGTCAAGTAATTCTGATGCAGAAAGTTCATTTATTTACTTAGAAATGAGAGATTTCATTGATTTTTAAACATGCATCTATTAATTTATTCTTATAACAAAGTAATTGAAACATACGTTATACGCATTCGATTTGTCCGATAAAGAGTGGAAGCACGTTATATAGCTTCTCCAAGTTGCGGTTGTATCCTTCAGATGGAAGCCCCTGGTGTAGTTTGGCACTTGTAACGTAGACAGTGATAGTTGTTTTGATGTTTATCAATGAGCAGCACTAAATATTCTTCTACGCTCTGTCTTAATAACTTCTGTAATATGACAAGGGTGTTGTTTTTGTAAACGTATCTCTCTAGTGGGTGGTGCACTGACGATTCTGTAGTAAGATCTTCAACACGTGTCTGCGTCTCTGAAGAGATACTTTCACAAATATAAGAACTTGTATTGTGTTCTTCCCACCCGATTTTTAATAATTTGTTATATTAGTAAAAGTGTTCTTTTTTTATATTAGTTTATCTTTCTAATTAAAGTGATGGCGAATATTTTTTATTTATGTATACTAGTATTATATTTAAGTAAAATATTCCTTTTTATTTTTAAATGAGTGTTCGGATTTATTAGTAGGATAAAATTTTCAATACAAAACGTATCTAACGTGTAATCATACAGGTGTCCAGCCTAAATTATTTGTGTGTATTTAGGGGAACTAAGTGGGAAGCCCATAGAAAGCATACGCATACCATAGGCCCACATAAATAATGTATTACATATGCCTACTACACGTTGATTGTATGTATAGAAAGGACAACCATCCATAAATTCTTACCAGGCCCGCTATATGTATATATTTCTGAGTAGTTTGATTCTAAAAATGGCCTTCAATAATCAAACGTGAATCGTCACACACACATATTCATATTGTAGACTCTTATGAAATGTTCTCAGGTTTTTTAAAAAGGGTTCTTTGCAACTAGGCCTAGCATCCAATGTAATAAGGGAAGAAATAATACGATAGGATATTAAATTTAATATATTTATTGTTCATAATTTGCAAAAATATACATGAATTTTTAACGTAATAAATATTATCAATTATATTTTTCTTTCAAAATGAAACATGCCATGTAAATCTTTATGTCTAATCAAAATATACAAATCTAAATATCTAAAAATATAACTTTGAAGGTCGGTGTTTGATTTTAATAAATCTTGTAAACACACTTGTGTATCACCTTAGACCAGTAATAATACATCATACATTATATTCATGCGACGAGAATATACCCTACCACATGAGATACTTAATTTTACACAATGGTTTTTTATTTGAAGTCTCAATTACTTAATGAAGATTTTTAAATATGAGTCGGAAACCCAGTTATCTTTCTATGCTCGTGAGACCTTTCCCTACTTGCGATTTAAAAGATGTCTGTGTTATTTCTTCTGTTTTAAGAAAAACAGGAATTAAAATTAATTCGTAAACAATCAATAATGCATATAAAATTAGTAATCCTTAAATTTTAATTTATGAGCTTCAAAGTTTTAAACACATTTAATATATATCATACCGAAATATCTGACCACTGCTTTCAATGGATTTCAAGCAAGTCTTTCTTTTTTGAAACAGTTTTCTATATATATATAAATATAATATTTTCGTGACCTTGGTATGATAAGGTAAACTTAATAAGTCGGCGATTAAAGGTCTGGTTCATTACTTCAAAGTATATATATTTAAAACAACCATACATGTTTCGGCAATGATGCCTTTGTCAAGGGAATAAAAAATATAAATCTATTTATATTTTTTATTCCCTTGACAAAGGCATTTAAAACAACCCTACATGTTTCGGCAATGATGCCTTTGTCAAGGGAATAAAAAATATAAATCTATTTATATTTTTTATTCCCTTGACAAAGGCATCATTGCCGAAACATGTAGGGTTGTTTTAAATATATATACTTTGAAGTAATGAACCAGACCTTTAATCGCCGACTTATTAAGTTTACCTTATATATATATATATATATATATATGGCTGGTGACGTCAATTCTTCTTCAAATGTAGAATAAATCCTCTTAGTCCTTTCTTTTAAATTATGTTCTATATTTAAGAACTCTTTTCTTACAGCGCTTTCTTTAAATAATGTATTATATTTTAAAACATGTTCTCATTTCTATTTTTAATGTTTTTCTCATGAAATAAAAATTTTCATAAGATATGTTTTAATTTTTACTTATTCTATCCTTATCTTATATGTCCAGTTCTATGTGCTTTTCTTATTTTTATCGTTTGCATGTCTCTCACTCTCAGCCCGTATCTTTCTTCTCTTACTAATTGACTAGCTTCTTCTGTCTTTCATTCGGCATGGTATCATGTGCTGCGATTTGAATAGAACCTCAAATTTCAAACATAGTTTGACAACTAGATTGTTTATTATGTACAAACAAATATACGATGTGTCCGAGATAAAGAGGGCCACTATGGGAATCTCGGAAACCTTAAAAGATATAGATTAGGTTAAATGGGAGAAAAGTTGCGTAATCAAAGGTAAGAAATTGGCGTTGGATTTTCCTGAAAATTTTTTTAGTTTTTGAGAAATTTTGAATAAATAGAATTTTTCTCCACAGCAACTTTTAATGCTGTTTAAGGTGGCGTTGTTAGTTTTTTAATCCAACGTTTCGTCTTTGCGAAACCATCATAAACGTAATTTTTTTAAATACGGCCCTGATGTGTTTATATTAGATTCTGAAAACCCTTTTTATTGCGAATTCAAAGACCTATCATACTTTATCATTTAGTTGCGGTTTCGTCACTTTTTCGATTTTTTTGCGTTTTCCAATTGTATCATATGCCATTATCTCCAAGACGAAAGCAAGCTTTGGAAAGCAAATGTGGTACTGTCGTATTTGGATTGACAGTTGCGTTTGTTTTTGGACACATAAGTTTGGTGTTTAATTTTTTGTACAATAATTTAAATTTTTTTCTATTAATTATGTTTTCTAACGAAGAACAGTTTGACATGGTGGTATGATTCTTTTCATCCAACCAAAATTGTTCTGTTACAGAGCGTATGTATTTGCAGAAGTATCCTGAAAGGAGGCAGACAAATAAAAGGACTTTTAAGAAAATTAGGTGAAAACCTTAAAGCATATGGTTCTTTTAGAAAATCTGTAGGTTCCCGACGAAAAACGGGCAATGAGGAAACCGTACAAAATGTTCTGTTTGCCGTCACTGAGAATTCCGGTACATCAGTTCGGCGGATTGAACAAAACATTGGTATACCAAAATCAATGACACATTTTATTTTAAAAAAACAAAAATTACATCCGTACAAGTACAGAATTTGTCAAGAACTTAGACCAGGTGATTTAGAACGACGTCGCTCATTCTGTGAATGGTACACAAGAAGAGGTCAAGAGAATATGAATTTTCCTTATCAAATAATATGGCCTGATAAGAGTATGATTACGAATAATGGTATTTTCAATAGATGAAATGTCCATTATTGGTCTGGAACCAATCCACGTTTAAACAAGGCATGAACACCGTTTTGGTTTTAATATGTGGGGTGGTATTTTCGGTACAACGATTGTAGGGCCGTTTATTTACCACCATACCTTAACATCAGAGCGTTACCTACATTTGCTGCAAAACGATTTAGAGGATACTCTCGATAGCATGCCCCTAGCAATGATTCATAATCATAACTCTTGGATACAGCAAGATGGTGCACCTGCACATAATTCTAGAGCCGTTCGGTAATATCTTTCAATGTGATTTTCAGAGAAAATCATTAGCACGCGTTCGGAAACACCCTGGCCAGCGCGTTCGCCCGATATAACTCCGCTTGGTTTCTTCGTATGGGGATTCGTTAAGAATCATGTTTATCAGCAAAATTTTGCAACAGATGAAGAACTGAGGGGGTTAGTTTTGGAAACATTTGCCAATATTAGTCCACAAATGCTTATTAGGGTGTTAGAATCGACGGTGAGAAGTGCTATCTATGCCTGGAAAATAATGGAAATCTTTTCTAACATATGCTCTAAACTTAGTTGTTTTGTTCAAATTTGATTGTTATATTTTACTTTTTATGTCTTCTCTTAATTTAATTTGATTTGTTCTTTGTTTTTTAAATGTAGCTATTTGAATTGCTATTAAATATGTAAATGAAATAAACTGTTAATGAACATAACATATGATTTATTCTTAAAAAATAAAAAAATTGGTACAGATCCGGTACAGATTGGTACTAGGAATTTTCTTGATTAAGGTCGAAAAAATGACGAAACCGCAATTAAATGAGAAAAGTATGATAAGTCGTTGAATTCGCAATAAAAATGGTTTTCAGAATATAATATAAACACATCAGGGTCGTATTTAAAAAAATTAAGTTTATGATGGTTCCACAAAGACGAAACGTTGGATTAAAAAACTAATAACGTCACCTTAAACAGCATTAGAAGTTGCTGTGGAGACGTGTCATTGGTTTTGCTCTAGGTCAAATATTAACGCCAGGAAAAAAAGTTTGTAAAATTGAAAAATTTCTCAAAAAGTAAACAATTTTTCAGGAAAATCTAAACGCCAATTTCTTAGACCTTTGATTACGCAACTTTTCTCCCATTTAACCAAATCTGTATCTCTTAAGGTTTCCGAGATCCCTATAGTGGCCCTCTTTATCTCGGACACATCGCATATATATGTTTATATATATACATAAAAGCAAAAGTCAGTTTTGAAAGCTCATGTCAGTTTTGATAGCAGATGTCAGTTAGTGAAAGCAAATGTCAGTTAATGAAAGCAGATGTCTGATTTGAGAGCAGGTGTCAGTTATGAAAGTAAACGTCAGATTAGAAAGCAGATGCCTATTTTGAAAGTAGATGTGAGATATTGAAAGCAGATGTCAGTATTTTGAGAGCAGATGTCAGATTTGAATGTTGGAAATGCTAATTATTACTCCATAGCTATATGAGTGTTTAGATAATTTCTTAGCCGTTTATTAAATATAACAATTGATAAAGTATTGGAGTTTTTCGGCTTTTATATGAAATATTTACAAATATCAAATTAGAATGTATGTAATTGCAGAGTAAGTGGGGATGTAAACATTGCTGTCTACAAATTACAAAGCAAATCATACGAAATTTTTTTTTATTTGAAAAATATGGTCTACGTTGGGACTCGAACCCAAGTCTACAGCTTGCCGGGCTGTCGCTTTTACCACTAAGCCACAATAGACACAGGTTCAAGCTATTTAGAAATGCATTATAAAGTAACAGTGTTAATGAATCAGATGTCAGTTATTGAATGTAGATGTCAAGTTGAAAGCAGAAGTCAGTGTTTAGATAATTTCTTAGCCGTTTAAACGGCTAAGAAATTTCTAACAACAGCTGCATTGTGTGCTGGTGCATCATCTTGTTGCCACCATAAATATTGTAATTGATTTAATGGGATATTGTCGTCAAGATAGTCAGATACGTATGTACGTAAAATGTTTAAATATCTTTCTCCATTTAAATGTTCTTCATACATAACTGGTCCTAAGAGACGACTTGCCAAAATACCCATCCAAACGTTTATTCCAAAACGATGTTGTGGTCTTCTAGCCCTGTTTTGTCGGGGATTTTGTACTGCCCAATAGTGCTCCGTATTTCTGTTGAACATTCCAGAATTTGTAAATTTTGTTCCATCTGACCAGATGATTTTGCTTAAAAAATTTTCGTCATTTTCTATCCTTCCCATTAACCAATTACAATATTCTAGCCTTCTCAAATTATCTCCAGGCAGTAAAGAGTGACTAACATGGATCCTGTATGGTTTAAACCTACTTTTATGTAAAGTTCTCCAAACTCTGGACTGGCACAAATTTAATTCTGACGCTACTTCGCGGGTTGAAATTGATGGATTATTATTTATCTATAAAAATACAAGATTAACATGAAATTTGAAAACACGCTTTTAATTTACCATTTGTAAAATATTTTGTCGATTTTCATTTACATTCCTGTTGTCTTGACCATTACGCGGCTTAGTAGACGATCCATTCTCGACCAAATTTCTGTCGAGATCTAGAAAAATGGTACGATGAGGCTGTTGTCGTTCTTGATATAATTGTAGATATCTTGAACTCGCTACTGTTGAATTTCGGTTCGAAGAATAAAAAATACTTATCATATCTCGTTTCTCTTCGTTAGTATATGACATTTTTGTATTATTAATGAACAATAAATGAAATGTTTGACAGATTGAAATTCCATGGCTACCTTATTTAATCTTATAATTTATTCTTTCAAATAAAACCTAATGTCAAAAACTTTAGTCAACATGTGGTACATGGATGAAATCAGAAAAAAAACTCTTTCTGAAGATGTCTAAATCCAATATGGCCCCTATAAGAAATTAGATAGTTGATGATGGCCAGAAAGAAACGAAACGTCGTATAAAAATTTAGGGTACACCACTGGATAGAGGTTTAGAAACGGCCACAAGGATCTGTTTTTATATTTTCTCTACAAGGCCAAATGTCGGTGCTACAGGTAAAAGAAGAAAGTGGGGGTTTCGCGTTTTTTTTTAAATAACGAAGGTCATTTGTCACAGGTCTATTTTCTTTACGGATTTATAACAAACACAAAATTTAACAACTTTGCCAAATTTAAACCTATACCCTATCTCCAATAATAAACGAGATCCCCATGGTGAGGGCCGAAAATGAATCAGCCTATATATATATATATATATATATATATATATATATATATATATATTTGTATAACAGATACTATATTGAGCTCTGTTTTGTATATTATAGAATCTTTTGAGATATTCTCAATTGATCCTTCTTTTGGCTAATTATACATATTTTTAAATGAATGCCGTATTGCTCTTATAAGTAGGTATTACAAAATGTCAATTTGAAAACACATATTATATTATGTATTGTTTTATTACAAACGTCTTATTGTCTTTTTAGGCTGTTTTAATTTGTTGTGTATATATTATGTAGTAATATATACTTGATTTCCTAAGATTTCAATGGATATCGTTTATTTAAAATTTTACTTACTCCATGACTGCCAAAACAAACAATGTTTATTTATTGAAGAAATCTGAAAGATTTAAATGTTGATTATGAAATTTGCTATTACTATAATGTTCTAAATATTTTTTATGTTTTGGTACGTTTTGCATGATCTTAAATTCTAGATTTTAATATTTATAAACTAAATAGTAAAGAAATAATAATCTATATGGCATTGAACATTGAATATAAATTTACTAAGTTATACACAGATGTGTTTTTCTAATACGATCTGTTTAGTTACATCTTAAACTCATTACAGAAAATAATACAAAATATAGTAAACATTAAATTTGTTATATCGGTGTTTATACAGGTGCATTCAAAATTGACCCGTTTCAAATTTTTCACTGCTGTTTCAGCTCTCTCTTATTTTCAATTTGTCTCGTTTAGAAAGATACACAGCAATATGTAACTGGACCTTACTTTGAAGTTTTGCAGGATTAGCAATTTTTGTCCTATCTTAGTTTCATTGGCTTATGTTGTTCCATTTTTACCTCATTGGCTATCTTTTCATTTTCGTTTTGTATTAGTTTTATGCTTTATTTTAATTTACTGAAATTAAAATTGTATGGCAATGGGAGCACAGTAAAGACATATTATTATTAATTAATTGTGTCCTCGTTAAATGCATAATAAAATAAAATAATTAAATATTGGGTTATCCATTTCGTAGTTTCTGTTTCGGAGCTGCTGTCATTTGACAGCGGTCAAATATTTATATCAACCAAAGCGTTAAATTTTTAAATAAATGTTTGCCATTTACGAAAATGCATCAAATAATAACAGATAATCGCGTTAAAATTGATAAAACCTCCACAAAAGTGAGGATTCAAACGTAGCCACGTTTTGTACAATTAAAAACGATTTTGGTCGTCATAATTGTCGTACTGTGCAAGCAATTGGCAAGATAGTGAAAAAATTTGAAGAAACGGGGACCATGTTAGATATTCAGAGGCATGTGCATCGTCTTCAGCAATGAGGCACATTTCTCATTCGGTGGATACGTAAATAAGCAAAATTGTCGCATTCGGGGCTCTAATAATCCTCAAATAATTGAAGAGAGGCCGTTACATCCAGAAAAAGTGTGGTGCGCATTATGGTCTGGAGGCGTCATAGAGCCGCATTTTTTCGAAGATGAAGAGCGAACAGCGGCTACTGTCAATTCGGAGCGGTATGGTCGAATGATAACAGACTTTTTTTGAACTGCGATTCTTTAATCCAAATATGGACTTGGACGATATGTGATTCCAGCAAGACGGTGCAACAATCCACTACAACACGACCGAGTTTGGACCTATTGCGCGAGAAGTTTGCTGGCCGTCTAATTTAATGTTTTGGCGACGTTAATTGGCCACCGAGATCATGCGGTTTGATGCCGTTAGACTTTTGTGGGGCTACGCAAATATTTATGCGAATGTATACGTATTTATGCCAACAATCCTCTAATTTTAGAGTATTTGAAAGACAGCATTCATCAACTGACGGCCGAGATACCGGCTAAAATGTGCCGAAAAGTGCTCCAAAATTACCTCAAAGGATCGAGGCGGCCATTTGAATGATTAAAATATTTGTCTTTCTGTGTTTTTTAAAATAAAACTAACAGCAATTTAAAAGTATATTATATTAATAATAAAACGCACTAAATACACTTAATAACTAACAATATTTATTTCAGTATTTATTTCACATTTATATATAATATTAACCCGTCGGATTTGCTTGAATGCCTAATAATCACTCCCGAGCGGTTCTTATATATTGTACAGCTCATTCGAGGACCTTCTAGAAGCTCTTTTCTAGGAGGTCTGGGAGGCTTGGTCGCGTGATACCGCTCGTCTGACGTATCGTCGCATGACTCACATCACAATATTTTATTAAACACATAATGGCAAGGTCCAAACTTTATAATAAAAAAAAGTTTCTTCGAAAATTAAATTTTATGTTTTTTTTTTGAAGCCTAAAAATGGAACCCTTTACAAAAAAAAGCAATTATGTTGATCTCACAAAATACAAATAAAGAGTTTAGATGAAAACAAATAACTAGAAGAGAATTTCACGAAAATTGTGTGTGCTGATTTAAATATTTTTTTGAATAAGTTAATATATTTTAAATATAATATTTCGTTGAACAATATTAAAATTGACCTTTTAAACGTGTATAAAAAATCCATTTTCCTTAACCAGATTTGTTTGATAAGGGTCTCCGTTCAAAAAGCCATACATGCCATTTAATTGCGAATGACGCCACAATTATGATAACGATATCGTTGCTGATAATATCGAAAACTGTATTGTTAAAAAACTCAGTGGATGTTTCGAACCTCTTTTAAGCATAATAATAATTTTTGGAATATTTGGCGTTGCTTTGTCACAAACATATGATAAATATAGTATAGAAATGAATCCTACACTCTTGTGATTTGATACAAATGTTCATTACTAAAGTGAGAATTAAATAATGAATTCCTATTCCGTGTACAAATAATGTTAATTAAATTACATTTCAAGCTAATTAAGGAATTTTTATAATCGCAGTAATTAGTAACGATTACAATCAAATTGTAAGTGATGAATAAAATTTGATTCACTACCCTATTCTAGTAAGATTTGATTCTGATGATTTTTTTTAAATTTTAGCTCAAAAGGTACAACATATAGACCTGCAAAGATATTTTGTAAATTAAAATAAATTCTTATTAGATTATAAAGTTTTTTTTTTATGATATGAGAAGACAATAATAATAATAATAATAATTTGGTTTCGTCTCAGCAATACAAGATCAAATAATATATACAAGAAACTACAGGAAATACATTATTAAAGACACAAACATTTAGAACGGTAGCTGCCGGAGATGCAATTTATACCCTGAAACCATAGACTATATTACTGCAACAAATGATACCACCATTTGTTTCTCGAAGGTCATTGCAGAGCTCCGAGAAACTAACCCACAACGACGAATCGTTCTCCTCAAAGACACTGCAAGTTCGCACACAGCTAGCAAGACAATTGAATTTTTAACGCAAAAAAAAGGTCGAATTCGAAATCATCCTCCGTATAGCCCCAACCAAAGTCCCAAAGATTTTTTTACTTTTCCGAAAATCAAGGATGGACTGCGTGGTCAAAGGTTCCAGTCATCAGAAGGAGCAGTCGATGCCTTTAAAAACGCAATTTTGACTGTACCAACAAACGAGTGAAATGACTGCTTCCAGAGTTGGTTCGAGCGCATGCAAAGGTGCATTAATCTTTGTGGAGAATACTTCGAAAAACAATAAAGTCTTTAAAAGCTATCTACTATTTTATTCCAGATCCAGAATAGACCAGACATCGTACTTCAAGATAAAGTGATACATTTATATACTTAATAGACATAGCTGTACTAGTAGACAATAACATTAACAGCAAATACTCAAACACAATTGAAAAACTGTAAAATTTCCACTTGACCTTTTTCACCCGCATGTCTGCATAATATAATTAACTGCCAACTCTAGCTCTTCTTCTGATGAAGTCATTAATATATTGACGAAATATTGAGAAAGAACATTTGAGTTTTAATGGTAACAGACAGATAAACCAAATATTAGTGAATTGATATTAGTACGGTCAAGAAATTTTCTATAATTATATATATATATATACAACGTGTCCAGGAAATATATATATATATATATATATACATAATATGTATAAATTATATAAGTGTTTAGATAATTTCTTAGCCGTTTATTAAATATAACAATTGATAAATTATTGGAGTTTTTGGGCTTTTATATGAAATATTTACAAATATCAAATTAGAATGTGTAAATCATTGCAAATCATACGAATGATTTGCTTTGTAATTTGTAGACAGCAATGTGTACATCCCCACTTACTCTGCAATTACATACATTCTAATTTGATATTTGTAAATATTTCATATAAAAGCCGAAAAACTCCAATAATTTATCAATTGTATATATATATATATATATATATATATATATATATATATATATATATATATGTTAAACGTAATGCTAATGAGAACACATAATTATTGAATTCTCACATACATGCCATTGCCGCTCTAATTCGTTGCATCAATTTCTACACATGACAAAATCACCTTTGTCTAAGAATGTAGCTGCAACGCGTCACGGCGTCAACCGTCCAGGTTGTCCGGGAAAATGAGAAAATGTGTGAAAGCCGTATCCATCTGGGATGTGCAGACGTCGACGTTTCATAGTTATTACTAATTGTCAATGCACCTTACCCAGAAATAGATACGACTTTCATTTCTATACTGCGTGTATATACACTAATGATGTTAAACGTAATGCTAATGAGAACACATAATTATTGAATTCTCACATACATGCCATTGCCGCTCTAATTCGTTGCATCAATTTCTACACATGACAAAATCACCTTTGTCTAAGAATGTAGCTGCAACGCGTCACGGCGTCAACCGTCCAGGTTGTCCGGGAAAATGAAAAAATGTGTGAAAGCCGTATCCATCCGGGATGTGCAGACGTCGACGTTTCATAGTTATTACTAATTGTCAATGCACCTTACCCAGAAATAGATACGACGTTCATTTCTATACTGCGTGTATACTAATGATGTTAAACGTAATGCTAATGAGACAACCTAATTATTGAATTCTCACATACATGCCATTGCCGCTCTAATTCGTTGCATCAATTTCTACACATGACAAAATCACCTTTGTCTAAGAATGTAGCTGCAACGCGTCACGGCGTCAACCGTCCAGGTTGTCCGGGAAAATGAAAAAATGTGTGAAAGCCGTATCCATCCGGGATGTGCATGAATTAGAGCGGCATGTATGTGAGAATTCAATAATTATGTATTCTCATTAGCATTACGTTTAACATCATTAGTATATATACACGCAGTATAGAAATGAAAGTCGTATCTATTTCTGGGTAAGGTGCATTGACAATTAGTAATAACTATGAAACGTCGACGTCTGCATATCCCGGATGGATACGGCTTTCACACATTTTTTCATATATATATATATATATATATATATATACGAATTATATTGAATTTAATTGGTGTGAGAGATGACAATTATTCAAATCTCATCTCACATGCATTTGTCGCTTAATTTGTTGCGTTGATTCTACAATCTGACAAGATTACTCCTGCCGAAGAATGTAGACGCAAACACGTCGCGACGTCAGCCATTCGGGTTGTGCGGATAATTAAAATTGTATGAAAAAACCACATCCGTCCAGAAACGTGCAGATATCGATATTTCACTGTCGTTACAGATCATCAGTACACGATATTCGGACATAGACATGATTTTTATTTGTATACTTTCGTGTATATATACGAATTATATTGAATTTAATTGGTGTGAGAGATGACAATTATTCAAATCTCATCTCACATGCAATTGTCGCTTAATTTGTTGCGTTGATTCTACAATCTGACAAGATTACTCCTGCCGAAGAATGTAGACGCAAACACGTCGCGACGTCAGCCATCCGGGTTGTGCGGATAATTAAAATTGTTTGAAAAAAAACCACATCCGTCCAGAAACGTGCAGATATCGATATTTCACTGTCGTTACAGATCATCAGTACACGATATTCGGACATAGACTTGATTTTTATTTGTATAATTATCCGCACAACCCGGATGGCTGACGTCGCGACGTGTTTGCGTCTACATTCTTCGGCAGGAGTAATCTTGTCAGATTGTAGAATCAACGCAACAAATTAAGCGACAGTTGCATGTGAGATGAGATTTGAATAATTGTCATCTCTCACACCAATTAAATTCAATATAGTTCGTATATATACACGAAAGTATACAAATAAAAATCGTGTCTATGTCCGAATATCGTGTACTGATGATCTGTAACGACAGTGAAATATCGATATCTGCACGTTTCTGGTTTTTTTCATATATATATATATATATATATATATATATATATATATATATATATATATATACAGAGAATTTCATGTAACTTGCAATATATGAATGTAGTAACCATAGATACGAAAATACTATGCACTTGCACTGTCCCACATAAAATGCAATATGTAATAGTTATGATCGATATGATATCTTTCATGGTTGTTTTGTCAAATTATTGACAGTAAAGCCTATTTAATTCAATGTAGTGTTTTAGGATTAAAACTACATTTCCGATAAATATCGTTTATTGAATTGAATCCCGAAAGATACCATGTCACTAACTGAGTTCTCTCTTCCTTTGTGTATATCATTTAAGATTGATGCTAAGCTAATATCGGAATAGAAATACTGCTACTTTTGACTTAACTAATGTCAAATTATATTGATATGTTGCATTTTACGTGGGACAATGTAAGAATGTATTACCTAGTTTCTATGGAAATAAAAAACCTATACATGTTTGTATATTGCATCTTAAGTAAAATTCTCTGTATATATATTGTTATGATACGTATCGCTTGCATATTCCAGTAAACTCTAA
Source organism: Melolontha melolontha (assembly GCA_935421215.2). Lineage (NCBI taxonomy): Eukaryota > Metazoa > Arthropoda > Insecta > Coleoptera > Scarabaeidae > Melolontha > Melolontha melolontha. The sequence goes on along the minus strand of OW285237.1, from coordinate 132,762,261 downwards.
ATGACAAGTGTCATAGTGCCTTTTTCAAACAAATTTAAAATATCAATGACATTTATATTTTAATAAATTAATATGCAAAGTCTTCTAACATCCCGCATATAATTCTGATCTTGTTCATAGCGACATTATTAACGGCATATCTTTTGAGGTAGAAAAACAAATGACAGATGTAGGGGCTAGTGAGAAAATAGTTTAAAGTTTATTTAAATATTAATAAATATTATATTTAAAAGTAAGCATTACTTAATGTTAATGAACATATCCGTCTCATTATTATCTAAAATTATAATTGACTGATTTATTTTGCCTCGTAAAAGTAAATGAATTACTGAAAACTTTCTTGTATACCAATAAGAGAGTAAACTAAAAATAACTCTTAAATTTTTCTATATTTAGAGATGTCAACAATAATTTTAATGATTTTTTTAAACTCGCTTGAGAATTAACCAAAATGACCCGAAGCGGCTAAACAATAAATTTTAATAACATAATAAGATTTATCAAACGTAAATTCTTTTAACTTATTGCACAATGTCTTAATTTCAGCTTTGTTTGTTAAGATTTATCTAATTATTTTATTACTTTATTAAATTGGTTAAGTATCTATAACAAAATACCACTTTAAAATATTGCATCGGTGTAGTTGTAGTATAAAGTATGTATTTACATTAATTAATCAAGTGCCACCATGTAATAATAATATTCCGGACCGAACTCAATTAAATTACAGAAGAAAAGATAACGTTTAAATAAATTATAATAAAACACTTTTATACGTTTGTTTCAAATACGTTTTAATAACATTACAATTGTTTCGCCAAACATTGGCTTCATCAGGTGCTGATAGTCTGATAATACAATAATAATACAATAATAATACAATAAAACAACTTAATATATATAGTCTCACACTCATGTATGTAACACATTAACAGTGGGGATGTATTGTAGATATTAGAATTGTAGGAGGGGTGAAAAACCACTGCTTAGAGTTAAATCATAAATTTAATATAGATTATAAAATTTTACATGTACAGGATAAAAGCAAAAAACTTAATTTATTGGAGACGTTAGAAATCAATAGATACAACAAATTAGGCGTAGCGTTAAATGAACAAACTGAATTTAATTTTTCACCCCTCCTACAATTCTAATATCTACAATACATCCCCACTGTTAATGTGTTACATACATGAGTGTGAGACTATATATATTAAGTTGTTTTATTGTATTATCAGACTATCAGCACCTGATGAAGCCAATGTTTGGCGAAACAATTGTAGTGTTATTAAAACGTATTTGAAACAAACGTATAAACGTGTTTTATTATAATTTATAATGGAGTTTCAACATGTATCTGCCAAGTCAATTAATTGTTTAAATAAATTGTATATTCTTTAATGTAAGGTTTACGAAACACGAAGAAACAAATGTTATTTCACAAATTCCACTATTGACTTTTAAATAGTTTGCAGAGAATTAGAAAAAATGACAATTAACAATAAACCGTATTATTATAAAATTCATGCATATCACAGTTACAGCATATCTTAGCCGTGCGTCTGTTCTGTTTAGGGAATAATAATTGTTGACGTATACTTCGCCGGTGAACAACAAATTGCAGTTTGTTAAGAAGTTGAATATAATCAATGCCACCAATCACTAATTGATACACGTAAGTGATGCTAGAAATAATACCTACATCTGGTACGAAATGGATACGAACCGAAGCGGTTTGGCAGATCCTGCTTTTCAATTCCTTTTACTGGACAAACACTCAGTTCTACATAAAAGAAACTTCAAAACTGCTTTTTGAACCGATTCCATAGAACTTAAGTGAGAATCATAAATTAGAAACCATTTCAAAATATCAAAATCATGATCTGATCAGAAAGTATCGTGGTTCATGTATCCCATGCGAATTACAGTACACTCCCGATTTTCCAAGGGCTGATTATCCAGTTTGCGGCTTAACCATGCTAACATCTCAAAAGTGGATTAACCAAGCTCGGCACGGTTAATCCGCACCCCCCCCCCCCCTAATAAAGCCATGCTACAGACTGGTCTAGACACGGTCGTTTTACATACCGCCTAGACGATTCACACTATTGTAAAGTATTGTCTAGATACGAGAGCTTCATAAACCGCCAATAGAGATTTACAGTTCTTGTAACTTTTTAGTTTCGGTTAAAATAACATTGTGCTTGCTTGATGTCGTCGAAGCGGAAACGTGTTGTTTTGTCTATCCAGCAAAAGCTGGAAATTGTAAATGAACTAGAAAATGGAGTTAGTGTTAAAAAGCTAGCAATACAATATAATGTGGGGGGAGTAAACAGTGGGTGATATTAAATCTAATAAAGAACACCTAATAAAATATGCGGCTAATTCTGATAGTGCCAGTGGTTTATTAAAACGAAAAACGATGACATCAGCAACCTATCAAGAATTAGACAAGGCCAAGGTAATTTGGTTTAATCAGCAAAGAACTGCGGGAATTCCCGTTTCAGGAGCCATTTGTATAAGATGGTTGGCGAGATTTAAAAAGCGCCATGGTATTCGTCAAATGAGTATACATGGAGAAAAATTAAGCAACGATAAAGTCGCAGCTCTGGCTTTTGTAAGATTACTTTCGCTTGTTTATTGAGTCCGAAAATTTACTCCCTGCACAAATATACAATGCCGACGAAACTGGCTTAGACTATTGGAAGTGTCTACCAACAAAAACGCTTGCTTCTGTGGAGGAGCGGCAAGCACCAGGTCACAAATCTTCGAAAGAACGTTTAACTGCTATGCGTTTTGTAAATGCAGACGGTACCCATAAAGTAAAGCTCTGTATTGTTGGATAGAACAATTTTTAAAGAGTGGTTCGATAAAAAGTTTGTGCCTCAGGTAAAGACGCATCTCCAATCTCTTGAATTACTTCAAAAAGCTGTACTGCTATAGCACAATGCTCCATCTCACCCTCCCGAATTAACGTTGAAATCAAGTGATGGGCAGATATTTGTTAAATATTTACCACCAAATGTAACAGCTCTGATTCAGCCGATAGATCTGGGCGTGATTGTCACATTGAAACGTCATTATCGTAGTGGTTTGCTTCAAATAGTGAGCGATGAACATTCTGATCTAAAAACATTTTGGAAGAACCTTATTGGATGCAATCTACGAACTGGAAAAGACCTGAGGCAAAGTGCAGTCAACAACACTACAAAAATCTTGGAAAAAATATTCCGTGATGATGAAGATCGAAATGAAGACATTGATTCTGACGACAATGATGTTGAGCTTAGCATACCACTTACGAACTGCGTGCCCAGAATAGATGCAAAGATCTTTACATACAAAACATTGAAGAGTGGTTGTATATTGACGAATCTTTACCAGGGTACGTAACACTTACAGAAGAGGATATTGTTAATCGCAGTTGTGACAATGTGGAAGAAGATGGAAGTAGTGACAACAATTCAAACGAAGATTTTGTAACTGAAAACCGAATTCCACACTCCCGTGCTCTTGAATACGTGCAGGGTCTTTTGGAGTACTTAGTGCAGCAGGACAATGAGTTCTTACCTATAAAACTTGTTTTACGTAATTTTCGTACGGACATTATGTGCAAAGTCAATAAGCATACAAATCTGTCAACAATAAATGATTAAAAAAAAATTTAAATGAATACATCACAAATCACATCAAACGAGTGAAAAATTAAGAATTACTTTTTATTTTCTTATATTTTTAGTTGTTTCTTTTAAATTTCATACTTTTTTTGGTTGTGTATTTAAATCCGTACATTTATAAATACGTGTCTACATGTAACGTACCGATATCCATTTTAAATGTTTTTTATATTCAGAATTTAGAGAAAATTTACAAATACATCTGTAAATTTTTTTGAGTTTTTAAGTCGAACCATTTATCTGCGATTCCCGATTATCGGTGGCATCCGACTGTCCGTGCTCCCCTTCCCGGTCATTACCCCGGATAATCGAGAGTGCACTGTAATTCAATCGGCCTCAAAATTTTTTTCATAGGTTGGCAGCACTGTCTTTGACTTCAGTACAAAATTGAATATCATTCTCTTTACCGAGTAAAAAACGACTTTTTTGTCATAAGAAAAGTGTTTTCTACGATTTTCGTGTCTGATTTTGTGATTTCGCTGATATTTTGATTGCGGAATGCAATTTCTGTCAAGGGCACGTTTGAATATATACTGCTTAGATTTTTTTATGTCACTCCTGTTGTTAATTGAATTTTTTTTCTTGCTTAATGTTAATAATTTCCTAAATTTCTCTATCGATTATTGGTGTGTCTTTAAAATCGAAATGGTGATCGTGCTGCAGTTTGTGTGTAAATAAAGCAGTTTTGTCTGTTTTGGAGTATTTGTGGGCTTGTAGTCTTTTGTATAAATATTGTTTAGTTTGGCCTATGTAGTAACTGTCGCAATCGCGACATGGTATTTTATAAATGGCATGTGTTTCTCGTTTTTTTCTATTTTAGGTTTTAGCTTTTAAAATAGATATTTATTAGTATTGCTAAGTTTATATGTTGTAGCTATGTCATATTTTTTAAAGTATATATATTTTTTTTTTGATAATTGTGGAACATATGGAACCGTGATATATGTTGTTTCATTACCCAAATTGTTATTGATATCTGCAATGTTATATGTTTTGTGAATTCTTTTTTTAATTGTTTGTTCTATAAGTTGCGGTGGATAGTTATTATCTGTTAAGATCGTTTTAATTTTCTTGATGTTATCATTTCTATACTGAGCACGCGATAGTTTTATTACTCTATCAGTCAGATTATTTACAATAATTTTATTGAATACTGTAGATGCATTTGAGTGACAATTCATATATCGAAAAGAAACTGTGGGTTTGTTGTACCAATTTGTATAAATAGTACCCTGTCTATCATAGGTTAACGAAATATCAAGAAAATTAATACTGTTATTAATTTCTTCTACAATTGTGAATTTTAATTTGTTGTTAAAGTTGTTACATTTCTTTAAAAGGTAGTCCATTTTATTTCTACATATCTTTTAGAGAAAATGAGGTCGAAGTCTTATGAAATGATAATGTTTTGTTCCACATGTTTCATTACTACGATAGGAGCAGCTAAAGAAGAGCCCATGGCAATACCGAACGTTGTAAATGACTGTAAAAGAGTTTTTGTATTGAAAATATATGTTATCGAGACAGAAATGTACACCTCTAAAAAATTCGTTTTTATTTAGCGATGTGTGTGGACTAATTTGTCCCATTTAGATTCTATTTATTGTTAGATTTGTATGAATGTTAGTGAATAAAGATTTCACATCAAATGATATTATTTTGTGATCAGTTAGTACTTTTTGTTCTTTGATAGAATTTTGAAATTGCCACGAGTCTTTGGTATGATACTCTTTTTTTCCTAGCATCTTAGATATGCTATCACCCAGGAATTTTGCTATATTATTGGTAGTGGCTTGTATGTTTGATACTATCCTTCTTAAAGGGATATTATTTTTGTGGATTTTTGATAATTCGTATATAAATGGTGGTTGGGAATTAAAAATGCGAGGTTTGTTTCTAGTGTTGAAATCTATTAGGTTTTGTCTACGCCATTTATTTATTAAGTTATTATTTTCTTTCTGAATTTTTTCTGTTACATTATTTGTTTCTTTTTTGTAGGTGGATTTATCATCTAATAGTTTCTCTTTTGTTCATATACCTCTATAAAAGTGATCACTGTTTTATTTGATTTATCTGTTGTTGTTATTATAATGTGAGGGTTGTCTTGGACAAATCTTTTTGTTTGTTTCTGACAGCCTTAATGATCTTTAAGACATACTGTGAACAAAACGTTAGGTTTGTAAGAGCCGACCTTCCAGGTCATATTTTTAAAGTACATATTTAAAATTTGGGATTATCATGTTTATTATCATAATTTACGATTTCCTTCTTATTTAATGGAATAATATAAATTATAGTGGTCATACTGCAGTGCCTATGTATTTTAATGGGCAGATTTCTGCAACACTTTTCAGACCGGTATAGGTTATACGTGTAGTGAAGGAGTTCGAATGCTAGAGTTGGCAAATTTTTTAAAATTTTATCTTTCGTAATGTTTTAAAATTTACTATTTTTCATCCTTCTATGTTGAACATTATTGTTACTAAATTGCAGAAAATAATTCTAATAACAATTCAATAATGTAGAATTACGAAATTAAGAATATGCGGACTCGGTATGCGGACTTCAACAATCTATAATACAACAAGCTGTATTTTGGGTTATGGTTCATATATTTCTACTGACACTTAAAAACTAACTAATAGTACATATGATTCACAAGAAGGGCATATTATTGTGAATTACATGTATATATGGACTTATGGTCTCTTAAGTACAACGAAGGAGTGATACGCCCCTGGATGTGGTACTATTGTCAGCGGTGATGGTGTCAGTAAGAGGTGATTGTGGGGTCAGAGGACAGGGTTTTTCACGTAACCCGCTCGTTAGAAGTTTTCTATGTAGACGCCTTAGGATACTTTCGAAAATTTGTGGCACGTAATCTGGATACTTGATGTATTAAAATAAAATATTTACACTCATGAACCACTTTCGGTTATATCGGAAGTCATTGCCAACTTTGATATTTTAAATGGAATGTTTAAGGTTTCTTTTGCAAAAAATAACCGTTTTTGAATTATTTTGATTTTTGTGAAATTTTTTGTTTTTACATTGTTTCATTGTCAGAATACATTTGTCATTGACGTTTGACGGAACATAATGTCTTTGCTAGTGATACACGCTCAGAGGTTAGAATTATCTGACATTTCATGTAAAACCAAATACAAATCTCCCCACTACTTTTAATCCTGCGCGAACTTACCCCTCCTCGCGCCAACTTAATTGGCGTTTGCTATACTTAGAATATCTTTTCACTTTCATTTGACATTGGTGTTTAATTTTTCAGCCTACTAATTTCATATTAAAGATTAATTTACGTTTTTATTAATATTTTTCTTCTAAATAAAAATTTTTCGGGCATGTTATACATCGTTGAAATGCACATTTTGAGGACTACCTAACAAACCCAAAATCCAATATGGCCGCCATATGGAAAACAAAAGATAGTGGTAATAACTTAAAAACAAATGACAATCGGGGGTTTCTGTTTGTATCAAATAATTTGTTTTAAAAAAGTGTCTGAACAATGTAAAACTTTAAAAGAGGTCAGACTAAGCGTTATCGAGTTATTGAGGAATAACGAAATCGGCAAATTTTTGATTTTTCAAAATATTTTAAAAATTTAAAAAGTTAGATCAAATTTGAAATGAGATTTGCCGCGAGTATTGAATTCTGCAAAACATTCCCCATTTAACCGTTGTTCTATATGTTCTAATAACCGAGATACCAATGGTGAGCATCGAAATTGGGACACACGGTATATATATATATATATATATATATATATATATATATATATATATATATATATATAGAGCGAGGCTTTGCAGCTTTAAAGCCGCTTCTCGCATCCTAAGCGCCAACGCTCCTTATCACTCCAGTCTCCCTCCTGCAGATCTCGTTCTTCCATCTCTTTGTGTATATGTTGTGCCCATCGTTTCCGCGGTCTTCCCCGTTTGTTTCTTCGTGGAGGAATCCATTCCCATACTTTTCTGGGAATCCTTTCGTCACTCATGCGACGCAGGTGGCCGTATCACTTTAGCTGTTTTTCATTTATTGTGTCCAAGATAGTATTTGTAGCCCTCATTCTTTCTCTAATGTTCTCATTCCTAACGTGGTCGAATAAAGTTAAGCTACAGCATCGTCTCCAATAAGACATCTCTGCTGAAAGTATTTTCTGATTGATGTTTTTATTTATGACCCACACCTCCGACCCATACGTCATAGCCGGTTCAATTAGTGTTTGATATATATATATATTTTTTTTTTGGCAAGTTATTATTCCACAGGATCGGATGCAGTGCTCTAGTCATATTCTTTCCTCTATCTATTTTCTTCAATATGTCCTTCTCATCCCTTCCATCTTCGCAGAAGGTGACCCCAAGATATTCATACTCCTTTACATTTCTTGTTACTCCACTTTCCAATTTCAAATCTTGCCCCCTTCCTCCTATAACCATATACTGGGTTTTTTCCGTATTTACTTCTAAGCCCCATTTATTGTATTCTTCTATGAGTCTAGTAAGCATATATTCCATGTCTTGTTGGTCTTCAGCAATTACTACTTGGTCGTCTGCGAAGAGAATTGTGTGTAGACGGCTACTTTCCAGATGTATCCCCATGGGGCTGCATTTCCTACTCCAATGCTTTAGAGCCGCTCCTAAGTAGATTTTGAAAAGGGTAGGGGACAAGCAGCAACCCTGTTTCTCGCCTTTTGTTGGTTGGAAGGGTGCAGATGTCTGTTTTCCGACTTTGACCACGGCTTGATTTTCTCTGTAGAGGATTTTTATTGCGTTTATATAGTCTTTATTTATTCCTTGGTCTTCTATTGTAATTCATAATTTCTGAAGAGGGACGGAATCAGATGCCTTTTTTTTAGATCTGTGAATGTAATATGGAGTTCTCTATCTTTTATTATGCTCTTTTCTGCTAGATGTCCTAGGGTGAATATATTGTCCGTACAGGATCTTCCCGGTCTAAAGCCACTTTGTTCTTCTATTTCTCTGATTTCTTTCTCTATTCTAGCTTTAAGGATTCTTCCATACAGTCTACCAGTGGATGAAGTGATGCTTATACCTCTACAGTTCCCACATTTGTTTCTGTCGCCCTTCTTATATATTGAATTTATGTGGCAGATTGTCCAATCATGGGGTATGTCTTCTCCAATTAGACATTTATTAAATATACGACCTATTACGTTCAATGCTTCTGTTGTTGCATGTTTTAGTAGCTCAATAGGCAGATCATCTGGTCCAGGTGCTTTATTATTTCTCATTTTCTGTAACTCCTTTTTTACTTCTTCTACCGTAATTCCCTTTATTGTATGTTCTTCTGCTTTTCCATTTTTTAAGCCAGTGTCTAAATATTCTTGTCTCTTCTCTATCAGTAGATCACTGTAGTAGTCTTTCCATACTTCTGTTTTTATAGGGTTGATTTTTCTTATTTCATTTGTATTTTTCCTTAAGTTGTTTATTGTTGTCCAAGCTGCTTTGGACTTAGATCCACCTACCATTGAGCTTATTTGTTCACATTTATTGTTCCATGCTTCATTTTTAATCTTTTTTATTTCCTTCTTAACCATGTACTTGTATCTATTATATTGTTTTCGATCTTCTTCCTCTTTGGTAGCCAACCATCTGAGATATAACTTCTTTTTTTCTCCTACCAATTCGACTAGTTCGTGTGACCACCAGAAATCTCTTGTTTTTTATTCCTAAAGCTTCTAGGGCTGTCGCATGTAGTTTTTGTTTTAGAGTGTCATACATTTCGTGCGCTGTTCCAGTAATTTCTTCGTCAAGTTTTCGAGCCAATCGTAATTTATATAGAGAGCTAGTGGATTCATTTTTAAGACTATCTAAATCATAGACTTTTGATTTTTCAGTATTTTGGGTCTGATCACGTTTCCCTTTCTTGTTGTTTTCATATTTTATATCCATAATAGATTTGACCAACAAATGGTCTGATCCACATTCTGCTCCTCTCATCACTTTTACGTCAAAAGTTCTTATTATCGAATTCTGTTTTATAACGATATAGTCTAATATTGATCTTAATTCTTTCGTTTTCTGGATCCAAGTATATTTATTAATATCTTTATGTTGGAAGAACCCATTTAAAATTTTCTGAGAGTGACCTTCACAGAGCTCTATCCATCTTGTTCCGTTATCGTTCACCACATCTTCCCCGTGTTGTCCAATAATTTTGCTGTCAAGGGTTTTACCGACCCTTCCGTTAAAATCACCTAACATTATAATTTCTTGTTTGTTTTTAGATTTATCTAATTCCTCTGCTAGTTTATCAAAAAATGCTTCTTTTATCGTTTTTTCAGCGTCGTCAGTGGGTGCGTAAATACCAATGATTCTCACTTTTCTTCCTTTAATTTTTAAGTCAACTGTTAGTATTCTTTCATCAATCGGGTTCCAGCTCACTATGCTTGTTTCTAGTTTCTTCTTTACAGCTACTATCACACCAGACTTTGCTCTTTCTGTTTTCTCCACTCCGCTCCAAAAGTATATGTATTCGTCCACATACTTGTTACCTTGTCCTTTTTTTTTCGTCTCAGTGAGTACAGCAATGTCAATATTGTATGAGTGAAGCTCTCTAAAGACCTGGCTTTCTTTTGTACTTATCCCTCTAATGTTCCAGCATCCTATATTCGTTTGCCTTTTTCTTTGCTTTTGTCGTTTTCCGTGAGATCCGTCCTGGTTCCGAGGCTGCGCGCTTGGATTTTTAGCAGTACTTTTTTTACGTATGACAGAGAGCTGGTCTGTCGATACAACCCTCCTCACTTTACCCGGACTTGGGACCGGCTGAGACAATTTTGGAGCTACTCAATCCACCCCTCCATTGCCCAGGTGGAGTTGGCAGGTTTTCCTTCTCGTTTAAGGCGAATGCCGACAGCTTAACATCTTAAGTCGCTCCACGGGCGTATACGTAATAATAACTCATGTTTTGCGTTTCCCTGTTTTTGTTGTCTATCTATTTTAGAATACTAAGGCATGATTTATTATTATTATATTGGAATGTATCTTTGAATAATTTTATCCATAGCAACTACAAATGTATACGTATGACATTAATATACTGTCATTTATATTTTATATCCCTTGAAAAAGGCACATTTGCCGAAACATGTAGGATTGTTTTAAATATATACATTTTGAAGTAAAACAATCGCCAACGAATTGAATTTACTATATATATATATAAATAACTTGTAAGTATTATCGACAGTACCTACTATAATAATGAATAATTAATTAATCATTTATTTTAACCTCTATATTTCGCAGCCATTTGCTACTTTCTCAGGAGACTCTACAAGATTAACAAGAACTCACAATACATTAATGAATATGCTAATACTAACATACTCACAAAAATAGAGTTAAAAGTTAGCAGTGAACGTCACTAAACATGTTAAAATAGATTTACATTAAATTGAATATCTTGGTTTCACGTTAATCTTTTAAAAAACATATATACACACACACATATATATATATATATATATATATAAATATAATAACTTCGTGACCTTGGTATGATATGGTAAACCTAATCAGTAGGCGATTAAAGGTCTGTATATTACTTCAAAATATATGTATTTAAAAAACTCGACATGTTTCGGCTGTATACGCCTTTTTCAAGAGAATACAAAATATGAATGACAGGATATAAATGTCAAGTAATTACTTGACATTTATATCCTGTCATTCATATTTTGTATTCTCTTGAAAAAGGCGTATACAGCCGAAACATGTAGAGTTTTTTAAATACATATATTTTGAAGTAATATACAGACCTTTAATCGCCTACTGATTAGGTTTACTATATATATATATATATATATATATATAAATATAAAAACACAGAAAAAAACTGGTGTCATAAAAATATCGAAACCAAAAAATATAAACTATACATTAAACAATACGAGGACTAGTTAACAAAACTTGGCAGGTCAACTAACCGCCAACACCGAGTATATTACAATATATTATACTTAGTCCATTCGTATCCGACTTATAATTTACGTTATTTGTATCTCGATTGATATGGACCATTTCTAAAAAATATCTTTTTTGTGGTTATTTTCAGCGTCCACAATTCTGACATCGCCAAAATTAAATGTATGGGCCAGATCAAGTGCATCAGTGCACAAGATCTCTTACCAATACGGACCTCACTTTTATGTTGTGTGATACGCTGTTTCAGCCATTGTGATGTGTGGCCTATGTACACGCCACGACAATCCGAACACGGAATCCTGTAGACAACATGACTATTTAAATACATAGGTGTCACATCCTTGGTCTTACTATAAAATTTGTTTAAAGTATATGTGTTGTATTTGGCTATTTTGATATTACTAAATCGTTTAAAGTATGCTATAATTGAATGTGTAAGACCACCAATATATGGAATTTTCTTGTAAATCACTCTCCGCAGGAACATCCTCAGTAAGACCATCGTAAAAGTTGGAGCTATATATCAATTTGTTAAGTATATGTCTAGGATATCCATTGTTGACGAAGATGAAAAGTTCTCTAGACTTGTCTTTTAAGAAGGTAGTGTCTTATATCTGCAATTCTGTTTTTCATAGCTATGACGGTGTTATACTTTTGATTGAGAGGATGATGAGAATAGTAATTAATGATTGAATCGATTCTGCCTTTACTTGATGTAAATCCATATCAAATGATAAAAACACACACAATGTTGTATTAGATTTACACTTTATTTAATAATATTTAATAATATATAGCAGCTGTTTCACCGTACAACGGTTTCTTCAGATATAACAAGCGGTACTGTAAAACATTTTACTTAAACGTATATATTTTTTATTTTATGACTTAATTGTATTCTCAGAAATTGGAAACCGAAATATTTTTACCCGCCTCTTTTAGTATAAGGGATACGTAGATAACATAAATTATATTATAAGTGACACATAACTAACAAAACATTTCAATCAAAAATAGGAAATAAGTTCAACAGCTTAAGCTCTGTTTTGTCATTTAATAATTTATTTGAAAATTTTTGTTTATTAATTTCCATTGCTTCTAATAAATCGAGTTCCTTACTTTTCTTATCTTCATGTAGGATCTTGAAATGACTATTAAAACTATGGCTTTCTTCAATTAAATGGTTGGAGTATGCTGAATCTGTTTTCCGTTTCCGTTTAGAAATGGGAAAACAGATTCAGCAAGTGTGATGGTTGAATTACCATTTCAATTACCGTTTTTATACAAGTATGTTTATGATATTGTTTGCTCTGTACCACTTTTACGATGCCCCTGCTGAGGACGTTCCTGCGGACAGTGTGATTTACAAGAAAATTCCATATATAGGTGGTCTTACACATTCAATTATAGCATACTTTAAACGATTTAGTAATATTAAAATAGCCAAATACAACACTTTGAAAAAATTGTATAGGAAGACCAAGGACGTAACACCTTTGTATTTAAATAGTCATGTTGTCTACAGGATTCCGTGTTCGGATTGTCATGGCGGTACATAGGTCAAACATCACAATGGCTGAAACAGCGTATCACACAACATAAAAGTGGTGTCCGTATTGGTAAGAGATCTTGTGCCCTGGTAGATCATGCACTTGATCTGGGCCATACATTTAATTTTGGTGATGTCAGAATTGTGAACGCTGAAAATAAACACAAAAAAAGATGTTTTTTAAAAATGGTTTCTATCAACGGAGACACAAATAGCGTAAATTATAAGTCGGATACGAATAGACTAAGTATAATACATATATTGTAATATACTCGGTGTTGGCGATTAGCTGACCTGCCAAGTTTTGTTAAATGTACCTATAGTTTATATTTTTTGGTTTCGATATTTTTATGACAACAGTTTTTTACTATGTGTTTTATATTTTTATTTTTATATTTTAACGTATGTGTATATATGTTTTTTAAAAGGTTAACGTGAAACCAAGATATTCAATTTAATGTAAATCTATTTTAACATGTTTAGTGACGTTCGCTGCTATTTTTTAACTCTGTTTTGTAAGTATGTTAGTATTAGCATATTCATTAATGTATTGTGAGTTTTTGTTAATCTTGTAGAGTCTCCTGAGGAAGTAGCAAATGGCTGCGAATATAGAGGTTAAAATAAATGAGTTTTGTAGTTGAGAGACCGCTTACCTTATTAATTAATTATTCATTATATGTATATATATATATATATTTATATATATATATATATATATATATACCTATATATATATATATATATATATATATATATATATATATATACCTATTCAGCGTATCTTGGGCGACTTCCGTTATTAATAATATTTAGTACAAACAAGGTGGTACTACTAGTTTTTAGAACTGCATAGATTACACTATCAGCAACCTAGTTTGTAAAATACATGTCGTTTATTTATACACAAGATAATCCGTTTTGGGTGTAAGATTTTTCTTTAGTTAATTATGCTTCCTTTTTGATTTGATTAATTTGTTAAAATGACTAATTTACAAATTTAAAATGTAGCTTTGTGATTTCGTTCAATTACCAATCGGCTATGTGCTACCTCACTTAGAAAATACTGAATTCAAATAACTATAGTAAGGTATAATATATAATATACCATAAGCATAATAAACATTTTAATTTATTTATTTTTGCTAGTTTTAATTTAAAAATAAACTTTCCTTAAAATCGTTACCTGTGAATATTTGAAAGTTTTGTGAACGTAAAAATTGCGAATTATTCAATTACATATGTTAGATCGATTACATGAACGTAAGATATTGATAAAACTAAAGAATAGATGTATCTTCAAAAATGAGCATTGTACTTATAGAGATTGGAAGGTGACCTATTAAAGCTTATAGGCGCCCATCCGTCGCCTTTGCCCTCAACTTGACGAAAGGTTATTGGCAGTTTTACTATGTGTGCATCGCTTGTCCTTGTCCAGGTGTGTGCAGTCCTTAATCCATGAATGGGACCGGCCTGTCATTGATTACTTTTTTCCCCTATTTGCAAACGAGGTTAGTTCCTCGATTCCGTTTGAACCGCTTCGTCTTTGTTTAATGTGTATATCTTAGTCTAGCAGAAGATCATTTGCGTTTTTATTGCTGGTGGGTGTGGACTTTATTCGGAACAGGCTAGGCAGCGGCAATATATATGTATATATATATATATATATATATATATATATATATATATATATATATATATATACATATATCTATCCATGCAGCAAAATAAAAAAAATCGATGTATTATATTTTTATAATTATTAAATTTCTTCAATTCTAGTTAATATTTTTCTTATATCGCTATTTATTATTTGTTATATAAGTGTTTTAGATAGCATTTTAGCCATGCAAGAATGTTTAAACGCGAAATCGCCAGTTCTATATGTAAATGTTGATACTCATGATTTTGGTTTTTTCCATATTCACTTTTAAATTAATTCCATTGAGATTTATACTAGACTCATTGCAGCATAATCTAATTTTTAGGCAAAAATAATAAATCGTCTTCGTATAGTAATTTTGGTATAACCTTGGCTCATTAACTAGGGCTCCCTTTTGTTTACCTTGGCTCATTAACTAGGGCTCCCTTTTGTTAACTTCTCAATTCCGTCATTAAAACTATAAAAAACAGAAAACTAGGATTTCATCTTGCTTACACCTCTGGCAGTTAAAAATTCTTAGGAAGTTTTATCTGCCACCTTCACTAATGTCTGCAGTTCTTATAGAAAGGTTTTATTGCAAAAATTTCTAGATCGTAAATGCTAGTTCTAAAAAGTAGTAGTACCACCTTGTTTGTACTAAATATTATTAATAAGGGCAGTCGCCCAAGATACGCTGAATAGGTATATATATATATATATATATATATATATATATATATATATATATATATATATATATAATATAAATAATTAATTAGTCAGGTAAGCGGTCTGTCAACTAAAAAACTCATTTATTTTAACCTCTCTATTTCGCAGCCATTTGCTACTATTTCTGAGTAGACTATCAAAAGGTTTCTGCAAGTGAAGAAACCACATATAAATCGTTATTATGTCAGAGACTTGATAGTCAGTCGTCTTAAGCTAAATATTAGATCCTGTTTTCCTCAACCACTCTGAAACTATGTTGGCAGTTGTCTAATTGTTTTTCTTTTCTATTTCTATTTCTATACGCAATATTTTATTTAAAATTCATTTATATATGTACCTCCCTACTAGGCTCATCACAGATATTTACTTGTAGTTATCAAATTTTGTGTCACCTTTTCTAAATATCAGTAAATTATGGTTAATTTACCATTTTTAGGGATATCTCTGTTACACCACGTTGCACCGAAGCATGCTTAAGAAGCAATTGAGACCTGTTGCTTTCAACAATTAGATAGACTATTTTCCTTACACTGCAAACTTAGGTTTCAATTTTTATTTACCTTCTGTTTAGCAATAAAAAAAAGAATTTAGCGAGAAACCTTTTCAAAGGGATAACTGTTAGAACTATGTTGGTCCTTTTCCAAAGTAAGACTTCTGATTTGTTTTATGCCATGGTAGAACTATTAATTAAACGATGTAATAAATATATAAAGCGGCAGGTGATTATGCCGGAAATAAAAATGCTTATGTACGTTTGTATTTATTTCATAATTAAACCGGAAATGTATGGAATTTTTGGTTAGTTTTTGATTAATATTTTTTGTACAAGTTGGTGTTATGTTTAACGTGTAAACCCGGAGGCTTTTATTCTTTACATTTATCATGTCATGACGCCTTATCGATCTAAGACATTAGAATACCATGTTTAAGATTCGTTTTCTATTCCGGTGTCGTAAAGTGCTAATTACGATACCCCGTTGCTTGGTTACACAGTATCGTAATGCGTTACTTTACCGCACTCTAATTTTTTTTTTAAGTTGGTCGCAAGTGTAATAAGTAACTAAATCATAGAACTAATTCGTTTTAAAAGTTAGATATGGTTAGACATGAATGTTTGACAGTGATAAAAATGTAAATTAAAATTATAGAGAGAATAGTAGAGATATTTGCTAAAACTTTATTAGTACCAATTATACATAATAAAAGGCGTTCGACAGACTCTTTCTAAAGGAGTGTATCTATAAATTCGTTAACAAAGTTAGACGCTATAAATACTTCTATTGAGATTACTTATCATTGTGAATACGGTAATTGTTATATACATTTACTGTAACACTAGAAGATTCGTGGCCATTAATAGATATTCCAGGCAGATTCTGGTAACACACTATATTTTCTTTGAATCCCTGCTGATTCACATTAACTAATAAATCACTGTCCATTGAATTAGAAGTTGATAGATTCTCTGTGATTTTAGTAGACGTATTAGGTTCAGTGTTATATAGTATTTCAGCAACGTCTAATTTTTTCTTGATGGAATTATCAATGTAACCTTCTGCCACAGCGGAAGATTTCTATCCCCCATTGCGCTTAATTGTAATTAAATCTCCTCCACTATTAGCCAAATGTGTTACACTGGATCGTCTAAAGCGTCCAGTGAAGAGTTCAGGATTAGGTAATTTCAAGTAAGTAGCAATACTTTTTGGTACTTTTCCTATTGTATTAATACCTATTGGCATATTTACACACAAGCTATTTCTATATTGCAGAAAAGAACGCCTATGTGTAACATGACTAGGACGAAGATGATAATATTTTTTCACCAAATCAATCCATAACCTTTGAGTTATAAAAAAATTGTCTAGGACCATAAGTTTTTAGCACGTCAACCATTATGACATCATATTTAAACTGTATATCATCTATAATAATGTTTGTTATTTCTTCACAACGGCAAGCTCCATTAAAGCCCATTATAAGAATGACCTAACATAATTTTAATATGACTATTATAAGAAAACAATGTACAAAATTAGTAAAATACTACTATAATTATGTTTTTATTACTTACTTTCATTGCTAAATATGTTTTATCATCGGCTTCTATTATAAATCGGTTAATGTGCTCTTTCTAAAATCTTCGATTTCTTAGGCTCATACATAGCCTTCAGACAATCTTTTTAAATATGCTATTAGTTTATAAAATTTTGAGGTATCTGTATTTTTATAAATATTCAAACAACATTTTAACATCGAATATTTGGACCACAAGAAAGATGCCTTTTTTAGTTTACTTTCTTTGTCAAAATAGGCAATCATAATTGTAAATATTCTATTCGAATTTTTCATAGAAAAAATTCGCCCTCAAATAGGAATCGAACCCACGACCTCTGGCTTGCCGGACCATTGCTTGACCACTGAGCTGTTGAGGCGTGAATTAGAAACTTTTTATGGGGATGCTTTGAGTTACATCAAAGGAAACAGATGAATATATCTTGCCCGTAGTACGACAGTTGTACAAATTAATTGCATTTTCGCGAAGTAATATAATTGTAAATATTCTTTCCATACGACGCTATTTTATTCGAATTTTTCATAGAAAAAATTCGCCCTCAAGTAGGAATCGAACCCACGACCTCTGGCTTGGACCATTGCTCGACCACAGAGCTGTTGAGGCGTGAATTAGAAACTTTTTATGAGGATGCTTTGAGTTACATCAAAGGAAACAGATGAATATATCTTGCCCGTAGCACGGCAGTTGTACAAATTAATTACATTTTCGCGAAGTAATGTATTTGTAAATATTCTTTCTACACTTTACGGCGCTATTTTATTCGAATTTTTCATAGAAAAAATTCGCCCTCAAGTAGGAATTGAATCCACGACCTCTGGTTTGCCGGACCATTGCTCGACCACTGAGCTGTTGAGGTGTGAATTAGAAACTTTTTATGGGGATGCTTTGAGTTACATCAAAGGAAACAGATGAATATATCTTGCCCGTAGTACGGCAGTTGTACAAATTAATTGCATTTTCGCGAAGTAATGTAATTGTAAATATTCTTTCTACACTTTAGGACGCTATTTTATTCGAATTTTTCATAGAAAAAATTCGCCCTCAAGTAGGAATTGAACCCACGACCTCTGACTTGCCGGACGATTGCTCGACCACTGAGCTGTTGAGGCGTGAATTAGAAACTTTTTTATGGGAATGCTTTGAGTTACATCAAAGGAAACAGATGAATATATCTTGCCCGTAGTACGGCAGTTGTACAAATTAATTGCATTTTCGCGAAGTAATGTAATTGTAAATATTCTTTCTACACTTTAGGACGCTATTTTATTCGAATTTTTCATAGAAAAAATTCGCCCTCAAGTAGGAATTGAACCCACGACCTCTGACTTGCCGGACCATTGCTCGACCACTGAGCTGTTGAGGCGTGAATTAGAAACTTTTTTATGGGAATGCTTTGAGTTACATCAAAGGAAACAGATGAATATATCTTGCCCGTAGTACGGCAGTTGTACAAATTAATTACATTTTCGCGAAGTAATGTAATTGTAAATATTCTTTCTACACTTTACGACGCTATTTTATTGTGTACATGAGTATATACTTGAGGGCGAATTTTTTCGATGAAAAATTCGAATAAAATAGCGTCGTAAAGTGTGGAAAGAATATTTACAATTACATTACTTCGCTAAAATGCAATTAATTTGTACAACTGCCGTACTACGGGCAAAATATATTAATCTGTTTCCTTTGATGTAACTCAAAGCATCCTCATAAAAAGTTTCTAATTCACGCCTCAACAGCTCAGTGATGGAGCAATGGTCCGGCAAGCCAGAGGTCGTGGGTTCGCTTCCTACTTGAGGGCGAATTTTTGTCTATGAAAAATTCGAATAAAATAGCGTCGTAAAGTGTAGAAAGAATATTTACAATTACATTACTTCGCGAAAATGCAATTAATTTGTAGGCAATCATAATGTTTTCTGTAATAGTCACGATGTTATTTTCTTTGCACCAAGTTATAAATTGGTTATATTCCTTTTTATAAATGTGTCGAGATTTTTTTGGCAGAAGATTTTCCAAATTGTCTTCTGCAATTTTCCGAAGCTCAGACGGCGCGCAATTACTTATTTCGTCCATTTTGATGTTAGATAGTTACTTAAATTATTCTAAGATTTAAATTTCAAAACACGTAACAATATTTCAAATATTTGAAATGTTCAAATTATAAGTCAGTGTAACCAATGTCAAAAAAATTAAATATTTAAATATTCGTATTGAACATGACTATTATTTTAAACATCTTTTAATAATCAAAAGGCGGAATATAAAAAATAGTATAAAATAGACGTAAGACATTTTTGCGCACTCGTTCATTAGAAAACTCGCCTACGGCTTGTTTTCTAAATCTTGAACTCGTGCGCAAAAATCATGTGTTATGAAACTTGTATCTTAATATACTATTATGTCATCGATCTCTGTTTCTATAAATATGTAATCTCTTTCAACATTTTTTACACCAGCCCGAGAGGAGATTTAAAATATTTTTACTATATGGTCATAATCTCCACATTACTAGTGACCAATTTACCGTCTTTATCTTTAATATATTTTGTGTCACTTTCTAAGACTTTTTAATTCATGGTAAAATATTTTTTGATTTTATCTGCAGTCCTATACCATGTTTCTTCAAAATTCTATCCAATATGATCAATATGACAGAAATGAACTTGCCATCTTTTAGATTTAAGTAATTCTTACATAACATTTTTTTAATTACAATTTTTCAATTTTTAACTTCGTTCTTCCGCAAACCTCTTCAGGGAGCCCCAGACATATTTTCTTTAAGTGTAGTCAAAGATTCTTTTTTCTTCACCACTTGCATCCTCATTCCTATTTCATTTTTAAAACTTAACGCTAAAAGGAAGTGACCACTAAATCAAATCCTCTTTGAACCTCTGTAACCTCTTTAAGATCTTCAGTTTCAATCAACATATAATCAATTATTGATTCTTTATTTTTACTTTTTTCCTTCTTGACTATTCTTTTGTTAATTAAGTTAATCCTAGTTTCCTAGGATTAACTTTTGTCGATCTCTCCGGCACCTATGACACAGTCTGGCAGAATAGAATTATTTTTGAAATCTAAAAAATCATCCCATGTGCTAAATTAAACAAACTAATCTAGAATATGTTGACTAATCGCCGAATCGTATTCTTGAAAATCTTGAAAAAATGGCTTTTCTCAAGGATCGTTTCTAACTCCTTTGTATGTTTAACATTTATGCCAATGATCTCCTACCCGCAAAATTACGAAAATTTCTATATGCAGATGACTTGACTTTATGCTCCCTAACCAAGAATTTAGAGGATGGAGAATTAGAACTTGGTGAAGATCTGCAAGTTTTAGACGAATATTAAAAGAAATAGTGCCTACAAGCAAACCCTTCAAAATCCAAATCATGTGCCTTTCATTTGTGTAACAAGGAAGCCAACAGATAGCTGAACGTTGAATTTGGTGGTGCGGATCAACCACAACCCAATTCTAAATATTTGGGTGTAATGTTAGACTGATCACTGACATTCAAGTAGCACGACTATAAACCAAGTCAAAAGGTGAAGACCCGCAATAACATATTACGTAAACCTGCCGGCAATTCATAGGGAGCGAATGGGGAGGCCTCGCGAATGGCAGCCATTGCATCGGCTTACTCTCTTGTTAAATATTGTGCTGCTGTCTGGTATCCAAGCTCTCACACCAAGCTAATAGATATTCAACTTAACGATGCAATGAGGATCGCCACTAGTACTCTTAGATCTACTCCTAGTCTCTGGTTATCGATTCTTTTTAACATTGCCCCGCCGGATATTAGACGTCTCGTTGTAGCACAGGATGGATGGACTGAGATTGTGAACAACATTGATCTTCCCATACACGATCTTTTGGAGAGCGTCTCCAGGACCCGACTGAAATCTAGGAGACCGATTTAGCTGGATACGGAAGTTCAGCAGCCCATCAATGTGAATGATTGCTGGATAGCCCTCCTAGAACAACACCCTGAATTGAGGAACATAGATTTAATTTCTAATCTTTTAGAACTCCTGTCGGGCGTAACCTTCCCACGTAGGCGAAGGTCTCAATTAAATAGGTTTCGTACAGGCGGAAAATGCTACACAATGTGGTACAGATGGAAACTAGCAGATACTAGTCTCTGCGACTGCAGAAATGTGGAACAAACTATGGTCTACATAGCAAACGACTGCCCCAGAAGAAGTTTCGCTGGTGGTATCCACGTGCTGAGGAAGGCAACTCCTGCAGCGCTGGACTGATTGAAGAATTTAGAAATTAGTATATATATAGTGTATATAGTATATATATATATATAGTATATATATATATATAGTATATATATATATAGTATATATATATATATAGTATATATATATATATATATATATATATATATATATATATATATATATATATATATGGTAAACCTAATCAGTAGGCGATTAAAGGTCTGTATATTACTTCAAAATATATGTATTTAAAAAACTCTACATGTTTCGGCTGTATACGCCTTTTTCAAGAGAATACAAAATACATTCATATTTTGTATTCTCTTGAAAAAGGCGTATACAGCCGAAACATGTAGAGTTTTTTAAATACATATATTTTGAAGTAATATACAGACCTTTAATCGCCTACTGATTAGGTTTACCATATCATACCAAGGTCACGAAGTTATATATATATATATATATATATATATATATATATATATATTAGTTTTATGACCTTTTTTGTCATAAAAGTGATTTATAATGGGTGTTTTTTTTTAAATATAGATTTTTAAAATGAAATAAAACACATTGAAACGATGGTAATAGCCATAAAATTATCTTTATTGAAAAGATAAAGAAATGCAATCTGGAATTACAGTTTTGGACTACTTTTTCCAGCAGCTGAGGATATCGAAAATAACTCTGCATGTTGGCTTCTAAATGGTCCAATGTCTCTGGTTTATCAGCGTAGACCAATGACTTCACATGTCGCCATAGAAAATAATCCAAAGGGTTGAAATCACACCATCGTGAAGACTAATTCACAGGATTACGCGAAGTTATGCATTCATTGAATGTTTCCTGCACTAACCTGATTATGTCTCGTGTTGTGACATGTTGCGCCGTCTTGTTTAAACCAAAACTGTTCTAAATTAACACTATTTAATTAGGGTGCAAAAAGTCAGTAACATGGACCTATAGCGCTATCCATTGACTGTAAAGTTCTGACCAGCATCATCTCTGAACAAATATGGCTCAATGATTACACCAGGCCATAAAGCACACTAAACCGTGACTTTTGTGGATGTAACGGCGTCTCATTAATGGCTTCTGATTGTTCTGCGCTCCAAATACGGCAATTTTGTATGTTGACGTAGCCGTTCAACCAAAACTGAGCCTCATCGCTGAACAAGATTTTTCGGTAATCTTGTTTTCGGCCCATATGCCAAATGTACGACGCGCATGATGATCACGCGGTTATAACTCTTGCACGAGCTGGATCCTGTAAGCTCATAAACCCAGATCTTTTCGTAAAATCTTTGTTAAGTGGATGGACAAAGCTCTAATTGCTGTACACGTCAGAGGATAGACTCATTTACATCTTCCTCAACACTGCGCTCTACAGCAGCAACAGCCTCTTCAGTGCGCACTGTACGATGTCTCTGCGAATGTATATTATCAATTACAGTATGCGTGGTGGAAAGCGTTTCATAGTTACTCAAATAACTTGCTCTGATGATCGATTATGTCGATCGTCAAATGGACATAGCCGACGATAAATTTCGCGAACTAAACCACGATTTTCAAAATAAATTTGCACGATTTGCAAAGGTCGTTCTGGTTTAAATATGTTCATTTTGAAATGGCAAAACGTGTTGAGTAGAAATCAGTTTATCAATTGTCAAAATGGTTGTCAATCCTCTAGAAAACTCTAGAAAAAACACCCCTTATATTAACATATAATTTTCGATGTCACTTCACATACG
The DNA here is from genome assembly GCA_935421215.2 of Melolontha melolontha. Taxonomy (NCBI): domain Eukaryota; kingdom Metazoa; phylum Arthropoda; class Insecta; order Coleoptera; family Scarabaeidae; genus Melolontha; species Melolontha melolontha. The sequence goes on along the minus strand of OW285237.1, from coordinate 132,738,640 downwards.
AAATAAATAAACTTTTTAAATCTAAAATAATAAAACTTTTTACCATTCTTTTCCCATTTGAATTTCTGACATCCTCTTCAAACTTTCCAAGTGCGTTTGCTGATTCCACATGTCCCAGTCTTCCCTTAAAATTATTCGTTAAATAGTTTTTTCCGTTTCCGCCAAAGGCGGGCGACCTGTATATTGTTCCAACATTTGACTTTACTTTTCTATCAATTTATCTTAGTCAATATACAGCTATTATTATTGTATTCGATATAATTTGGTATTATTGAAGTAAAAAAAAATTACTATTTTTCTTCTTCTTCTTCTGTTTAGAGTTGGACGCCGGCACGTGCAGGTACTTCAGCTCAGTGCTCAAAAGTGTAAAATTTACTGTTAATTGCGTACTATTTTAAACACTAAATATTTAAATAGAGAAAATTTTGAACTATAAATGCATGTAAAATATTAAAAGGGCGTTAATAAAGTTATTCTTAAAGAAATTAATAATTAAATTATATAGACATCGTTATTTTTTAGTACTAATGTTAACTTAATCTTTTTTCTCATTTACGCAGGTATAGTCTTTCGACCAAGTATGTTGTCCGCCGTCTACTTGCTGCTGTTGTTATATTCAGCAATAGTGCCTATTCCAACAACAAAAACTATGGCTGGCCATACCGGAATCTACCTCAAAGTACTGATTAGTATATCCATTATAGGCTTCCTTCTTCAGCTAGCATTCCAAATTGTACTGCTTTCAATGCCTCCGTACGGTAATTTCTTAATTGTAAGTTTGCCTAAGTAACAAGAATTGATGAATATTTATAAATGTATTATATTTTAGAATTGTAAAATGCCCGAAACAATCTTAACATACTGCGGTTTCGTCCGACTCGATGCCGCTAGTGGTATAACTATAACAACATGGGTCGCTCCGGAAATAGTGATGACTATTACATCTATCGGAATTTACGTTTTTTGTCACAAACTGACTGTATCTAGCTTGGAAGTTGAAACGGAACAAGGAGAGCTTCCACAGAAAACAAAACCCAAGAGGAATTATGCTTTTTGGGCTGCATTAGGTAAGCGAATTAAGTTTTACATTAAGTTTTACAAAAGAAGAGATGAGCGTATAGTTAAAACCGCAAAGTAGTTATTGATCTATGCAAAAATCACTTGCTCACTTTCAAAATGGTCTCTAATGCAGAAAACAGGTCAAATCTTCAGTGAATTCAAAGCTGTTTTTCAATACCTACAGTTTCTTCGATTTTATATCAATTTTGTGTAAAAATATTCTAAATGCTAATAAGCCACCAACAATTTTCTTTTTATTATATTTTTTTTAAATTTGATTATCAATGTATAAAATTGAATTTACTTAACCGATATATCATTTTGTGGAGAAAACTGGAGAAGCCTGATCTAAATTTTTTGCTGTTCATTTTTCTGATCAATTTATATTTTTTAAGCATTTTACTTCATATTGATAGAAACACACAAAATAGAAAATAATATATTGAATTTTTTATATCTTTTAATGTACAGCTAGGTTCATTAAATTTTGGTACGACTCTTATAGCGAATTTTCCAAATTTTTATGTGTTGTAAAGCGAACTGTTCAAAAATGTCGCAAGGGAGGTTATTTACAGAACGATTTTTCTTTGTTAAGGTGACTGACTCTCTTCTTGAATTTTTAGAATTAGGTTGTATGTCTATATTTTTTTGATGAGAAACATCTAATGACGCGCAACGGGGATATACTCGACTCTTGGATGCCATCACGGGACGACCACTCAGTCAGGGCTCCCCTCTCTTCGCCATACCGCTAGCGCTTCCCTCTCTCTGTAGCGCGTATACTGTGTGTGCGTATATATCGGTGAAATATATAACCTGTATGTAAGGTGGCGCCTCCTCTCTCCGCTATCCCTATAAGCTATACACTAGGCGTTCGTCGCTTTTACGTGTGTCTGTGTCTATCGGTGCGCGCTATAGTCGCTTTATTTGTGTACCCAGCATCGTCTCAAGCTTTAATTTCAATCGGAGCGTCCTTTCGAGCGTAATAAAGTTTTCCAACCGAATACGTTGCAGCTTTTTTTATTACAACAGTATCTAGTTACTCCCAGTCCCAAATCTATACTCACCAGTGTAAATCTTAGTATAAAGAACATGATTAATTGTTATAAGTTAGAGAATTTCAAATACAATTAATAATTATAATTAGAGAGGTTCATTCGAGTAAGATTCCATCGGCGTAACATCCTACGAGTGAAATACGCTCAACGTTGTCTGGCGGTAACTGACAAAATAACAAGCGATCAAATAAATCCGAAGTTGAAGTAGGTTGTGCATGAAAAAATGTATTTTCTAACTTAAGCGATTCTAATATCAACATACATGCATACATATTAGTCAATGTTAACATTTGATATTTAGTTGTCAACGCTGACATTTCACATAACTTTAAACGTATTTCAGCAATTGTAAAATTAAATTATTTTTATAAACTCAAAAAAATTTGTTTACTTTACTTTATATTCCCTTCTTTAAATAACAATCGATTTCAATGTTTCACATCTGCCAGGTGTCCCGTGACGGCTAATTTGTTTTATATTATTTCCATAGACTATAAAAAAGATTTATGGTAATATCTGTATGAATAAAAAAAATTCATCTATTTCTTTTTATTAACTATGTTTATTTTCAAGTTATAAATAATCATCAATATATTGAATAATCAACTAGTTAGATGAAAACACAAACAAAAAAAATAAAAATTCAATATTTGGCATTATTCGTTGCTAACGTCTTCCCATAAGGATGAAATTAATGGAAGGATGACAGAGATGTTTCGCACTTTCTGACAAAAATCTGCGTTGGTGTAGGTTATTTGAAATTATACCTCAGACATTTTCTATAGGGTTCATGTCTGGGCTATAACTGGCCTCAAGAAGTGTTCCGACATTGTTTTATTGTGTCCATCTCATAACAATGTTGGCAGTATGGATTGAACAGTTGTCTTTTTGGACGACAAAATTATTTTCTGGAAAAACCTGTTCGACGCTTGGTACTCCATACTACTCCCAATTCCTCTTGATGAAATCCACCCCCACACATTGACGCTGAAATGATCAGCTGCTCGGTAGTGATTCACATACCATGGATCGAATCTGGCATTGCCTGGCTGATGCACTTTAATTTTGCCTTTTTTAGATGACTGAAAAAGTTTTTCGTCGGTAAATATCACACGGTTCCAAAAATCTTGGGCTTCTACAGAGCCCAAGATTTTTGGAACCGTGTGAGGAGTATGGAGAATTTAGTGCAAAAAGCAAACAATATTGTTTTTGTTGCGGGGTGAGTTCTGTTTTAATAGCTGCAAACCGGTACTTTAAACGAGACCTTTGTATTCTTCTTAAAACGGTTGTTTTACTCCCTGGAAACTGAGACAAAATTCTTGCTTGCTTTGCTGTTTGAAATAGGTCCTCTTCCAGTACTTCTATAAGAGTCGCACCTTCTTCGTGTGTGGAAACTCTCGATCTGGCTGATCCTCCTCGTTCTTTCTTCCCTCCATTTTTTGTTGATTAAGAATACAGTATTACGGGCAATATTAAAATGATCTGTCACTGCTGCAAGTGACCATCCGCTTCTCCAGCTTCGTTACAATCCGTGCTCTCATCTCTTGGTAGTATGTAGGGCCATTTTCGAAATTTACTGACATAAATTTGAAACTTTTGACTGACACTAGGATTCTGGACATTGAAGGCGGCGACATGTTTTTGCCAACGACATTTTTTTAGTAAAAAGACCGATTTATACATGAGCATTTTAGCGTAGCTAAATTTAATGAACGCAGCAGTACATCATGCTTACATTTGATTTTTAAATTCCTACACTATACCCAACGCATACCAATGCGCATTGGAGACTTCTAAGTACTGACTCTTAATTCGGATTTTTCCTTGTCCTCATAAGCATTCGACGGAAGAAGTGACTATGCTAAAGTGGCTCACCGCTGCATGTCAATCTTTTACGACGAATGTTTAGGAGAAATTTCTCAAGGCATCTGTGGGTAACTGAGTTACTAGAAGGAAACTCTATACATTGAAACGTGCAATCCACTACTCGTAGCCAACCTCGTTTTCGAAATAAAAAAATTAAGATTGAAAAGTAATTTATTACTAGTTTAAATACTCTGATAGATTTACGTTAAAAACATATCGGTATACGTACACGTGGATATACACGCATACTAATTCGCATTGGAATCTTTAACGTACGGACACGTGTTTCGAACTGTCAGATGTCTCATGACATCTGACGGCCAAGAGAGGCACGCTGGTGACGGTTTCTGTGAATAGCTAAGCTACTAGAAGAAAACTTTAGGCGTTCAAATGTGTAATCCACTACTCGTAGCCTAGATGCCTCTAATATACCATGTAAAAAATAGTATATCGATATTTTACTAACATTAAGTGTTTAAATATGATAATACGAGGGATATCTTTTTAGCGTTATTATAAAATAGAATAGTGGATCGACTCAAAGTGCTTTATTGCTTTTCAAAGAATTTTCCACCAAAATTGATGCTTCTGCATTCGTTCAAACCAATTGATAAGGCAGTTATTCCAATATTCAGTTGGGACAGTCAAGATTGCCGTTTTGAACGCAATGAAATCGTCGACCACGCATTCCATTCTTGATCTTTAGAAAGACAAAAAAATCGTTGGGACTATATGGAGAATCATCTAATAATTCGATATTTTGTTGCTCCAAAAATTCAATTGTCTTTCGAACTGTGTGCGAACTCGCATTGTCATGATGCAAGCTGATTCGCTATTGTGGGTTGGTATCTTGGAGCATGTCGATTATTTCTGGCAAACAAACGGTGGTATACCAATTCGAATTAACCGTTCTTCGATCTTGCAAAGGAAGATGACCTGATTTTGAGACAAACATTGCGACCATCTTTTTCGACACACTTCGAACGGATAATTTTTGTTCTGTTCACCTTAATCATTATGGGAATAAATTCATTATTCATCGCTATTCACGGTGCTATAGGCGTTTTTTGAGTTTCCATTATTGAACCAGCTCAAAGCCTTTCGGCACCAATTAACGTGACCCGACTTCTCACAACCAGTTTATCATATAGGTTCGCTTGGATTGAGGTCTTTGAAATAACCATGGATGTCTCAATTTCACGATATGTCACATGTCTATCTTCCTTAATCAGGCGGCGCACATCATCGATGTTTTAGGTGACTGCTGTTCTTAGCGGACCTGTCCTGAGATCATCGCTGATATTGGTGCGTCTACGTTGGAATTCAGAGTACCAACGTGAAATTGTCGATTGATGCGGTGCTTCATCTTCAAGAACAGAAACCAACTCAGCAAGATATTGCCGTCGAGTTAATCCTCTCCAAGAGTTGTAAAAAATTATTACGCGAAAATTTTCTCGACTCAATTCTATTTTTCGGCCAACTTATAAACTTTAAAAATTCACTGACTAAATCGCTTGTCGTATCTTGATGAAACTTAAGATTTAGGTTAACGAAAGATTGAGATTAATTTTGACACCTGACGTTTTATTACTGGTGCCCTCTATGAGGCTATATGCAACACTAAAAAGATATCCCTCGTACGTATATGTTAAAAACATAGTGTTGGAAGATTTTGAAAATACGAGGTACTACCTAGAGATTCCCGGAATTTGAAAGTGGCGCGCAAAGCGACAGTAAAGCTCTATATCGCTAGATGGTGTGAGATACGACTACACTAAGTCAGTCTGTCAAACGGTACTTTGCTAGGTGGTGTCAAAAATTTTTTTGTTTACGTTTGTTGAGTTGTGTTGAGTTATTCTGTGACACTACAATGTCTGATGTGAAAGAGCACAGAATGTGCATCAAACTCTGCTTCAAACTTGATAAAACTTTAGTGAAAACTCTAAAAATGCTTAGACAAGCGTTTGGTGAAGATTCCTTAGGCCAGAGGCAAATTTATGAGTTGTAAAACCGTTTTAAAGTGAACATGTGACAGTTGAAGATGAGCCTTCCGGTCGTCCATTGATGGAAAATACTCAACAAAATGTGGCAAAAGTTTGACAGCGTATTCTGTAAAACGAGCTAAACATGTGGCGTGTTGTTGCGAAGTTTATGCCAAGGTTGCTCAGCATTGAACAAAAAACGGCACCGTGTTCATGTGTGCAGAGAACTGAAAGAAGCTGTCGAAAGGGATGCGAACTTCAGTACAGAATTATTACTCGCGAGGAATCAAGGGTGTACAAGTTTGATCCTGAAACAAAGCAAAAGTCACCGCAGTGGAAGACACCATCGTCACCACGACGAAAGAAAGCACGGCAAGTTTGGGCGCCGTTTAGAGATGATTGAGGAGATCCAGACTAAATCGCAGGCAGTGTTGAATACGCGAAGACTTCCAGCACTGCTTCCAGTCATAGACATGACGCTGGGATCGGTGTATTCATGCTGAAGGAGAGTACTTTAAAAGGGATGGTAGTGAAAAATGACAATTTATTGCTTTTTTCACAGTTCAGAAATTTCTGGGTAGCACCGCGTATATGAATTTTAATTCTGAAAGATTTCTGCCCTGGTAGATATTAAAGTGTGTGCTGAAAATTGAGCTCCGTATTTAAACCCGAATATCTGGGAACGTACGAGCAAATAATTTGCAATTTGCAGTAAAACTGCAAATGAGCGTCACTAGTAATAATGAAATTGACTCAGTAATCTATAGCAGTATTGATAAGATCAAATTTCCGCGCAGTACAGCAAAACATCAAGTAAGTAAAAGAAATGAACAGTTTTATTAAAACACATCTAAACGTAAAAGAAAAAAGAAAGAACTTGCTTATACAGAATTATTAGCATCATGCAATTGGATGAATATAACCAGATGAAGGAAGAGAAAGAGAGAAAATTTTTAAAAAGTCTAAAAAGATAGTCGTATCACCAAGAAAAGCAGAAGAGCCACAGAGAAACATGTTGTAGGAGGTAATGGGAATGCTAAAAGGAGTTGCCGTTGATAAATAAGAAATAAAAGCGTTAAGAGACAAACAAGAAGAATCTAAAATAGAAAGAAAAGAGCTAAAAGAAATTAACGAGTTCGCTAGAAAAGAAATAGACGATTTAAAGGAAAAAGTTTTACATGAAAGTGAAAAAATAGTGAAGCTAGAAAAAGAAAAAAGAAGAAAAAACATAATAATGCAAGGTCTAAGATGAAAATGATCTAAGCAAACTTAAAAAGAGTTTGAATAATTTTATGGAGTAGGAATTTGGAATTGCAATGAAAATAAATATGTCTAGAAAAATTGAATAAAAAATATGCTTAATAAAATTTAATAACATGGAAAATAAAAATTTTGACATTCCTGACAAAATTTCTTAAAGAAAAAGTCAACATTTCCTGTTAGGAAATATTCATTTCCTTACTGTAAGGAAATGATATTTCGTTACAGTTGTTAGTGTTCTACATAAATGATTGAAAACACGTTGTTTATAAGGAATTAATTTATACATATTTCGAAAACCTCAATGCATTGCAGAATACATTTTCAAATTATTTTGTTATATTTACAGTTATTTGACAGTTAGTACAATTATTGAAAATTGGAGGAACATTATTAGAACTATGAGAAACATTTTGGACAACATGCGAAGTAGTAGGGTTATTTTGTTGAATATTTTGTACTGTGAAAATTTTATTTGCCACCTCAACCTTATTGTTAAATTATCAGCACCAGAGTCAACTAATATTGTTGCAGAAGACCGACGAAAGCAGTGATCAGTATATTCTGTCGCATTTTCCAAATTCAAATAAGTAGCAACTATTTTAGACATTTTTCTAAATTGATGTATTCCTACCACTTGTCTACAACCCTTTCCGCTTTGATATTTAAAGAAAAATCGCTCACTGTTCATATTTTCTGGTCTTAACGAAACATACTTCCGATAAACATTCAAGTACATCTGATTAACTACAAATGATCTTGGTTTGTTGGTCTTCGAATCAGGTATGCTAATTAAAAGCTTTGATTCAAGGTCTTCTACATCATGTAGAGTCATTCGGACTAACTCATCCATTCTACAGGCCCCAGAAATACCAATTATTAAAGCCACCTAAAAAATAAATAAATGTGTAATCTAAATAAAAATTAAAACCTTGTAAATTACCTTAATCATTAAATATTCTTTATCTGGAGCTTCCTGGATAAATTTTTCGATTTCTTCCTTCGTTAAAATCTTAGATTTCTTTGGCCTATAACCTTGAGCTTGCCGTTTCAATAAAGAACGAAGTTTTGAATATGTAGATATATCTGCATTGTGTTTAATTGCAAGGGTTGACTTCAACATTGAATAATTCGCCCATAATGTTGAAGATTTCATCTTTAAACAAAGGTCTAGAAAGTATGCCATTACAACATTTTCCGAGAAAGAACTCGTGTTTTTACTCTTGCGATAGTCCATAAAACGTTTATATACATATTCGTACTTTTCTCTTGATTTCTTTGGCAATAATTCTAATGAAGCAGTATTCACTACCTCAACCAGCTCTGGAGGAGTTCCAGATATGGAAAATTCATCATCACATATCATTTTACACTGTTTTTCTATCGAAAACACCAGCAGTTAAATTTATATGCTCATTATTAGTCATTTAACGTTTTGTTGTTGAAGTTACGTTTATAACTTGGCTACTTATTTTTTAAAAGTAAACGAACATAAAGTTAACCAGAGAACACTTTCGAATCATAATTTATTATGATTTTAAAATAGGTTTAAGCACTTATGAGTATAAAGAGAGTTTAGATTCAGTTTTTAGTGAACAAGCACCTTCCTCGGCTACAATTTACCGATGGTATAAGGAATTTGAACGCGAAAGGGATTTTGTTGAGCATCAAAAAGGAGCAGGGCGTCCTCCTACGGCTGTGTCCAACAAAAAACACTGCTGCTGTTAAAAAATAATAGCAATAAAGCCACATATGCGGTAATAGAGCATCAACTCAAGATTGCATCCTCATCTGTTAAAACTATCATACACGATCACCTGCATTTAAAAAAAGTGGTAAGTCGTTTTGTTCCGCATCACCTCTCTGACTTCCAAAAAGCATAACGTGTAAGAATTTGCCATGAAACTTTAAATTTCTTAAATAATGGCGGGTACCAATTTTTTTCCAAAATAGTGACAGGTGACGAAACTTTGAGCATATTTGAAATAAAATCCTAGAAAATATTAACCCTGTTTTTTATTCTCGATAATTTCTGCTTGTCCCTCCTAAATAGCAGAAAATAAGGCTAGGCATATGCAATGTTGGAACCTCTTTAACTGAAGGAGCCTTAAAGCATTTAATTCGAGGAATAACGAAGTATAAGATAGATGTACATTAGCAATATAGGAGCCAAAGCAAAAAGTTAAAATAATATTTGATTAGAAGTGGAAGACCGTATATTATTCAAAAACGGAACGGATAATAGGGCTTTTGGAGTCGGATTTATAATTAATAATAACTTTAAAAATGATATTATTGAATTTGAAGGAAATTTAGATTGAACATCTAGAATATGAATTAGACGGAAATTTAGAAAGTTATGTTTAGTAACTATCCGAAGAAAAAGACACAAAAATTAAGACAAGGTTCTGTGAGGATTTGTAGAGACTTGTGGACAAGATTCCGAGATTTGACATAAAATGTTTACTGAGAGATATGAACGACAAAAGTCGGGAGAAAGGAAGAATTTATAAATGCAACAGAAGGCAAAAGCAGGCATATGATTAGCATTGACAATAGGGTGGATCAAATTGTATAGACCGATTTTTCTCCATAAAATGTATAGCAAAAAAGTAATTACTGATAATTCTGAGTAAAATTGCTGAAGAAGTTATAGCTCTAATTCTGATTTGGAGCCCCGAAATTTTCAAAATATATATTTTCCTTAATAAATAAAAAAAAACTTAGATATTAACAGTGATTCTGAAAGATGGCAGAAATATCTTTCCAACAAGCCTATTCTGAGCAATCTACTGTAATTATATAGGATTTTAATGAAAATAATATGTAACTATTAAGGAAAATATCTATTTTGAAAATTTCGGGGGCTCCAAATCCGACTTACACCTATGGTCTCTTCAGCTATTTTACTCACAATCACCTTTAGATTGCTTTGCTATACGCCTTATCGAAAAAAAAATTGACACACCCTAATTGACAATGACCGAATATTAATAAAGTTTGCATTAAAATATGCAAAAAAAAAACGATGAAAACTCCGAATGGAAAGATAATGAATGAAATCGATTATGTCCTGTGAGAAAGAAAACAGATCAGAATCATTAAGGATGTGAGAAGTCTTACAGGCGCGGATGCAGACACTGACCATATACAGGGTGCGGCAAAAAGGTAGGTAGGATTTCAAATAGTGGTTGCTCGCTTTGTAAAACCGGCAACACTGTGCACGCGGTCGCGTTAGGTAGACAAAAGTATGCAATTTTCAGTTATCGACATGGCTTGGAGCGGAGTGCATCGTGCTTTCGTTGTCGAGGAGTTTATTAGAAATAGGGAATCTGTAATAGCGACGCAGCGTGCCTTCCGTAATCAGTTTGATGTTGTTCGGCATGGCGCGGTTCCGGATGGAAGAACAATTCGTCGGTGGGTTCTAAACTTCAGGGAAACAGGTTCTGCGCTTAAACGAAAATCTACTGGCCGACCAAGGACAGTAAGAACACCGGAAAATGTGAATGCAGTAAGAGATTCCGTACAACAGTCTCCTAGGCGTTCAGTCTCCTAGGCGTTCAGCTCGTAGGCATGCAGCTGCTTTGGGAATTTCCGATAGAAGTGTTCGAAGAATTTTACACAACTCACTCCAAATGCATCCGTACAAAATGATGGTAGTGCAGGAATTAAGAGAAAGAGATTTTGAAACCCGTACAAATTCATGCCGGGATATTCTTCAAAACATTCCCCGAGGCGCTGTATTCATGTCTAGCGATGAAGCTCACTTTCATCTATCGGGTACCGTAAACAAGCAAAATTTCCGTTATTGGTCGGCAAATAATCCACAGGAATTACATGAGCGACCACTTCACAGTCCAAAGGTTACCGTCTGGTGTGCAATATCTGAATTCGGCGTGTGGGGCCCTTACTTTTTCGAAGAAGATGGAGTAACGGTAACAGTCAACGGAGATCGATATTTTGATATGATTAACAATTTCCTGCGTCCAAAAGTTAACGAGTTGAACGAAAATCACCGAGAACATCTTTGGTTCCAGCAGGATGGTGCTACATCGCACACCACGCGTCGTTCACTTAATCTTCTTCAAGACATGTTCCCAAACAAAGTGGTGTCTTTACGGGGTGATCTCGCCTGGCCGCCGCGTTCGCCTGATTTGTCGCTTTGCGACTTTTTTCTTTGGGGTTACCTCAAATCGAGAGTTTTTACACATCGTCCGCGGACTTTGGAAGAATTAAAGGCAGCCATAAGACAAGAAATTGCCGCAATTTCCCAAGAAATGATCCATCGGGTAATGACGCGCTTCCGTGAGAACCTACAAGAGTGCATCGACAATAATGGCCGTCATTTAAAAGATATCATTTTTAAAAAATAACGCTCCTGAATGGCATGAAATGTAGATTTAAGAAATAAAATATGAAATGTTTGGTTTATGTGGTTTGGTTTTTATTGACATCCCAAATAGTACCTATCATTTTGCCGCACCCTGTATTAGTTATTACGGAGATGAAACAACAAAGACCACATAAAATTAAAAGAATAGAGAATAGGCAATAAAATTTGAACAAGAAATTACAGTAAAGCTAGAAGTCAAATCCCTTAAAAAGCAGATAGAAAAGGTGATTGATTGTCGTCAAAGAGATAACTGAAAGTATCCAAGCATACTTTCAGTTACCTCTTTGAACCTGAAAACGATAAATAAACAAATGGTTTGGCGAAAACACCAAGCAAACACTAAAATAGAGAAATAAAGCAAGGCTGAAATTAATGGACGAATAGAATGAAGAGAATAAGAAAAAATATAAGTAGATAAGAAAAGAACAGACTCCAAGAAGACCTTACTAACTGATTGATTGGGGAGATACGTGTTGAAACTTCATTAAAATAAATAATAACACAATATTTTGGTTTAAAAAAATATATAATATAGACACTACACATGTGTCGTCACACGGTGACTTCATCAGGTGATGATAAATTTATCGGCCTTACTATTTAAAAAACAAAGAGATATTTTTAGTTAGGTGTTAAAGAGGAAAACCAAACAAGATTTACCGAGTATTTTAGAGGAATGGGAGGAGGAGCAGGTGCATGTAGAAGAAGATAAAAGAATCTGTAAAAGTACCAATAAAAAGGAAATGGAGAACGGTATAAAAGAATTAAAAAATAATGGGAGTGCCGTTGAGAATAAAATTCTAGTGGAAATGATAGGAGTAGTTCAGTGGCTAGTTTACACATATAAAGAAAATTTATAAAAAACATATAGTAAAATATAAATTTTGGTATTTTACATACGCCAAGACGCACCTTCATACTTGCTTTTAACATATCAAACATGCCAATTTTTATTTATTTTTCTATTAATTTAAATATTAAATATTTAAAGCGCGCGTATATATATTTTGTCAGTCGCCACCGACGAGCACACTTCTCTCGTGGGATGTTACGCCGATGAGATGTTACTTATTAGTAGAGATCGGACACATCGGGTTGAAATGGACGTCATTACGACGGACGATATAAATAGTCTAGTTACTATTTATAACGTCCGTCGTAATGACGTCATTTCAACCCGACGTGTCCGGTCTCTACTTATTAGACAAGAAAAGTGACCATCAACCCCTGTGTAAGTCTTCTTGATCATGAAATATGAACAGTTCAAAGAAATTCATATTCAAATTTAGGTATAAATGTATACGTGCATGTATACGGTCAGTGACCTCAAATACCTTGGGTAAAATCAACAGGAGGAATATTTTTTAATAAACAGCTTCTTTAAAAGTTGTTTTCTATTTTTTATTGCTAATATTATGTGTAACAAAACTTATTATCTGACTACGTATATACATACCAAAAATAGTTATGATGTAATTACAATATTACTTGCTATCTTGCTATCTTATTTCATAAATGATTCAGAAATATTGTTTACAAGTTCAACTCTTATGCGAGAATATTTGTATACATATAAACTTAAAAAATTGTATTAATTTGCACTTTAAATGATATTACATATTGAGAATTATGTGGAAAAATTGTTTTGTTGACCTAAATATAACGCATGCTAATTTTATATTCTAGATATACATTCGAACATATACTGTATGTCTCCGGATTGAGTTTACAAGAGGAAAAAAAAATTTTATTTTTGATTTTACAAAAAAGTGCTAAAGGAATAAAAATTTTTACTTAATTTCAAATGACCAAATCTGTAATTAGAATTACGAAACTGTCAAACCCCTATTTAGAATTACAAATTTTTATTTTTTATTTTCAATCACAAAAAAAAAATAATTAGGCTAGAAGCAATAATGTTTAAAACTATTCTATTAATTCGCCACCCCTTTCAGCACACAATTCGACTCTAAGCCGCAGTTCCTTGTAACTGTTGCGAATTTCTTCAAGCGTCAAGGATGCAACAGCATCTCTAATGCGATTTTTTAATACAGTTCATAAAGTGTAAGTTTTCAGTTCAAGGTCAAATTCGAAGCATATGATTCAAATCAGTACTGCAGAGTCAAATGAAGTCAGTATTCAATCGCGGAAGCAACCGTTTGTCATCATAAAATATAAACGTCATGTTTCAATATTATCAAAATGTTACTTGTAATATAACCAAAGAGAGCATATACATAACCTACATGTCAAAATAATAATAATAATAATTGGGAACATTAATAGTTCAAAAGTATTGTTTCTTTTCTAGTTCTGTATAAATATATTCTATCCAAGAAAACTATGCCGAAATTATTACTTTAATATTTGAACAAATTATTTTAAATGTTATTTATAATTATATACTCAGGAAAATATTCGATCAAAAATTTATTTAAAAAGAAATATTTCAAGTCAGATATCAATAGTGAAATGCATAGGTATTGAAAAGATCTTTAGTGTTAAAAATGTTTGCATTATTAAGAATGACATACCTACCAAAATCATTTTCTTGCACTATATCTGGGTTAAGAAGATTGGGAATGTATTAATTTGATGAATAATTTAGATTTCTACTTAACTTATATATTGTTTATATTTTAATTAAATTTAAATATATTGGAAAAGAATGTAAAAGTTATGTTCGTAACTCTTTGAAAAAGAATTAAAACCTTTTGAAAGTTGTAAATATATGTTGTCAAATTACATTTATAAAATAAAAGAAACATTTATATAGTCTACATTTAATATTTTATTGTTTCTTAAGAAAATAATGGTATAATAATACAATCCAAATCCATATTATCCTTTATTAGATGAAGATAATATTTAACAAACACATGAGGATTTTCTGATAACTACATTTGATAATTTTGCAGGTTAGTACACTACTAATACAAAAAAAAAAACAAACTACACCACCAATAAGAAAAAAACAAACTTCATTCATATAAAACTTTGCCACGAGATCTTTATCATGTAATGTTTCGTTGAACCAGTGGCAGTAATTTCTTCGCTGCTTTATATTATGTGCATGCAAATGATACACATTGATGGTTTTTATGGCAGTATTAATGTAACCATATTAAACTTCTACAAAATATAAATATAAAAATATTTTGTCAAAATAAGATAGTTACCTGCTTATTAATGTTTAGTGAACTTTTATAGAAGTAAACTTCCCTGTTTCATCCAAATAAATCCTCAAAAATATTACTTGTATTATTTGCAATAGGTATGTTATTTTTAATGTGAATGGAGTATATATTACAAAAATGAATGAAAACTAGTCAGTTTTTGATTCTGACTCAAAACTTGAGTCATTTACATTATTATTGGAGCAATCTCTGCCCTATCAAGAAATTGCTCCCGCTCATGCAATTTTTTAATAAATTTTCCGTATGCCTAGCACAATTATACCAAGTAATTTCATCACACTGTTGCAAAGCTTCATTCCACATTTCTTTAACTCTTTCATCTGAATAACCATTTCTTCCAATATTTAAATTATAATAGTTTTTAACCTTAGTCCAAATCATTTCAATTGCGTTCTAGTCACAATGGTACAGAGGTAATCTTAAAACTTCATGTCCACTCTCACATTATTTCACCTATAATAAATATCTTCTCTTCTTTATGATATTTTACTAATTGAATTAATTCATTCTTAGTCATTGCAGGTGAACAGCTTCTATCTTTTTTTCTCAACCATTCCATAATTTCTGTTTTTTTGAGGAGGTATTTGGTTGTTTATTTTGACTAGCACTATGATAAGGAGCATTATCTATTATTATAAGTGATGGTACCTCAAGATTTGGTATAAGCTGATCATTTACCCATTGCTTAAAGGAGTCACCATTCATTTCTCCATGGTAATCACCAGTGATTGAATTTCATTGGTTGACTTCGCAGATATTTCTTGGTGAAACATTCTTGTAATAACTTGATTAATTATTAGAAAATAAAACACTTGGCTTAGTTTCACGACTTCTTTAATTAGATATACTTAACAATAAAAACAAAATCGAGTTATCACAAACACACAATTAGAATTCATAAATACCCCCTATATCGATGCAATTTTAAATATCAATTACCCTCATTCTCCCACCCATAATGAACACAGGTATATAAGTTAACCTTAAGTAGAGTAAGTTTAGTTTTAGATAGCTCTTTGATAATGGCCTAATAGCCGAAACAATTGTTAGTATATCTAATTAAAGAAGTCGTGAAACTAAGCCAAGTGTTTTATTTTCTAATAATTAATCAAGTTATCACCAGTGATTGTTTTTGATGGAAAAATCAGACTAACTCCTTTAATGAAGCCATTTTCTGTGCCAATATGTATAATAATAAACCGTTTACTATCATAGTCTTTGGGTTTCCTAACACTTTTATATTATCATTTTGCCAGCATTTCATTCTATTCTCTTTCGAAAAGATTCAAATTTCATCAAGGAACATAACTTGACGTAAAGTTGAATTTAAGTTATTCATATATTCCCTTAAAAATACATTTCTCATTCAGACTATATTTAATTTCTCTGTGAGCGCTCTCCTGTTACACTCTTTCTTATATTTATAACCAATATCTTTAAGCAATATTGCTAAAGTAGTTGTACATGTATGAACAAATTCTTTCATAGCCAAAACTGCTTAATTTTTTTAAGGTAAGATGTTTTTCTGAAAAATTTTAACATGTAATAAATATTTACAATATATTAAAAACATACTTTCTTTATACATGTCATAAACAGTATTTCGAACTTCCATTTTAGTTGCTTCTGCTAAGTCCTTAGTTTTTGGCTTCTTACAAGACCTTTTTTTGCTAGGAGATGATAAGACTGGATTCTCAATGTTACGATGTTTAATAGTGTAGACCGTTCTACTAGAAATATTAAGGGCTTCTGCTACCCTCTAAAATAAAACTTATTTCATAATACCGCCTTATCTAACTGATTATGTGAATTACCTCATGAACGCGGTCGATGGACATAAATGGTCCACCATTCTCCTTTACCCGTTAATAGGCTGTAAGATTTAATACAAGCTGTTTCGCTTGAGAACCAAGAGGTTTACTTGGCATCTAAGAAATATTCTGTAAAATAAATAGGTTAGAAATGTCAAAGTAATAATCAAACAATTTCGTACTTATTGCCATTAATTGATATTACTATTTATTATCAGTATTGTTCTCAAAAAACCAGATTTTGTAATTTTTGATAAACTAAATATTCAAATTGGAAGAATGCTTAACCTAGAAGTCAGAATACCGGAAACAAAGTCAATAAACAACAATATTGAAATAATTTGACAAGTCGAATATCATAAGACTATCTCCTAGACAACCTATCCTTTTCATTTAATATAATATTTCAAAGACGTACGTCTTAACTCAAAATGACAAACGTCTGTAGTATTACAGCGCGTGTTCATGTGTGTTAGAAAGAGATAAAGTACAATTTGCGGTTCACACTTGGGCAGTACGAACTGAAAACTTATACTTTATGAACTGTACTTCCACATTGTTAGGCAAGTTGTCCATGTAGACTAGTTGCTTTAACCGTTCATACAAATAAAAATCTAAAATAGTTAAGTCAGGGCTTCTTGGAGGCCACAAAACAGGACCATTCCAGCCAATCCAATTATTTTCGAATTTTTGATTGAGCCAGGCAGCTACGATGCGCGAACGGTGGGCCGGACAACCATCCTGTTGAAAATACATCCTCTGCCGATAAGCAAGTGGGAGTTCACTTAAACCATCCCAGAAAAAATTGCTCAACATTTCCAAATAATTATGCTGATTTACATTAGCATCAAAAAAATATGGCCCTATTATTCCATGATAAGAAACAGCACACCACACGTTTACCTTAACAAAGTATTGACGTTTTGATGCAATTCTAAAGTGAGGATTAGTATCACTCCAATAACGAACATGTTGTGACGAAACGGTACCATTGCTAGAAAAAGTTGCTTCATCGGAAAATACAATGCTTTTTGAAAATTTTGGTTCTCCATTATTTCATCTCCCATCCACATGCAAAAATAAAGACGCTTCTCATCATCTCCCGGTTCTAACGTATGATTAAAAAACGGTTTATAGGGGTATAATTTACGTTCCTTCAAAACTCTTTGAATATGGGATTTGCTCATATTCAGTTGAAGCGCCCGTCTCCGCAATGAAAGTTTAGGATTATCTTGCACCGAATCCAAAATTAAAACTGTAGTAGCATCATCTTCATCACGTACTATTTTCTTTTTCTTTAAATTCAGAACAGAACCAGTTTCCAAAAATTTTTTCACCAACTTCCTTATACCCATACGGGAAACAGTTACTTCGGGAAATTTTGTATTAAATTCTTCAGCAATACGACGATAGCTCTTTTCCCCAATATCGTAACATTGTATTAAATATATTTTTTGTGATAACGTTAACATTTTCACCAAAACTTACAGAATTACAGTTTGAAGTTATTTTTGACAAATAAATTAGTGTATGACATTTTCAAGTCAAAGGCTTCTACCATTAAAAAATAATAGATGCACTGCGATGAAAAAATTTAAAAAAAAATTTTTTAGAACATAGATAAGTGGTACTGAAATTCTAATTACAGATTTGGTCATTTGAAATTAAGCAAAATTTTTTATTCCTTTAGCACTTTTTTGTAAAATCAAAAATAAAATTTTTTTTCCTCTTGTAAACTCAATCCGGGGACATACGGTATATGTATGTATATGCATGTCTAGAAAATTTTAGTTTGTAAAAAACATTCTGAAAATTTTTAAATTAAAAAAATAGCAGAAAGTTTTTGTATTAATTATTCTGCGCATTAAAAAAGAAAAAGAATAAAAAAATTAATGAAATAAAAATGAAAAAGCAATACAGTGGTACCTCGGTATACGTCTGCTTTAGAATACGTCTCGGAATACGTCCTGTGTGGACGTGACAATTTTGCTCCGTATAGACTTCTGTTCGACATACGACATACATTTTTTTGTGAAAACTTTTCGTTGTTTTTAAATAATTATTTTTAAATATTATCTAATTTCGATGAAAATTTAATGTTTCGTAGTGCAACGAATGCCAATATGGATGACTAGGGTTGGTGTATAGACGCGAGTAAGATAATGGGTAGAATGTCAGTACGAGTAATGCTATAGAAGTAAACAATAATGGTTCTATAAATTTTTGTTTATTTTTTGCTGATTTAGATTTTTAAGTAAAATTTTATTAATACAATGGTATTTTTAATAATATAAAATATTATTAAAAATCTGGTGTGAAGAACACAAATGCAGGTTCACTATTAATATTTTCTGTGAACGTGTGCGAATATATCCTATCCCCAGAGACGTAGATACGTATTTCGCTTTTCTACAAGCTCATCGGTACGCCCCTGCTGGAGAAAGGATATTTCCAGACACATTCACAGAAAAGAACCACCTCGCCCTATCACCGTAATTATCCAGACCGAGCGCAGAAGTAAATTCGGCGTTACCTGTTGTCAGACAGCCGAAGTACCTCGCATACCGTCCACATAATTAATGTGAAGTAACGACGTCCTTCCAAAGGTTAGCACAGCCAACTCTCTAGAAAACTGCATTTTGTTTGTGCCTTCACTCATACTACTCCTAAACCGCATGTGTAATGTATCAGAATAATTGAAACATACATGAGTAGGTAAACCCCACCAGTTTTGTATAATACAATGGTATTTTTAATAATATAAAATATTATTAAAAATCTGGTGTGAAGAACACGAATGCAGGTTCACTATTAATATTTTCTGTGAACGTGTCCGAATATATCCTATCCCCAGAGACGTAGATACGTATTTCGCTTTTCTACAAGCTCATCGGTACGCCCCTGCTGGAGAAAGGATATTTCCAGACACATTCACAGAAAAGAACCACCTCGCCCTATCACCGTAATTATCCAGACCGAGCGCAGAAGTAAATTCGGCGTTACCTGTTGATTATTCTGATACATTACACATGCGGTTTAGGAGTAGTATGAGTGAAGGCACAAACAAAACGCAGTTTTCTAGAGAGTTGGCTGTGCTAACCTTTGGAAGGACGTCGTTACTTCACATTAATTATGTGGACGGTATGCGAGGTACTTCGGCTGTCTGACAACAGGTAACGCCGAATTTACTTCTGCGCTCGGTCTGGATAATTACGGTGATAGGGCGAGGTGGTTCTTTTCTGTGAATGTGTCTGGAAATATCCTTTCTCCAGCAGGGACGTACCGATGAGCTTGTAGAAAAGCGAAATACGTATCTACGTCTCTGGGGATAGGATATATTCGGACACGTTCACAGAAAATATTAATAGTGAACCTGCATTTGTGTTCTTCACACCAGATTTTTAATAATATTTTATATTATTAAAAATACCATTGTATTATACAAAACTGGTGGGGTTTACCTACTCATGTATGTTTCAATTATTCTGATAAAATTTTATTACTTTTATTAATCATGAATCGTAAAAAAGCAAATGATAGGAACACACAAAACTAAAAAAAATAACTAGAATCACTATGGAATTAAAAAAAAGAGTTGAAAAATGTGAAGGTGGCATGCGTATCCGCGACTTAACTGCAGCATACCATATACCGAAAACGGCGATATCGACAATCGTGAAAAATAAAGACATTCAATATGTTAACGTTGCCAAGGGGGTAAAATCAATTTCTAAACAAAGATCGGAGACATTAGATCATGTTGAGAAATTGCTTTTCCTTTGGATAACTGAAAATCAGTGTGCTTGCGATAGCCTGTCAGAAGCAATTATTTGCGAGAAAGCTAAAATGATACATTCCGATCTCATGAAAAATCAAGCAGGAACTAGCCAGGAAATCGAGATGCCATGGCTGGTTTACGAATTTCAAGAAAGGACCGATATTCACATTGTTGCGCGGCATGGAGAAGGAGCTGGTGCCGATAAAGTTGGCGCTAATGAATTCATTAAATAGTTTGGGAAGTTTGTGGAAAGTGAGCATTTTATTCCCCAACAAGTTTTCAATTGTGATGAAACTGGCCTGTTTTGGAAGAAAATGCCAAACAGGACCTATATCACACAAGAAGAGAAATCATTGCCAGGGCACAGGTCAATGAAGGACAGGCTAACTCTCTTGTTCTGTGGCAATGCTAGTGGGGATTGCAAAATGAAGGCTTTACTGATCTACCACTCTGAAAACCCGAGGGCATTTAATAAACATAACAGCATAACATAAACAAGTGTAAAAAGATATTTAGAGGATAACGACTTGCCTTTGAAGGCTCTCCTCTTAATGAATAATGCTCCTCCTCACCCACCAACCTTGAAGGATTATATCTTGTTCGAGTTCGACTTCAATAGTTTAAGGTTTCTTCTACCTAATACGACTCCTCGCATTCAGCCCATGGTTCAGAAGATCATAAGTAATTTCCACAAACTTTAGACTAAAGCATTATTCCAGAGGTGATTTCGAGTAACCTCTGAGACAAAATTAACCCTGAAAGGGTTTTGAAAAGATCATTTTAATATCGTGTATTCCTTATCGCTCATTGACGAAGCTTAGCAGGAAGCAGTAACTGAAAGGGACATCAAATCTGTGCCATCTATAGTGGAGGATATTGTTTCTCTGGCCAGATCCATGGATCTGGATGTATGTGATAATGATGTGGAAGAATTAGTAGTGAAGAGACACAATGAAGAGCTGACCACTGAGTTACAGGAACTGGGGAAGTATAATTATGACCTAGAATGGATACACTCCCTTCAAACTCAGAGAATGAAGAGATACAGGAAGCATCTTCTTCATTAATTAAAGAAATCCTTATAAAATGGATGGGCGTGAAAAATTTTTCAGAAAAATACCACCCCAACAAAGTTCAAACAAATCGCAATAGCATCGTTTGGGAAGACCAGACAATGTCACACTTTAGAAACATCCTGAGACGAAGACAGAAACAAAATTCTTTGGACAGATTTTTAATAAAAGTCAAACCAGTTGAGCCTAGTGAAAAGCGACAGAAGATGGAAAAAAAACCCAGAATGTCAGGTTTTATTGCAAGGGGACTTTTCTTTCACAGAATAGGATCTTTTTTTGTATTTTAGTATTAAGCAGAGATTAAATTTAAAAAGATTTATACAATAAAAACTCATTTTTTATTTATGTGTTTAAATTATTTTACAACCCCGCTAATGTAGGTATAATATCAATATCAATCTGAGGAAGACACCGTGTGTCGAAACAATTGTAATGGGATTTTCCCTCAACAAAGTGGAAATTAGGTAACATTGCTTTTTCATTTTTATTTCATTAATTACGAATTTTCATCACGTAAAGGCTACTTCGATTCAAAAAATATTACTTATTAATTCTAACACTATTAATGCTAATTTGTTGAGGTATAATTTTGAAATATCACCTTTCTTAAAATACACTTCAGTCCCTAATAATATTTTTAAAATTGTAATTTATAAAGGAAAATAAAACATATTTTTGAAAATATTCATTCAAGTAGTGGTTATTCCGTTCTATTTGTTTCTCTTATGCTAATACATAAAATTGACTATTTTGATATGTTGATTGATAATCTGTTTATTATTTTCTGGAACAGAAACTTTTGATGGTAGTAAATTTCTTACTATAAATAGTATTCAGAGTTCCGTTTCAATTAATTTCTTCGTTTCTCTTATCTACGTTTCAACCACTGCAGGAAGTCGTATTATCTTTTTATTAATTTGGAACCTTGTCATCAGAAATAGTCGATATTTACCGAATAATCATAACAAGTTATTTTATTGGAATTAGGTTAATAAACACAAGAATTTAGTGTTCTGTGTACATGGAAATAACCGCCTCCAAACTATTTCATCAAATGATTTTTAAGATATGCGTTAACTTTTATTACTTATTTAAATAGCTTGGAAAATTTAAATTAAATGTGGAAAAGCGTTTTCTAGAGAAAACAATATCTGGTAATAATATTTTTGTATATTTTTTTTGAATGAAATTATAAAAAAAATATAACAGGATGTAAAAAGCTACGGAAACTTACAGTCAGTTAGAAGGAGCATTTGATGAATGGTGATGACATCAAGCTGTCATAATAATGTATGTAGTTTGCTTAATTGCCAATTCAATAATACAAATATTACATATTTTTATTAAGTCACAACAAATAATTTATAATATTTCAAAAAATTAATTTCAGTTTATCATTTACAAAACAGTACAATAAGTAAAATAATGATTATATCTTACTTGACAAAAAGATTATAAAAACCAACGTATTTCACAAAATCACCTCCATTCAGTTCAAGGCAGAGATATGTTTTCTCATACTATTAAAAACGTTCTTCAATATCTCTCAAGAAATATTATTTACGGCCTCTTTAATTGCAATTCCGAAGTCATCTAAATTTTTAAATCGGTTTTGAAATTGTGTCCAAATAGGAAAAAAAAAATCAAAGGTGTCAAGTCTGGTGAATCGATCTGCTATAAACCAGTATTTATAAACCTGACATCATAAAATTATCGCAAATAATTAATTTTAGTATGTTCAGTATACCAGGTGATTCAGTTTGGTATTCGCCCACCTGTAACTTTTTTACCTTTAGAAAAAAGTATAATAAACCATAAATATTCGTAAATCCGATGGTAAAACCTATCGGATAGTATGATCAATTTATCTTTACGATGACATCTGTCAAAAAAGTGACTTGTCAACTTTTCTTTTTCAAATGACACACTGTATATTTTTTTGCACCATTTAATAGGTATTTTATTTCTAATTCCAAATATGTACACACTCTTTACTTTTGGATCGAGTAACAGAAATAATCACTAAAATAGTGGAGATATAGTAAGTTCTAGGAAAAAAATATTTACCCATGAAAATAATTTCAATTCACCTTTAACTGTCAACAACAAATATCACGGCGCGTCACTTAGTTGTAATTTCTTAAAAAAATGGCTGTGTATTCAAACCAAGAGAAGTTAGATATGATTTTAATCTATGGGGAATGCCAAAAAAATAGTAAGGTCGCTAGACGAATATACCAACAACGGTATCCAGAGAGATCATTGCCATCTGACAAATTATTTGCAAAACTAGCAAGAAATTTGGGTGCATTTGGAAGTTTCAAGAAGAAGAGAAGTGCTTTTAGACCAAGGACTACAAGAATTGAAGACAATGCAATTGCAGTTTTAGCTCGAGTAAGTGTTGATCCCCACATATCCATTCGGCAAATAGCCGATGAAACTGATATTTCTTTTTCGTCAATTCAACGGATTTTGAAAGATAATAAACTGCATCCATTTAAAATTCACATACATCAAGCTTTGCTTCCTCGAGATTACGACGAACGGGTAAACTTTATAGCCTGGCTGAACTATGCCCACGAAGTTGGGATTTTACATCTTATCATGTGGTCAGACGAATCTCGATTTCATAACAATGGAAAAGTTAATAGCCACAATTTCCACTATTGGTCAGAACATAATCCTTACTGGCTTCGAGAAACCAATTTTCAAAATGTTTGGGGAATAAATGTGTGGTGTGGCTTCCTTAATGGAAAAATTATTGGACTAAAATTTTATGAAGGCACACTCACGGCGGAAAGGTATCTACAATTTTTAAGGGAGGAATTATACGAATATATGGACGATGTTCCGTTACAAATACGGTCAAATCTGATATTACAACAAGACGGCGCACCAGCTCATGGGGGTAGAATTGTCACCAATTATTTAAATGAAGTTTATACTGGGAGATGGATTGGAAATCGTAGTGTGGAAGTAAAGTGCCCCCCCCCCAAGATCTCCGGATCTCACGCCACCTGATTTCTTTCTGTGGCCATATCTTAAGGGGAGGGGTTATACAACACCTCTAGTTGATTTGGAAGATCTGCAGAATAGAATAAAACATGAATGTCGTCAATTGACTCAAGAAGTTCTTTTGCGTGTCTGTACTCAGGAGGTATTACATAGGGCTGAAATGTGTCTTGAGATGAACGGTGCACATTTCGAGCATTTGATGAACTAAGTTTTTTGCTAAAATTATTAAATAAATTTTCCTAACAATTGTTTTCATCGTCATCTACTTGTTACGCATCTGAATAAACTTTTATTATTTATGTGATTGTTTTTTATTATTTTATCATAGTGATACATATTTGGAATTAGAAATAAAATACCTATTAAATGGTGTAAAAAATATACAGGGTGTCATTTGAAAAAAAAAAGTTGACAGTCACTTTTTTGACAGATGTCATTGCAAAGATAAATTGTTGATCCCATCCAATAGGCTTTGCCATCGGATTTACGAATATATATGGTTTATTATACTTTTTTCTAAAGGTAAAAAAGTTACAGATGGGCGAATACCAAACTGAATCACCTGGTATATTGATGATCCATCTTGTTGTAAGAACCCATTTCTTATTTCATTGTCAAACACCTGATTGATAAACGGCTCCAAAATCATTTGTTTATACCGACCAGTCTTTTGTTACATCGCAAACAGCATTACTCTAATGTCTTTATAAATACAGATTTTTAAACAGAACGCAAGAATAAACAGAGAGAAGAGCTTCAGGAATACAACAGAAGAATTAACAACAAACAATGGTGCCAAACAAATGCCGCTAATTTACGAATATTAAAATATTCTGATCTAAGGATTTTAATGTAGCTAACAATAGCCAGTTGATTTTACTCGCGGTGTATACGTTTCTTAACGATCCAATTTCTAATTCGCTAATTACCGTCAGTATTTTTTTATTTAAAAAATTCTTTTAAAATTTGTACCAAAGTTGTTATTTTCATACACTCTTTGTTTTGTATATTCCGAAAACTAATAGTCTATCGGTATTAAATCTAGTGAACGAGTCAACCTATGTAATAGTCCATAACGTCCGATCCACCTTCTTGAAAATTATGATTAAGCCAACGGGTATAGATGGATTAACGTTGTGAAGAAAGACTGCCTTGAAACTCAATTTCGAGGCATCGATAAAAAGACGCCATTCTTCGGAATGGTGTTTGGTGACCTAATGCCGACATTATTGCAGTATGGAAGATCGTCGTCGGTTGAAAAATTCTGTGATAATTCTTTCTGACGATTACGTTACACAGAAATATGCGTGTCTGGAGCTTGGGGTCTAGTATTTCTGCTTTAGTTTTTGAAAAATTCAGGTCTCTACTAAAATCATTTAATTCTAACTGACTTATTAGGTCCGTCCTCTTCAAATAGCAAATATTCATCAACATTGGTCGATAACTTGGAACTTGCTTCTTCTAGTTCTGTAACATTATATTTTTCACTCGAAACACCTATGGGTCTTGGTACTGGCAAGATTTCCGAATAAGGTACTGGACGAGCAGCAGAAGGCAGACTAGCATAACTAAGCAAAATTCTAATCTAAACGCACAATCTTCAGAATCGAAAGTGTGAATAAATTTAGGTTTGTAGACGTATTTTATTTTGTAATTTTTTGGTAACAAACTTTTGCTAACACCAAGTTTTGCAGCTCTTTTACGCTGGGATAATTTTCATCTACTGTTTGTGTAGCTAACAAAGTTAAGACATCTTCCTCGTTGTATTGTTTTCTTGTTTTATCCTGCTAGTTATAGAACCAGTTTGGCCAAATTATTTGACTATTTTTCTGAGGAACTAATTTGAAACATCATACTTGAGTAGGTAAAACCTCACCAATTTTGTAACACAAAAATATTTTTAATAATATAAAATATTATTAAAATCGGGTGCGGAGAACATAATATCAGTTGATATATTTTGTGAAAGTACATATATAATAATAATAATAATAAGTTTATTTTCTTTTTCTTTTACATCCATAATACAACGAGAATAAACGATAAAAAGAAATTAAATAATAATAAAAAAACAAATTCACAGCTAATAGAAAAAAAGTAGAGAAAAAAAAACCGCAAAGTTAAGTTTGGCTTTGAGAGTAAAACACCACAACCATTCCTCCACTTAACCTTGTAATACAAGTAAACTTACAACATAGATTCATGCCTAATCTAATTTAATTCAAAAATTCTGTGATGGAAAAATAAAACAAAAATGAAAATATAGAAATCACTGTAAGCTGGCGCAACACACGTTCAGAGAAGGACAATCCCTAGTTGCTGATGATCAAATAAATATTGGCGCAAGTGCTTTTTTAATGTAGAACATGGCAACTCCTTCAGGTTGCGAGGCAAAGCGTTATATATTTTATATATATTAAATATAAACGAGCGCTCGAATAGTAATGTTTTATGCAATGGTGGCGTAATCAATCCCTGCGATCTAATGTTGATGTGACGCACGTCCGTTCGGAAAGTTATTTTATTATAAAGGTATGATGGAACCCTGCTTATAATAATTGCGTGATACAGACAGGCAGTCCGTAGTACAGCTCGATTTCTCATATTCAACCACTTACAGGAAGACAAAGTGTGCGAAATATGTTCATATTTCTTAATGCCGTACGCAGACCACAAACACGAATTGTGTGCTCTTTGAATTCTTTTTTTATCATTAACATCTATGCATGGACCATACACATAGGAGCAATACATAAAAGGAGATAATACTAAGGCGTTGCACAAAGACAATTTAGCAGCTATGGACAGATAGGACCTATGCTGGTAGAGAAGTTTCAAATTTCCATACGCCTGTTTAATATAATTTGATACCTGCTTTCTATATCTGAACGTGGTGTCTATAAATAGCCCAAGATTTTTGGTTTCAGTCACTACAGGTACGATCTCACCAGCCATTGACAAACGAAAATTACGTGTCAACTCGATGCAAGTCGGCACATTACCAAAAAACATAACACCGGATTTCGAGGAATTAATACGCAACGAATGAAGTGAAGATATATCGGAGATCACATCCAAATCGCATTGAACAACATTAAGAGCCTCTCTAAAGGAATGCTTTGGAAATGAATAGTACACTTGCGTATCATCCGTATACATATTGTTATGAATTGTGATTTTGAAATTTGCTTATTCACAATTCACGACAAATCTATCCAGCTAGGATATTCAGTCGGTTTACTTTCAAAATGGGACTGCTTTCCTCTCAGGGTTCCAATTGGAAAACGTGGTTTTTCTCTTCTACAAATTTATAATGCGCCAGTAAAAGAGTATTGACAAATGTTACAATTATATTTCTTTACTTGTAAGCACAAAAGAAAAAAGGTCAAATTTAAAAAATACACACAATAAACTTTAAATGAATTTTTAATACAAAAATTTAAAAAAATAAAAAAGAATCTTTATAAAGTATAAAGACTAATATTGCCTCATTTAACAATATTATTAAGGTAAAAATATTGCATGGAAATGACCGCAGCATACGATAGTGACTTCCGATCAAAATTAAAACTAATAAATTACAAAGATGCTTTTTAATTTCTCCCACAAGAAACAAAATAAACAAACTGATATGACAGACCGAAACAAACTCTAACACATGTGCAACCACATGAAAAAATTTGCCCTTGATATCCCAAGCGTACTAAAATTTTACAGTTACAGAATTTTTTTATATTAGAAATCTTAAAAAACCTTCTTTGTCATTTATAGCAAATAACTAAGATTAAATCAATACGATAATAATAATAATACAATTAGAAAATAGAGTATTTAACTCTTTTAAATATAAGAAGATATCTTCTAATATATTACTTACGTAAAAAATATATTCATAAAAAAAACGAGACACGGTGTGTAAGAAAGTATTAATAATCAATTACGAGATTCACAAACTCGTAAATAAATCGGTAATGATATACTCAAGCACAATCCACTATTAAATCAAAAACAAAAACCGAAATTATTAAAACTAAGATAAAGATTTATCTTTAAATAAGCACACCTTTCTTACTGCACTGCACATTTGTGTCTGGTTAGTCCACATGAAGCACGTAGCTCCGTATAAAAAAATACAGTTTTACAATCGTACACAGCAGATCCAAACGGCTTGCTCCAACTGCGCAAGTCAAATATATAAATATTCAAAATAATAATACACTCAAAAATAATTAAACTTTTCAAAATATTTGTGGGGAAAAGTTCATAGCAATATGTATATTGCTAGATTTTACCGATTCAAAAAGGGCACTAGTATATATAGAAAAGAAAATTGGGCTCAAAATAGAGCCTTGAGGCACAGCAGATGCCAGACCAACACGTTCAGATATCCGACCATCAACCCTAACCGATTGCAATCTGTCCCGCAAGAAACCACTTAATAATTTGATTGCATCATCGGAGAAACCCACATAATGGAACACAACAGACAACAGATCATGATTCACGGTAACAAATGCGTTACTAAAATCTAACAGTATTAGAACGGAAGCGTAATCTCAATCACGTGCAGTCAATATGTCATCCGTAATCTTCAATAAAGCCGACTCGCAACTGTGACCAGCTTTAAAACCCGACTGGTAAGATGGTAATATGTTATAATTGTTTATATGTTATATTAACTGTGCATTATGCAGTTTCTCAAATATTTTAGACAACATCAAGAGCAAACTTATAGGCCTCAAATCAGCCATAGATTGCGGGTCAGATTTCTTTGGCACCGGTATCACAATTGCTTGTTTCCATGCTAAGGGAAAAATATTTTGAAGAATACACGAGTTGATTATATGAACAATGTACTTCACAATGAAAGGAGAAGACATTTTTAACGTATCAATACTCAAGCCATCAAACCCGCAAGATGAGGATGAGATACTAGAAATAATTCTAGACACTTGGTCAGTTAACTGAAAATGAAAGTCATTCCCAATATTATTTTTTGTATGTGTAGCATAGTATTAATAATAGATTGCTATCATCATGTAGATTCTCAGGAGTTGAAGTAATGAAATAACGATTAATTCAATTCGGATCTTGTAACTACAATGGGAGATCCGCATGTCTGTTACTGCGGATGTTAAGCATCCGCAGTCCATTTCAAATTTTTTTAGAATCTTTAGTTCTACTAAGAATACTGTAATACGCTTTCTTTTCGCGAATTATTGCCTGTTTAGTGTAATTTCTAAGTTGTTTGTAATACTCCCAAGCGTGGAGAGTCTTGTTCTTCAAGTACTTTGCTCTAACCCTATCTCTCAGAGAAATCCTAGGTTTTATTGTTTCAGTAATCCAAGGACTTTTTTTGTTTAGAATTCAAAATTGTCTTAACTGGACAGAGGAAATTAAAAAGTTCAGTCAACCTAGAGGTAAAAATCTGAGAACCTTAATGTTAATACCCGCAACATAAAGGATGTCGTCCAAATGTAGATTATGTAGATGTTGTTCGAGTACATTGCTGTCAAAATGATTAAAATCGCGATAAGTGACTGACTTAGGTTCCCAAACCTTACGAGAGTCTCTCCAACGACGTATGCAGGTGTTTCATCTTACTACAGAACGATGGGCACGCCACGAAACGTATTAAGTGCAATATGAATGCCAAGATAGTTTCTCCAATTCTATAACATATTACTAAATAAATCTGCTGCTGCAACGTAAGCATAGATTTAATTAAAGGTATTAATTATATTTTTCCCACTCCCCTTATAGTAAGCATACCATTAATACATTGTTTCTATAGACGTAAGTTGGTTTTACTGAAATGACTGTGATTGTTATGACAACGGGGCGTAAGTAATTTACTTACGTCCTTTAGGGAAAGAAAGTGCATCAAAACACGTGTTCTATTAATTTATATTTATGGTAATATTACAGTTTGTACAATTAGTAACATTATTAACAAAATTGGGATATTTATTTATATTTCTTGATAATTCAATGTTATTATCACCTCCTTTATCAGCAACACTTAATGTCTAATTTATTAAATTCCGAGGTTGTTCACCGTTACTGTTTATCATGATTACATTTAATTTTTGAGGATTTTATTGTCTGGGGAGTGGGAAAAATGTTATAAGCAATTCGGGAGGTAACATTTACCAGTCTCGAACTCTATTGCAAGTCCTCGGGCAAGCCCTAGGACGCAAACTAGTCCTCGACTAGTAAATGTTACTTACCTCCCTTATTACTTAAATAACTATTTACAAGCGCTTAACTGATCAATTTAATTATTTTGGGAGTTACGGATAATACGAAAATTCTGGATGTAATTTTGGTCTTTTTTGAACAAATTTTTGATAGTAAGAAATCATGTATTCAAAATTTAAAACCATAAACGAGGCAGTTCATACATTTTTATAGGTTTTAATGCTAGCAAAATCTTTTGTAGACAATACATTTTTTCCTAAATCGTAAAATAGAAAAGTTTTTTTTTATCTTGCAGAAAATCCGTGGATACACAGTACGTACGTTTTTGTTAGAACAATATCATTTCGATATTTAGTAATGAGTAATGAGACTAATGAGCAATAAATAACTTAATATAAAAAATTACCAAAAAAAGAATCGAATTTTAAACATTTTAGTCACGCATATTAGCGCAAAATATATATATTCTCGCTTACTTATCGATTTTCATGTAATTTGGATGTATTTTAAAAATAGAAATTTGTTCAAATGTATGTATAACAAATTATTTCTGCCTTTATCTCTTGACATTTGTCCTCATGTTAATGTGTAATAATAACCTACTAGAAAAATATTAACCAATTAGTAGAGCGAGAAGATAAATTTACTTGCCTATGATCAAGTGTTGAAAATTGGGTCATAAAAAATATTCATTTTGAACAAACAACTTTTATTACTTACTCACGAAAATTGTAGCAAATAATATTACCTTATATTTTCACTAATTTTACAAAATAATTATTGCAATCTCTGAGGATCAGTGCTTTTGGAGGAAAACTTAGAAAACAAGCTATGAACTTTCTCATTTGCAAAATGTTTATCAGCAGAACCTTTGGTCTGACATCAAGTATAGGGAATCCGATAATATGTATCAGTCAAGTTATTGTTTTACTGTTTAATATCGCGAATTCCAAATCGGAAAAACCACAGGATCTTACTAGATAATGAATGTCAGTTTGAAGAACTAAGTACAAAAGTATTGATCTCTTTAACTTAATATCTACCAGTACTATGGTAATCATTTTTTGGAACTTTTTGTATAATGTTAAGCTCGTGTCATGTTCTACCATGATTCAATACAAAAATATTGTTCCTTTTGCAATATTCTCAAAAAAAAAAAAAAAAAAAATTAAAAAAATGTGGGTATTTTTAAAATTTAACGTCAATAAATTTTTGAAGAAGTGTTAGAATTTACCGTACGATACAGCGCTAAATTTTTAATAATAATAGTAAGCTTTATTTCCTAACAAACAATCGAATGATATCTAATACAGGCTGGCGCAATGGGCATTGACGTTTTTAGAGTCTTATTATGGACATAGTAATGAGACGATCCAGGTCGAAGGACAGTATATTAAAAAGAAGTTTCATAAGATACGTTTTAAAGCACGAATTCAAGTTTAAAAAATGAGTGGCGAGGCCACGAGTTTTTTAATGTATGAGTGTTTTAATGTCTTAGGAAACGTGTTTTTTTTTGCTATCTTTTGCAATTAGCTTGTTAAATTTAAATTTTGCTATCCGCGAAATATTTATTAATTTTCGTTAACATTACTTGATATTTTATTTAAAAATATAAACATGAGTGAGATAGAAAATAATATATCTTGTTGTCAATTATATTCAATATACATTGTTTGTGTAGCATTTTTATTTTCTACGTATATCATTCTGTCAAATATATTTAAATTCTTAAAATCAAATGACAGCAATAAGATATTTACATCTGCGTTCGCACAACGCCAACATTGAAAAATGAAAAAAAGTGTATCGAAATGAAGCCCATTTCGATACTATTTTGGGTGTCATAATGAGTTCAATACGAACGCAAAATAGAAAAATACATTTTTATTACACATATAATGCAGTTTTATAACAAAACTGATTTTTTGAAAATAACGTCTTTCATATGCCCACCTCGTTTTTCTAAAGATTCTTCAAGTCGTGATTGAATATTCTCTGTAAGCCGTTGCCGCATTTTCTGATTTTTCGATCTGATTTATTGAGTAACGTTGGCTTTTAAAACTAGTTCGAGGCCTATTTTAGAAAACCCTAGCCTCTAAATATCGCCATAGGAAAAAAATCAGGGCTGGTTAAATCTGGTGGTCTTGTTAGCCCAACTAAAATCGCTGCCCATGTCGTGATTTAGGTTGTCCAGAAAACATGTTTTTTAAAGCAGTCTTGCAAATTGTAAGTCTTAGTTTCAACTCACATCATTGCAATTCAGCAGGTCAAAAAAAATTCCAAATATCATGAGAAGTTACAGTCAATGTACGGCCATCTTCTTCGAAAAAGTACAGACTTAATATTCCGAATGCAGCCATACCGCACCATACGGCAACTTTTTCGGAATACAGAGGTTGTTCGTGAA
Organism: Melolontha melolontha; assembly: GCA_935421215.2. NCBI lineage: Eukaryota > Metazoa > Arthropoda > Insecta > Coleoptera > Scarabaeidae > Melolontha > Melolontha melolontha. The sequence continues at coordinate 132,705,540 of OW285237.1, read as the reverse complement.
TTTGTTAGCCCAGTTCTGAACATTTTGTTTATTCACATATCCTGATAAGTTGAAATAAATGATTTAAAATATTTGGGATTAAGTAAATCAAGAAATGTTCTACAAAATTGAATTCGTGCTGGTAGATCTTTCACGAACAATTTGAATTTTACGCGGATGAAATCGTAAGTCTTTGGGGAAAATTCGACCGAAATTTCTTGGTGTAATGCCCAATGCCACTGCTTGATGCCTTGCTGAATGAGTTAGACTTCTTGTTACAGCTTGCCGTACTCGTCCTACGTTTTCTGATGTATGCACAGTTTTCAGTGAACCGACATATTTATTTTATACACTTCTATAATCACGAAACCTTGCAACCTACAACACGCGAAGGAATTCTACCACGCTTGAGAACATTATATTTACGCCGAAATTGTCGATGCACTTCAACAACAAACTCCGATTGCTAATACGCCTTCACACAAAAGCTGCGTTGACGCACTGGCTACGAATCCATAGCTATGAAACTGCATAAAATACGGAATTATTTAAGCCACTCACTATATTCGTGACTTTACTCATATTCGAACAGTGGTGTTTCAAGAACCGTCAATATCCATTGCGCCAACCGATATAATGTACAATGATTAGGCGACACATAATAAGTCGAGAGGTTCATTCGAGTAACCTCACACCGGCGGCTCGTCCTCGCGCGTATATATATTTTGTTGGTCGTCGCTGTACACTTCGCCAGTTTAAAATAATAAATTATTGCTGTTAAAAATCAAAGTGCACCGAAATCTATATAAATAAATAATAGGGCATAAATTTATAAAAATTGGTGGAACACTTACTGTTTTGAACGTCTTTTGTGAAGTTTCAAACTGCATAAAATCGGTTAAATATTTGCAATATCAGATGTGTTTCCACAGTAATTTTCGCAAACCGAGTGCGTTACGGAGAAAAATGTGCTTATATGCAGAAAACGAGCGTTCTACATTTACTGATGTTGTATTTGCATAATTAAAATAATCTTTAAAACAACTTCATGGTTCTGTTGACGCACCTTCACAAGTTTGTCTTAATGTGGCAAAATCTTACTTTAAAACATTTTCAAACCTTTCTAGGACACAAACATTTTTTGCGTCTTCTACCGCGCATAGCTGTGTGTGAATATGTTGCACTTTCCAGGCCGAATTGTTAGCAGTCGCAGTCTGCGCCGATGAAATTCGGGAAGCTGGCTGCGCAAGCAAAAAAATTAACATAATGACTGATAGTCAGGCGGCTATTAAAGCCATTATGAACCCATCTACCAGGTCTAAGCTGGTGAAATATTGTAAACAGATCCTCAATAACCAGGCACAAGACAATACAGTGTCGCTGATATGGGTGCTAGGACATGAGGGAATTAAAGGCAATGAGACAAACTGGCCAAAGAAGGTACTAATAGGAACTTCATAGGACCAGAACCTGTATGTGGAATCACTAAGGATTCCGATAAAGGGAGATCTGGTTATGGCTAGAAAAAGAACATAAAAATAAATGGAGGTTAACGGAAGGTCAACACCATACCAAAACACTACTAAGGGGGCTGGACGGAAAGTTTTCAGCCAACCTAATTCGTAGTAGCAAAAGAGAAATTAAAATAATTACCGGGTTAATAATCGGACATTGTCCTTTAAGGAAGCATTTGTACACCATGGGCTTTGTTAGCGAGCCCTGGTGTAGGAGATGTGAAAAACAGGAGGAAACTAGCCTTCATGTAATATGCACGTGTGAGGAACTGAAGGAACTCAGACAGAAATATTTCGGGAGAGATCTATTGGATCCTTCGAGTGTACTCAAACTTCCCCTGAGGAGAATAGTGGCTTTTATCGAGGACACAAGACTAACAGAGTGGAATTGAGAGATCTATTCTACAAAGAACCACGTTTTTAATATTATCAAAATATTTATGATAGTAAAACGCTACGTGTAACCATGTTATCTAACGTGTAAGAATCGGCTCGGTGGTTCAGGAATATCTGGACACAGTCTGTGAAATTGGTGAACACGTTTTGAGGATTTGAGGAACACAACTTTTGTATTTGCAATTAATGCATTTACTTCTAGATAACATCTACGAATAGTTTCTGTCACCAGATATAAAGCATGGATTTTACACATAATATGTAACAAGTTAGCACAATCCTTTTTTAGATACCTGCCTACAGAGAGCCTACAGGCACCGTCACTCACAAACATTAGCATTTGGTTTGTTGAAAGTTCAAACTTTTCCAATGTATTTAACACTAACTCTGAAATTATTTCGACAATATGTACATTGTTATACTCTTCTGCAATCTAGTGGTTCCACTGTACGTACTATAACATTAACAACAGAATTTTTTTTACAATTTGATGTTTCGTCCAGAGATAACCACAGATTCTTATTTTTCAATATGGATTTAATCATATGTTCAATACGTTCACGGAGAGATAGTAGAAAATTTATTAATATTTACCGGCTGGGTAATGTTCCTTTACTGTAGTGCTTTCAAAACGAATGGAATGATTCGTTCTACTAACTTAAACGATACATTACACAGTATGAAAGTTACACATAAATGAAACAAAAATGTTTCGCCACTTTTTTTACGATAACGCATTGTCTTTCGCAGTGAAATTTCCTTGAACATATTAGCGGTATATCACACACTTTACAGTTTATTATACTGCCATTTTACATTAAATCCGAAGATCCCTTTATCCATTTATGAGCTACATCGTAAAACGGTCTTTTTCTGGTTATTTGTAACATTAATATAATTTTTATTTATCACAATAAATCAGCGAAGTACATGAACAGTGTTCGAACGGCGACTGACAAAATATATATACGCGCTAGGACGAGCCACCGGTGGAATGTTACTCAACTGAACTTTTCTATTAATAAATATTGCACATAATTATTGTAAGCCAAAGTAGCAATATTTCTAATAATAATAATAATAATAATAATAACGATAAAAGCATTTATTTGCTCAACAGAACATTTCAATTTACTGGACAAAATACAAAATATTTGTAAAAATTAACTAAAATGATAACTAAGATAGAGTACAGTGTGGTCATAAAGTTTGGAACCAAGCTTATAACCGCATTATTTTACATTTTTAGGAAAAACGATCGGACAGGTGAATTTTCTTTTTTAAAACGCCATCTTTTGACATACAATTTTTTTCTATGACGTCATTGGTTTTCGAGTGATGACGTTATCAACAATTTCTTTAAATGGCAACCATATTATTTTTTCTCGTTTTTGGTAGATCTTTGTATCCACCAAATAGTGATATAAAACAATTGGTATGTTGCATCACAATTTTTTGGAAAAAATTATATAAATTTAGAAAAAATTGCGAAAATTTTATTTTTGTACAAAATTAAAATTAAATTAAAAAAAATACATCTGAACTTAAATTTATTGTAACAGTTAACGTAAATTTTCAAAATGGACCCCACCAACCAACTGACACTGTCCCAGCCGAGTGTAAACACTTCGTATACTCGCCTCAATTATGTCTGGGGATATTTGTGTAAGTTCTACGCGAATTCGTTCTTTTAAATCTTCTAAATTGTTCGGTTTGTTAAAATACACTTTCGATTTCAAATAACCCCACAAAAAAAGTCTAACGGAGTCAGGTCAGGAGAACGAGGTGGCTATTCTATGGCGCCTCTCCGTCCAATCCATTTATTGGGAAATATTTCGTCAAGATAATGGCGAACCTCTACACCATAATGGGGAGGCGCCCCATCTTGTTGAAACCAAATATTTGGATGGGGTACATCACCATCCTCGTGATTTGGGAAAATAACAGCGAGCGCTGGAACCAGTTCAAATCTTAAAAATTCTAAATATTGCACAGCAGTCAAATTTCCTTCATAAAAATATGGTCCCAAAATGCGTCGTCCAATCATTCCAACCCATACGTTAACTTTTCCTCTGCGCTGAGTATGACACGCTTGAGTCCAATGCGGATTGTTCTGCGACCAATATCTACAATTATGGCGGTGAACAGATCCATTTAGGCAGAACGTAGCTTCATCTGAGAAGACGATGTTTTCCAAGAAATTTGGATTTTGGTCACAACGTAACATTACGTCTTCACAGAACTGCAGTCGACGATCTTCGTCATCCTCATGTAATTCCTGTACAAGTTGGACTTTGTAAGGACGATAGTGTTCTTTTTTAAATAAGTTGACGACAAATGAGTGAGCCACCTGATTGGCTAACGCAAGTTGTCTGGTGGAAACATGATGCCTTTCTTCTGCTTCTAGAAGCACATTTAATTTCACATCTTCTCCTACTTGAGGTCTACCTTGCCGTGGTCGATCTTTTACGGATCCAGTTTCGGTAAACTTTCCAACTAGTTTTGTCACCGTAGACCTGGTAATTGGAGGTCTATCAGGGTGTTCATGGTTAAACAATTCGCATGCTTCTGCATGCGTTCTTTGTCTGTCCCCATACCCAACCATAATTAAAATTTCGATTCTTTCTCGCTCAGATAAATGTGCCATTTTTTATATTAGCGAAAATGAACAATTTTTACGCAATATCTCAAAAATTTAACGTCAAAAATAGAAGTAAATAATTCAACAATGTTGTCGCCATAGAAACAATTTCAAACTAAAATTTTTGTACATAAATTGTATAAAAGGAAGCAAGAATGTCATAAAGAAATATCTTGCAAAAAAATGCGTGTTTTTGTTTTTGTAAATTTTTGGCATAGTAACATGAGTACATGTGCTTTTGACGATCCGGTTTGTTCAAGAAGAATATTTAAGTCCTCACACAAGACAGAAGTGTGAAAAAAACTTACTTACATATTTCAGTAAATTTTGTAAGCTTAATTAGTTTTTGAAATCTTCAATTTTTGGGCGATAATTTTAATTAAGAAATGGTCTGCCACATCATGTCAATTTTTTAAATAAATTAAACTTATTTGGCCCTTTTTTGTGAAACTATTTAATGTTAAATAAGATTTTTTAATAAGTAATTGCCCGATTGGGAAGACGAATTTCTTTTGACCTGGAGCGAATAATGCAGATTACTATTGATCGCAAAGCATTTACATACGGCAAGGACAGTGTCAGTTGGTTGGTGGGGTGCATTTTGAAAATTTACGTTAACTGTTACAATAAATTTAAGTTCAGATGTATTTTTTTAATTTAATTTTAATTTTGTACAAAAATAAAATTTTCGCTTTTTTTTCTAAATTTATATCATTTTTTCAAACAAAATGGGATTTATATCACTATTTGGTGGATATAAAGATCTACCAAAAACGAGAAAAAAATAATATGGTTGCCATTTAAAGAAAGTGTTGATAACGTCATCACTCGAAAACCAATGACGTCATAGAAAAAAATTGTTTGTCAAAAGATGGCGTTTTAAAAAAGAAAATTTACCTGTCCGAGCGTTTTTCCTAAAATTGTAAAATAATGCGGTTATAAGCTTGGTTCCAAACTTTATGACCACACTGTATATAAATAAATACTAAATAAATACTAAAACTAAATACTAAAATATATAGGAAAATTGAACTTCGAACCAAAGCTATTATAATCTTCCACCAAAATTTTTTTAACTCGTTGAGAGTATTAAAATGAATTTCCGAATATTGCGAGATATTACTGTAATTGGCACACATAGTATATATTGGAGATTCGAGTAGCAAATTTGTTTTAGGATAGGGTAGGTAAAATGAGGCATTAAATTATGAGAGGGATTGTGGACAAACAATTTAAATGTTGCAACAGCGTGGGACAATTAGTAGAACTTCAGATCAGATTTTGTAAAAAAGTTATACTGATAGAAACCCTTCGAAAACAAAGCGAAGGTATGTTTAAACGTGATAATAGAGAAGAATTATCAAAATTTATTATATATATTTTCGCTAAGATTCGCTTTAATTACGTTGGTGCAATCCATAATTAAGGAAGCCGGAATCCGTTCGTGACCAGATGTACGAGTATAATTATCTCCTGGTCTGAACATTGACTGTAAAACTTCACTTTCAGGAAATTAAGCGCTATTGTGTTGAAATTTACGTTGGCGGTGCTCCTGGAATCACAAAAAAGGAACAAAAAATGTAATTAATTTATGATGAATCGAAGCTGAAAGAAAATATTAATAAATGAAAAAATATATATGTATTCACCTAAGTAATTAATTTAAGAATTGTAAAAAATAAAAGTTGCAGTAGTAGGTTACACTAGGATGGTTAAAAAAAATGCATGTGCTTATATATCCTTGGACGGGTTGTGTTAGCTTCTGTTAACACGATACGCGGAAACGCCGAAGCGCTTGTGGGAATTACGCGTACTCGAATTAGTAATTGTTGACTGACTCTTCGTCGTAAGCTGACGTTTTCTTGGAATATGGATTTTCCTTATTTATTTATCGTATCGGCGTCTACAATGGTAACTAATTTAATAATATACACCAGATATAATGCTGGCTACAATTCTATACCCAGGAATTTCTCCCCGACCTTCAATCTGTTCGCTGTCTTCTAAGTGTGATTGTTGTATACGCCGTTAACTATTCGAAGACGTGCACGCCATCAACCGTATTTTCGGAATCACCATCACAAAAAAAAATAAACGAACTATAGTATTTATATATCAACATCATTGCGAATGCATATTTATGTTGGAGCGATGTGCAGTGTTGTCACATATCGTTCTGTCATATTTTACGTGTGTTTGTTTACTCTTGGTTTGAAATGCCGAAAGCGTTTTTCTGCCAATGTAAGCGACTTGTTGCATCCGTAATTGCAAACTGTGAAGCAGAACGCGATAATGATGGACCTTGCTGGCTTTATCAGCTGTGGGAGAAGTAAAATCATATTTGTATCTTGTTATAATTTCATATTATATATTGCACTTTTTTGTGTAGCGTGCAGAAAAAGTTTTACGAGTAAACGTGACATCTGTCTGTAGAATTTCCTCGTAAATACAAAAATGACACGCAATTTGCAGCCCCAAACGGAAACATGACAAAAAGAAACCTATAGGGGAGATTTATTACTTCGCTGAAGATGCTATAAGGAATGTTGTCTACGAGATGTACGAGAGGTACCATTATAAAAATAATTATCCAACACAGCGTACGTACTTGCAGGCATGATGTTTTCCATATTTGTGGTTATTATTCTCTTTAGGAATAGATCTGCACCGGTCTATAAAATTGATAATCTGGCCCATCAGTATGGCCACATAGTTCTCCGTCTGCCACCGTACCATTGCATATTTGATGCGATGGCGAATTTATTATTAATCTTGACGAAAACTCTGAGAATGATGACGATTTATTTTCAGATTAATGTGTCACTTATTTTTAAGTTGTCGGTTTATAATACCTGGTACTTTTCATTTTCTTTCAACATATATACTGATGTAATACAAATGTCTTTTTAGTAATCTATTTATTATTAAATACGTATAAAGTTTTCACCTGTTTTTATTGTTTGATTACTTTGTAAGAGAATTAATAAATTCGGTTATTTATAAATTATAACGTAAGTATTGCAAGTTTTACGTAAGCGTTTACTACCCTAACCTAAAATGTGATCAAATCGATTTTTCCAATGGATGTCGCAAATGGTTTCGCAACATTGTTTTGACATCATTGATGACGTCTTCGAATCGTGAACGGCGTTTAGTGCTATAATATCTACCTTATTGTCCATTGCTAGTCTACCAAGATGCTCGCATTTATCTCAACTTAACCCTTCTATGTTTAATTGTAACACACGAACTTGAGGCTCGATATCTTCAGTCTGGGGGTTCTTATAAGAACTATCACTTTCCAATTGTTGGCTCTGTAGATTTCGATCGCCATTTGTGTAGACTTTTAGCCTCGTTGGCCGGGTTATATTATCTTGGAGGTTGTCTACACTGCATAGCCGAGATTTTCGTTTATGACCATGTTAGCAAAGAAATTTTTAGTTGAAAATATTCGTGACATCGCAAAGGTTGCCTTTAAAAGTTTTATAGAAAGTTTTCTTTAGAAATCGATCTGTGTGAAAAAAAAAATGAAAATACGATGAAAAATTCTTGGATATGTACGAACGCTTGTGATAACTGATAGATTGTGAAATATACGATAAGAAAAGTTTCCTATACTAGCTTGTTTTCCCATGAATAAAGAATCGGCTTGCTTTTGCACATTTCAATTTTTTTCTGGACTTTTGCCTACGTGAAAATAAATTTCCGCGGAATGAATATTTTATTTAATATATTCGGAAATTATAATGATGCGATTATACCGAATAACTTTAAGTAATTGAAACAAATATTTAATTTGGCAATGCTGAGAAATTGGCTTTGCTGGTCGTTCAATTTATATTTATCTTTCTGGGTTAGAATATTGTGATAATCTTCTGTTCGGTTCGTTTAATAAAAAAGCATGGTAATTTAAAAAAATAACTATTCTGCTAAAAAGTACACTAAATAACACTTAACGATAACTAACTATAATGATAATATTTATATTTATTTATATACACATTTATAACTACGATATTAAGTTCACGACGATTGCTTGTTGAATGAGTCATGCTTTCCCTTGAGCGCTTCTATAATCATTCGGTTTTCTCGTCTGTGGTGTCTAGGTTATTCAGGAAAATTCTAGAACGTGCACGGCCGGTCACGTCATCGATTAGGTCGATTGTTCTGTCATAGATATTTTTTAAATATAGTGTAAATCTACAAACATCGTTTGTGTGTTTATTTTTATTTTATTTTAACTTGATTATAAGTTGCTGCTTAAAATATATCCAATCTTCATTTTACGAGCCGTTTTCAAAATAGGCCATTACAGTAAGCGTATTTTACTCGATAGTAGAGAAAGTGAAAACAAATTGTTTTATTTATTTGCTTGTTCGACTTTGACTTTGTCAAATTTTTGACAAATTTAAAAGTTAAACATGTTGGCATAAACTTACAGAATTGTTGCTAGCTTAAGAAAAAAATTCAATCATTTACAGTCAACCGTTATAATAATCACATAAAATGCGATGTAATTAGCAACAAAATAACGTATGTACAAAGTAATAATCGTAAAATCTTTGTAAAATTTTGTCTCAACAAGCACATGCCTTCGTTTTGATAGTTGTGCAACATAAAGACAACATTAAAGGCAACATTATTAAATAAATTCGGTTTTAGTTTTAATTAATTTTGATAGAAATTAAAATATGTACGGTTGCGTCGTAATTTAAGGGACACTTATTTTTGTACGTTGTAAAGTCTACTTCATGATAAAATGATATTTGCCAAATTATGAAATTTCACCAACGTCAGTTTGTATTTGAAATCAGACTTACAATGTAAAAATATGACGAATTTATGTGATAAGACTTGTCCCTTATTTTTCGATCGTAATAGTACATAGTTTTTTTCGGTATAGAGGGAGAGATATGTATATTTTGACAATCCCAAAATATGTTAATATCTTATTTTTTGAATTTAAATAAAATATTAGACAAATAAGCAGTACTATTAAATATTATTAATTTTTTTACAGGAAGATATCTCGCATTAATTTCATTATGCGTGGCAGCTGTTCTGAGGCCGTCGGTTCCAGGTGGATTCTATTTTCTAATATTCATAGGATCGTGTACTTGGTGGGCATGTTACAGAGAACTCGAAAGAGGTTTCGCAATAGTCTGCAGAGTGGTAATGGTGGTGGTTTTCCTTCATATTTCTTGTTTGTATGCATATCAATTCGATTGGACACAAAAGCAATTAAACTCCACCATTCCTTACGCAAGGTAATTATTTAGTTTTAAGTATGCACATAATTCGGTTTCAAAATTTTCGTGTAGATTCATTTGCGCGCTTAAATTTAATTTATTTTTATTTTAAGAAGGTATATGTAAATTGTTAACTTTATATATGTTTGTGAAAAGTGGCTAATGAATGAAATAGATGCTATTCTTAAGGCGAATTTACACGTATCAAGTAGCTAAAGGAAGTAACTAAATCAAATTACTAAATTAAGATACTCGTATCGTGTAAATAACTTGATTTAGTACTTAAGCAACTAATGCATTTAGTAAACGACTTGAGTCAGTAAACAGAACTGTGTTGCAGCAACTAAATGCGAACTAGACAGGTGTAGACATGTCTGTTTAGTAAAGTATATTAGTAGAAAGTATATAGTATGTATCGGGTGTGCTATTAATGCTTTTAAAGACGGCAGACTATGTGCCCCACACTGCTAAATTTAATAATACACATAAGGTGTATTAGATAAAAATGTAGATTTTACAAAAAAGGGTATGATTCATACCCTTTTACAACCTTTTCGTATGTTTTTAAAACACATTTCAAATACTTAAAATCATAAAATTTTGTAAAATCTACATTTTTATCTAATACACCTTATGTGTATTATTAAATTTAACAGTGTGGGGCACATAGTCTGCCGTCTTTACATGCATACGTGCGACTACAATATGGTGTTATCTTCTGGGGTAGTGCGGCGGATGTAAAACGCATTTTCTTCAAAAATCTTCAATCAATTATTTTCAAATTAAATTACCGAGATTCTTACAAACCAATATTTGTAGATAGAAAATACTCACATCACCATCAATTTATGTGTTAGAGTGCGCGTTGTTTATAAGAAGAAATTATAATGAATTTTTCCAGAAATTTCAAGTTGACCACTGTCATAATATCAGAGGTTACTTGCGCATGTATCTACTTCCACCACAAACAAAACTGACAAAAGTGGGAAAAAGCGTGGTCTTTCAGTGTATAAAAATCTACAATCCCATTCCTAACAACATAAAAGACAAACCTCATCAAATATTTAAACTGCTACTGAAGACAAGCTTGCTCGAGAAAGCACTGTATTCATTGGACGATTTTTTTCGGGAAGTTATAAGAACAATTTAGTTATATAATGTGTCAATGTTTGTCATGCCCTACCATATATTTGTTATTTACTTATTTGTTATACACTATTTTATATTTGTTTATGTACTTGACATATTTTTTTATATTGTTCTATGCTCTTTGCCTAATGGAACTAAATATATGATTATTATTATTATTTAAATGGTTTAAAGGAATGGATGCGTTTATACGTAATTTAGAAGACAGAAAAAACTTACGCACGATCATTTTAATAATGTAAGTAATTTCACTTGCATATTAATACAATCAAAAAATTATTCTCTCCTGCCGTGGGACAACACCTCCAGTAACAAAATACTGTCACATTCAATCTCTTCTTTCTCTTGCATGTCTTGGAGAGTGATTACTTTCTATTGTTACTATAGATAATAAAACTTGTCTGATCTCCTTTTTCCAAGCGCCCAGCCTAAGATGACCATAATCTATGTCTTCTGCATCAAGAGATCCACGTGGTGTATAATTTATATTAGACGTAATCGTCATCCAGTTGTGGAGTACGCAATACGTCTTAATAATTTTATCAACAGTTTTTTTACTAATTCACCGCGTATATCCAGTATACATTTCTCCATTGATACACGCACAAATGATAACTAAATAAAAATACTTTACAAATGTGTAAACTGCACTAAAACGCTAAACCTCGTTTTTTCAGTAACTTGCTTAAGTTACTTCCTTTAGCTACTTGATACATGTAAATTCGCCCTTATTTCAATTTGACTTAAAAAAAAAGCGATAACACGGTATGCGTCCAAACAAAAGACACCGAAACCTAGAAGCCTATGAAATTTCAATGCGTCAAGTGATAGAAACTCAATAATATGTAACGTTCAAAATATTCTAAATGGTGCTAACAACTCAAGAAATAAATTTAATAGTTGAGCATTATTTTCGCTCCTACTAAAATAGGCGATCGAATGGACCCAACAAGGATTTGTAACGAATTGTTAAAAAAATTCGATGTAGGGTTTTTACTGGTGGATAGAAGGATATGACTGACGAGTCGAAGACGAGCATGTCACCTTCTGGAACCAGTAAAACCTGTTACCTTGGGTGTATTGTTGAATATTTTATTTGGTCCTCACTTGTGAACAACTAGTATTAAGAATTCTAGAAATTCCGATATTTAAAAAATCTTTGGAAACGCATGTCTCATATTTTGTTGTTTAGTTATGTCATGTCATTTCAATTTGTTGTTTGCGGTGTATTTTTGCTGGTATATTTCGCTGGTCAGATTTATTGAAATGAGTGTGCTGTAAGCTATAGTTGATGAAGCAGCAAGTGTGGGTAGAAGTTTGTTGCCCGAAAAATCTACAGTAAGATACGAGCGTGAGTACGCTGATTTCAAAAATTGGCAAAAGGAAAACAACGTGATTGGAGTAACGGAAGACGTTGTATTAGCGTATATCAATAATTTGTGCAGCAAATACAGCCCGAACTCTTTATGGTCAAAGTGGTCAACGGTAAAGAGTTGTTTAGCAGTTAGAGAAAATATTGATGTTCGCAGGTCATTTCTAGATTTCATAACGTTGTTGCGTTTTTTGAAAAGACGAAATGAACGCTGTTTCCAAGAAAGCTAAAGTTCTAACGAGGAAGCAAGTGAAAAAATTTATACTTGAAGCTCCTGACGAGACGTGGTTGCTTACCAAGGTCATTACCATTTTTTGGTATACTTGGTTGTTGTAGGTGCGATGAGCTTCTTTTCCTCACTTTGAATGACGTGGAGGATTTGCATAAATATATTGTTGTCACCTTACGCGATACCAAAAATTTAACAATTAGAAGGTTTACAATAACCGGCGATGAGTGTATTTTTAAACCTTGTGTTATTTATCGAAAATATTTGGCTCTACAGTAAAAAAGTAAGGATCTGCGGTTGTTTTTGACGTACCGGAATAAAAAATGTGGCGCCCTAAATGCAGGTCACCATGCTGTTGGCACAATACCTGAGAAAATTGCTGAATATTTGGGATTACAAGAGCCTGCACTGTATACAGGTCACTCATTTAGACAAATTGGAGCAACGATGATTATTTGATGGAGGTGGCGATACTTTAACTTTGAAACGTGCAGGGGGATGGAAGTCAACACAAATTGCAGAGAGCTACGTGGATGACTTAATTAATAACAAGATCGAAATATCAAAAAGAATGTTTCCAATTAAAGAATTCACAACATCTAATTCTACACGTGCACATACAAGTGACTTAACATGGTCTGGAAAATTCAGTATTAGTGGAAATAACAACTGCACTATGATATTCTATATATACGATAGTAATAAGACACAATAGTCAAATGTTAACAACATTTAAATAACTGTTAAAGACTTTGGCTGTCATTTCAAATTATAATAATATAAAATTTTTACAAGCTAGCCAGTTAAGATACATTTTCAAGGTGAATACAGTGACTTTTAAAACTAATGTTAGAAGTGAGGAACAATTATACGTTTTAACAACGTAAAGGCTACACTGGTCGTCTAGTTACCTTGACAATTAATTCGAATCAATCAATGCTCTTCGAATAGAAACCTGTTTGAAGAGCATTTTACAATCTTACAATCTCACAGTGTCTTATAATTTCGAAACAGAAGTCTCCAGCAAACGGCTTTAAAAATGCATTTTAGTAGAACGTTTACCAGAATAATGCACAAGAAAATACGGGGTTTTTCCTAAAAAATACAGATTAGACACGTCTGAATAATGCAGACAAGCTTGCGAGAGTTGTGTATAGCGCGTCCATTTTAACAATGGTTAACGATGATCCAATGTTTCTTTCACATGTATGGTTTGTTATATCCATCTAAATGGATTTATACCTTATTTTTTTTTTAAGACGAAAACACATTCTGTTACGGTAAATCAGTTGCGATATAGAGCACATATTCTAACACGGTATCCAATGGTTTCACATAGAATGGAGCTACGTGCCATACGGCGATTGAATCCCTTAATGTACTTTATGAGAATTTTGCGAACCACGTAATTTACTGTAGTACAAAGCCCACTTACAACCACTGACAAACTTTAGTATTGCATAAAACGCAACGACGGGCATATTGAGCATATTTTATATCTCGGAAATGCAGAAAATTGACTTACTTTTAGTTTAGACTCCTGGAATTATTGTAATGTGTTTATAAATCCTTAATTTTCAGTGTCTCTTATTTTGGCGCACACAGTAATACCTTTACCGGTCTAAATAGACAAACAAAAGCACAATATTGAATTTGGAAGTTATGATCCATTTTCGTTTGAACCGATTGCACAAAGAAACTTAATAAATTAATTTATTTAAGTAATAGAAAAGTGCAAATAAAAACATACAGTAACGAAATTTATTAGGGCAAAATTGCATGAGCTTAGAGTAAATATCTTTACGAAAATGTACTTACTAATTAATTTAGGATTCAGATGTAGCTGTACCTAAAAATAGATATATTGCGCAAGTGAAACGACCGACCAGAGTAATAGCGGAGATTGCCATTTTACTGCATTAAATATCAACGTTAAAAGTTGGTTACAAGCATAACCTATTTTATTTGTTTATATTTACAAACAAATAAGCAATGCAATTCAAATATTAAAATTCCAGAAAGAAAATATTGTAAATGAACTTTAAACTCTCGAGCGCATATCATCATTGTAGTCAATCATAACGACAAAACACATATATAAATGACATTTAATGCACCAAAATGGATGCATCTTTTATCCCTTTTTATACCCTGCCCTCTAAGAATGCGCACTCATCCTTTCGTCACTTATAAATATGTGATAGTAATAATAATATTACGTGTTCATTTAATCCTGATGCTGCCTTATATGCAACCAAACATACTAGTTGGCAATTCTCCCAGATAATTTATTACTAATAAATTATATGGGAGAATTGCCTAATAAATTATTAGTCAACCATAGTCTGTCCATCAATATAACGATCCGATCTTTTGAGATTTAAAATGATTATCGGGGACTATCCGCTACCTCGTGCCGCAGGTACCGAGAAAACTTGTAAATGAGGTAATGAACCGCATTAAGAGAATTTATATTTTCTTAAGTAGAGAAGTAATTATGTTTCGTTTAATATAATTCACCGTTTACAATTTAAACTTTATTATTCTAAAATAAACCATTCTAATTTAACAGATAATATATAACTGTAGCTGTTTTAAAAAATATTGTAATGGTATTTTAAATATTAACATCCATTTCTCTCATTAAACTAATTTGTATAAATCAACATGTGTAAGAAGGTAATCAATAAGAAGATTTTATTGAAAGACAGTTGACGCAAAGAGCAGACGTTTAAATTTATGCAACAAAAACATGTGAAGACCATGGAGTACCAATGAATATTCAAGAAACGATGTATTCGCAAGTAGTAATATTTCGCTAAGCGAAAGTAGTGATGCGATAGAAGACGATGTTGATAATACAAGAAATCATTAGAGCACTGAAACACAGCAGATGATCCTGAATGTATGCAATAATTTGAAAAATGGGAATTATAGCACTAATTACTAGAGGCAGTTGTTATAAAATCAAAATTAACGCGAGTGTTTTACGGGGCAGTCCAATATATATATATATGTATATGTATACATATATATATATATATATATATATATATATATATATAAACAAAAATTAATTAAAATTTGGGTAAGCGGTCAATTAAAAAACTCCTTTATTAAATTACCCTATATTTCGCAACACTTTGTCGCTTCTTCTGGGGTAAAAAATGTAGAGTTAAAAAATAATAAAATTGACGTACAAAATATAAAAATGATTAATCATTTTTATATTTTGTACGTCAATTTTATTATTTTTTAACTCTACATTTTTTACCCCAGAAGAAGCGACAAAGTGTTGCGAAATATAGGGTAATTTAATAAAGGAGTTTTTTAATTGACCGCTTACCCGAATTTTAATTAATTTTTGATAATATATCACGGTCGATAATTTCTTTTCAATTATATATATAAAGGGTTTTCCATTAGAAGCGCTCGTTTTTTTGTAGCGCAATAAAACAAATTTTGAGAATGATAGTGATCTATTTTTATTTGTATTATAAAGTACATGTGTTAACATTATGTTTTAAAAATTATATCAGGTAAATGTCCTCCGCGGCTTTGCCTGGTTTGTTGAATCCTGGATACCCAATTTGTGATGACTTTATCACATAAAAGTGGCTCAATTTCAGCGATAACGCGCCTAATGTTGGCCTTTAATGCGACACCGTCCACGGTTTGTCAGCATAGACTTTGGATTTTAGAAAGCCCCAGAGAAAAAAATCCAGTGGCGTTAGGTCGCAGGATCTGGGCGGCCAATTAACGTCACCATTTCGCGATATAACAAAACCATTAAATTTCTCATGCAATGCCGCTGTCTATGATCGTTGGGCTTTAGTTCTTGGGTTAATTGCACTTTATAAGGGTGAAGCCCTAAGTCCTTATGCAGGATTCTCCAAGTTGTCGTCGAAGACAGGCCAAGTTCTTGAGCCCGACGCGAAATGGACTGTTGCGAATTCTCATGCACACTTTCCCCGAACTACAGCAATATTTTCAAGGGATCTTGCGTTTCGCTGACGTACAGACACTTTCTGATCTGCCACAGACCAAGTTGTTTCGAATTTGTTTATTAAACGGCGAATTGTGGATTCTGCAGGACGATCGTTGACACCATAAATTGCATGGAGTGCGCGAAACGTTTACCGAATAGAACATTGGTTTTGATAATAATTTTTAACAATTTCGACGCGTTGCTCAGTCGTGTAACGCTCCATAATAAAATGCAGAGACTAACTGAATACGGCTGTCAAAGATAGCATCTGTGTGACTATCGACTACGTCATGCGCAGTTGCCAAACATCGAGCGTTACTATTGGAAAACCCTTTATATATATATATATATATATATATATATATATATATATATATATTATTCAATCGGACATCAATGTTTTTATAATAGACTAGTATAATAACATAATAATAATAATTGCAGTATAATAATCTTTGCGAATACCGTGCTCCAAAGGGATTCTAAGGGTTGGGTTACATTTCTTTTCTGAAGATCGAGTGCTTTTTAATAAGTCAAATCGTTATATCTATGGACAGGCTATATATAAAAATTGATACCATTCACTTTACAGCTCTTTAAAAGACACCTTCGGTTAAGAGTTTAGGTCTATCAACAGCTTTTTTCTTTACAAATGCAATTCGTTCTTCAAAGTGTGTTAGACAATGACGTTTACATGATTTATAAAATTGTGTCTATTAAATTCATAATTTGGAAATTGTTCAATAAATTACTTCACACAAGATCGATGACCTTATATCCAAATTCATCTTCATTCAACTTCGAAAATGTGTCATTAATATGAATCCTGTTCTGAAGTAAACACCATGGTATGGTATTTATTTCAAAATGTAAGGATGATAATGACTTTAAGAGAAATAGGAACGGAAAATGTTTTTAACTTACCACAGCAAACACAAACAAGCTTTACAATAGCCCAGAAAAGAACGGATGAATTCATAAAATGCAAAAAGAGTAAATAAATAACGGAAAATCATATAAATAATAAATAAGCGCCGCCTCTGAACTCATAAGGTGATTCATAGTGCTTTTTGGTGATTTTCGTACCGACAATCTTGTCTAAAGAAAATCTTGAAATTTAGGTTATGGTCATCTCAGGATTAAATGAACACGGTGTATATTTCCTTATTGAAAACAACGTTTGTATGATTTCTTTGTTCTAATTCTATTATTAATATGTGCCCGCAGATATTTTGGTCTTATACCAATGTTTAACACATCCTGCGAAAATCCTAGAGATATCGAATGGCTGCCCATGAATTGGGACGGTTATGCGAATCCCTTAGCCCTAATATGGTTATTTTATATCCTCGCAATAGTTTCTAAAGCTTTATTAAAACCTAAGGTAAGTTATATATTTACGTTTATGACAAATATTAGTATGCTCATTATTATGTTTCTATTGTGGAGTATGTTATACTAATCCTAATGTATTAACAATGATTACTGTTTTATATTCGATAAATAACAAAGAAGAATGTTGCAGAGTACAGCTAGTAATATTGAGGTTCATGTTATTATTTCATGTAAATTCTATATTAGGAATATACATTATTTTGCTATATTTTATTAGTAAAAATATTTTATATCAATATAAATTATATTTGGATTTGACAAACTATATGCACGCAGCTTAAACTAAATTAGAAGTCGAAATATGTACATTTTCCTAAGTTAGTATAAAGTGCGCAGACTTCTGCTTCATTAATGAAATTAAAAATTCTTTTCATTAATTTTTTTAATTAATTACGTATTTACATGAATTATATATGTTATATTTATCAATTTACGTTACTGACATGGCGAGGAATAGTTGCAGTCTCAGAAGAAACCTGGTGCGTTTTTACGATTAGAGGGCAGTATTAATGGCCAATTAAACCGACAGAGATCTCAACGTCTGTCCGAAAGACGACTGTTGAGAGCTGGGACATCTAGACATCGTTGGCAATCGGCTACACGTAAAGTTCGTGTAAGGGTTTCAGAATAACCCGTTTTAATTTGTACATATACCTTTGTTTAGCACTAACGCCAGTACAATGTATATACAAGTATGTACATTTCAGAAGTATCTAACTGAAATTATACAAAATTATTATATCATTTGGTATCCATCCATCTTGAATTATATCTATTTGAAGTACTTGTTTCGAAAATAAAAAATAAATTTTATGAAATATTTAGTAATAAAAAGTTATATTTTTCAAAATTTTCTTCTGGTTTGCCTCGTAATCTTGAATTATTATGGCTTAAGTTGGTAGTTTTTGTGTTACTGGTCTTCATTAACAACTTTTTCCTTGCATCAAAGGAGACTTCCAATTCTTTTATTTCAAAACATGTCATCCATCACATTAAAAAAAGTTTAAAAGTAATAGATACCTCGTTTCCTTTGGATACCTAACATTTCTGAATTCACGGTTCAGCTGCAGCTACAACACAGAAAGTATGTTCTGAGCTATATGAACATCTGCTGTATTATACTGCTAAAAATAAGCTGGAACTATGACTTTGAAATATTTCATCGGAGCTGATTTTTCAAACTTCGTTGAAATATGGTGCCAATGATACTTATAATATGTAACATCCAGTGGTAAAAGTTGATGAGTGTAGAAAGAAGAAACTTATTACATTTCGCATATACAGGGTGTCCAGAAACTCTCCTGACAAACGAAGACCGGAGTTTCCTCAGATAATTTTAAGACAATTAAACCCAAATTCACCTAGTCCGAAAATGCTTCCTAAGGGAGCTAGAGTTCTTTGAAGATGGCGCCTTGTATTTATTTTTTTTAGATTCCTCCAGAACGCTTCTATTTAGAAAAACAAAAACTGGTATGCTTATTTATCCTCCAGAGATGAATCGATTCCATCAATTGCGAATTTCTAGTACCGGTCATAGGCGTCTGTTTTGGGTAGGTTAACGGTTATTTTAAGGCATAACTTTTTTGTCTTTAACTTTTAAGCATTTGTGACACTAGATTATTAAATTTTCAGGTATTCCATTACTAAAAGGTACTCTTACTTTAAGTCGGTAGGATACACCGTTTTCTAGAAAAATCGATTTGTAAATTTTTCGTTTTTTCTTCATTAAAGTTCAATTTTTTATTTTTTGCAATAGTTAGCTCTGAACTGCCAACAGAAGTAAAACCTACGTTTTTCATTGTCAAATTGTTGTCAGTTCGCGAAGTTTATCTTTTCATTTTTTACTTTGTGTTATTCAAACAACGATTTCAATTTAAAAAAAAATGTTTTTTACTAATGAGGAATACGCCGATATGCATTTAGTTTATGGCGAAATGAGGTGTAACGCTCGAGAGGCGCAACGTAGATACGCTGAAAAATTTCCCAATCGTCAGCATCCCACTCACTCAACATTTACAGCTCTTCATCAACGATTAAGAGAAACAGGTTCAGTGGTCCCAAAAAATAATGAAACAGGGAGACATAATGATGTAACAGCAGAACATGAAGATGATATTTTAATGGAAGTTGAGGAAAATCCAGAAATTAGCGTTCGAAGACTATCTGCCATGTACCCCACAATTTCAAAATCTTCCGTAGGAAATATCTTACACAAAGAAAATTTATATCCTTTTCATTTTACAAAGGTGCAAGCACTGCTAGAAGGAGATTTTCCTGCTCGCGTAGAATTCGCTAGATGGTTACAAAATCAGAAAAATCAAGATGAAGATTTCTTCAGGAACATTTTGTTTGGTAACGAAGCTACATTCTCAAAAAATGGAATTTTTAATGTACATAATGCACATTATTATTCGTACGTTGGTGACAATCCCCACGTTGTTCAAGAATTTAAGCATCAGCATAGGTTTAGCATAAACGTCTGGATAGGAGTAGTTGACGATTATCTACTTGGACCTGTGGAATTACCTGCTCGTTTAAATGGTGCTGATTACTTACATTTCCTGCAAAATATTTTACCTGATTTGTTAGATGAGGTGCGTTTAAATATTCGGCAAAACTTATGGTTTCTACAGGATGGCTGTCCGGCCTACTTTAGCAGGAATGTACGAGACTTTGTAGATAATAACTACGAAGACCATTGGATTGGAAGAGGCGGTCCAGTTGCTTGGCCAGCAAGGTCGCCGGATTTGAATCCTTGCGATTATTGTGTTTGGGGATACATAAAAGCATTTGTTTATTCCGTTCCGATACAAAATCGCGCACAACTCTGGCTAAGGATACAAGATGCTTGCAACGAATTTAGAAATAACTTTGGAATTTTTGCAAGAATTCGGCGTTCTCTAAGCAAAAGGGTAAACTTATGCATAGAGACTAATGGTCATCACATCGAGCAACTTTTGTAACAATCTACCTTTGATACTTGTTCTTTTTTTGTTAGTTTCGTTCCATTGTAATAAATAATTTGTTTTTAATTTATTAAATTAATTTTCATCCATGCCTTGATAGTCCAAGCCAACTTCGTCGCTAAAAATAAGTAGGTACATAATAAATTGAACTTTAATGAAGAAAAAACGAAAAATTTACAAATCGATTTTTCTAGAAAACGGTGTATCCTACCGACTTAAAGTAAGAGTACATTTTAGTACTGGAATACCTGAAAATTTAATAATCTAGTGTCACAAATGCTTAAAAGTTAAAGACAAAAAAGTTATGCCTTAAAATAACCGTTGACCTACCCAAAACGGACGCCTATGACCGGTACTAGAAATTCGCAATTGATGTAATCGATTCATCTCTGGAGGATAAATAAGCATACCAGTTTTTGTTTTTCTAAATAGAAGCGTTCTGGAGGAATTTAAAAAAAAATAAATACAAGGCGCCATCCTCAAAGAACTCTAGCTCCCTTAGGAAGCATTTTCGGACTAGGTGAATTTGGGTTTAATTGTCTTAAAATTATCAGAGGAATCTCCGGTCTTCGTTTGTCAGGAGAGTTTCTGGACACCCTGTATACATAACGAGCCATCGAAAAAATTCATTATTGGAGTAGACTGTGAAATTGGGTTGGTACTTTAGCTACTTCCACATAATGACACATTACTTGATGCTTGACAGTTTCATTTGGTTTAATTGTAAAAAAAAGGTTATAGCATTGAAATGATACTACAACAAAAAAGAAAATAAATAATTTATTTAATATCGAAATCATATTCAAAATTTACATATAGCTACAGAAGTTGTTGAAATGTTGTCCATTTACATCTAAACAAATTTGATTTTCTTAATAAGAGTTTTGAAAAATTTGACACAAACTTATAGTTTCAATGTCAAATAATAAAGGTCATTATGTGGAAGTGACTAAAGTACCAACCCAATTTCACAGTCTACTCCAATTATGAATTTTTTCGATGGCTCGTTATAACAATACATTCAAATTGTTTAAAGCATTTGTCTTTAGCTTTTTGCAACTTTGGGTTTTGAGTTTCTTTTACCGAAATGTCGTAATTAGTGCAAAGTCAAAATTATAATATCGACAGGTGCAACTATAATAAATCATACTAAAAAAATATCCTCTATAAAATCTATGATTAACCTGATTTTTCATAATTAACAAAGACGTCTATTTAAGCGTATCTTTAGCATCAGATCACTTTTCAAATGCATCAGGAACGTGTTCTGCAAGCGATCTAAGTTTCTATTACTTTTAGTTGCTCGTTTATTTTTGCCTTGCATTCTTTTTCTGTGTAGTTTGCTTTATACTGAACATCTTTGATGCTGATCGCTCACTCATCTTTCCACATATAATGGTATTAATTGCTTTCTGCATATTTATATATTAACTACAATTGACAACTGATTTTCTTAATAATTATTTATCGTTTTACCAGAATATCTGCGATGCTCAAGGATATGAAATTACTGGAAAAGTAAGAACTAGTAATTCTTAGATGTCTTTAAGTATGTATCACAACCATTTCTAAAGCAAATATTGTAAGCAAAGCGACATAATATGATATTTTACTAATATTTACATGTAAATACGAGGTAAGCGCTAAAAGTTTCCGGCCTAGCTATATTCTGTATGGGATAGAAATAAAACAATATAATTATTTTTCAATATAATCTCCGTGTATTTCAATACATTTTTCGGATCTTGAAATTAACATTTTAATACCCTTATAAATAAAAGAACTCTGGAGTTTTATCTGTAAAATGGTCTAAAACCGCTTCTTACACTTCTGCATCACTCTCAAATTTTCTTCCTCGGTATTTTTTCAGTTTTGAGAACAAATAATAATCGCTGGGGGCGAGAACTGGACTGTAAGGTGGGTGCGAAAGTTCTACATAACCATACTCCTGCACAACAGCTTGCGCAATTGTGGTCTTATGGACAGGAGCATTGTCGTGTAGAAGGCAAACAGTTCGGCGCAACATGCCACGCCTCTTTTCTTTGATTACGTCTCGCAATTTATTCAACAACGTAGTATTGTGCGTTAACAGCTATGTTTCATTCTTTGAAATCAATAAGTGGGATTCCTTTAGAATCCCAAAAATTGTTGCCATGATCTTCTTTCTTGATCAACCACCTTTGCCTTCCTTGGCCGGTTTTCGTCTGGCCTTCGCCATTCCATTTATCCCCTTTTCGATAAGGGGTCATAGTTATAGTATAGAACGATAGTTTCATCTCCCGTAACAATGGATTGAAAAAATTGTTCCTGGTTGTCGCGACAGAGGTTTAAAAACTATTTACATGTTACACGTGGCTGTTTCTGAATTGCTGACAATAATCGTGGCACCCACCTCGCGCTGATCTTATTCATATTAAGATGTTTATGAAGGATTCGTTATATAGTTGTATCAGAAAGCCTACACATTGTTGATAATTCTTTGATCTTCAAACCCCTGTCTTACAACGTCATCTGCCTAAGGAGCTCGATATTTTCCTTCATAAGCGCCTCAACTGGCTCTCAAAGAATTTTAAATTATAAATAATATTATTTATAATTTAAAATTCTTGGAAAAAGGCAGTAATTGCCGAAGCATGTAAGATTATTTTAAATATATACATATTAAAGTAAAACAGACCTTAAATTACCGATTAATTAAATCTACTATAATATACAAAAGTCAAGAAATAATTATCTATATATAATATATAGTAGATTAAATTAGTCGGCAATTTAAGGTCTGGTTCACTTTGGTATGTATATAAGATTGTTTAAAATATATACATATCAAAGTGAAGCAGACTAATTTAACTTACTATAACAGACAAAGGTCAAGAAATAATTATCTATATATATATATATATATATATATATATATATATATATATATATATATAGTAAACCTAATCAGTAGGCGATTAAAGGTCTGTATATTACTTCAAAATATATGTATTTAAAAAACTCTACATGCCGAAACATGTAGAGTTACATGTAGAGTTAGAGGTACTCCTTTATCAAGAGTATACAAAATATAAATGACAGAATATAAATTTATATTCATTTATATTCTGTCATTTATATTTTGTATACTCTTGATAAAGGCGTACCGCCGAAACATGTAGAGTTTTTTAAATACATATATTTTGAAGTAATATACAGACCTTTAATCGCCTACTGATTAGGTTTACCATATCATACCAAGGTCACGAAGTTATTATATATATATATATATATATATATAAATAAATATAAATAAAATATAAATGACAGAATATAAATTTATATTCATTTATATTCTGTCATTTATATTTTGTATACTCTTGATAAAGGCGTACCGCCGAAACATGTAGAGTTTTTTAAATACATATATTTTGAAGTAATATACAGACCTTTAATCGCCTACTGATTAGGTTTACCATATCATACCAAGGTCACGAAGTTATTATATATATATATATATATATATATATATATATATATAAGTGTTTAGATAATTTCTTAGCCGTTATATGTTATATATATATATATATATATATATATATATATATATATATATATATATGTAAAGATAATTATTTCGTGACCTTTGTATGTTATGGTATATTCAATTAGTTGGCGATTTAAGGTCTGGTTTTACTTAAAAATGTATATATTTAAAACCGTCTTCTTACCGTATATTCAAGGTATCACCGATCATATAGGAAAGGTTCTATATAGAAATAAAATCAAAACTGTCTTCAGACCCCATTCTAAAGTTTCAGACCTCTTACCCTCGGTTAAAGACAAAATATCTCCGCTCCAAGCACAAGGAGTGTATCGCATTCCGTGTTCGTGTGGCAGTGTGTACATTGGCGAAACTAAGCGGCCAGTCGGTGTGCGTGTGTCCGAACATGAACGTTGTACTAGACTGTTACATATAGCCCGTTCAGCGGTGGCAGAACACAAACTCAACTCCGGTCATCAAATTCTATTCAAAGATGTCAAGCTTCTGTCCCGTGAATCGCATTATTTCCCTAGGAAAATCGGTGAATCTATTGAAATTTACCAACATCCCCGCAATCTCAATAGAGACGATGGCTATAGGTTACATCCGACGTGGCAAACTCTACTGAACTCTACTAAGAATTACCACGCCCATACGACGCATACGACGCTCATTGTCCCCAGCCAATAGCAGGCCACTATCTGACCCGTTCCCCCCCTATATAAGTTGTATCGGTCTCTGTTATAGCATTCTTCAAGCTACTGCGAAACGACGAACATCTACGTACAGCCCTGAAGATGTCCCTTGAAACAGTTGACGAAACGTTGGCAATTACGCCTAACTCGACGCGGTTCCAACCCGGAAACCGAGATCTACAATATATAGTAGGTTTTTGTAAAGACCTTTTATATACCACTTGTATATAATATATCTCATTTTTCTATTCATTTCATTCATGAAGTTGTTCTATATTGACTAGTTACAGGAAACATTAACGTTATATTAAAATCAATCTTCTCCTATGTTGTTTGCTATTTCTATTGTGGCATTTCCTAGAAGCATTATGCTACCTATATCATCAAGGTGTATGTTCTATCCGAATATTGCGTTATATCGGATGACAATTTTAAACAGTATGAATGTATAATTTCCATCTTATTTCCTCTCTGTTTTTCTTAGTGTTGCAATTGGTGTTACTTTATTTATTTCATATTTTATTGATAGTAATTGATTTACTAGTTAATCTGATCTATAACGTTTTCTACTAAGAAGTTAGTAGCCATACAAGTAAGTCATATGACGTTATAATGTCCTTCCAATATTCGAAAACAATTATTATACATAGACGCTGTCGTTTGTAAAAATTTCAGAAATTATACGACTTTGCCCGAGTATAGTATTTTAAAACAGGTCTTAAATATTTATTCTTTTACTGCTTTAGAAGCTAAAATATAATATTTTCATATATTATCTAGTTCTTTTTGTAATTTGCGTTAGTGCTAAACTTTTGTAATTAGTCATTTATGCACGAATTTATTTTATGAGCATGAAAAATTGTCAATTTTTACGTAGAATAAAATATACTTTACATAGATATTGAATTATAGTTTATTACAGTAACGCAAAATTCTAGAATTTTTATTTATTTGTGAAAAGTAAGTTCGTTCGTTTATATTTATAAATTGTTTATTAGTATGTTAGTTATTTTTAGCGCATCTAGCTGTAAATTTAGAAAAATGACACTACGCATCTGCAAATTTTAATATTTTTGTTTAATGATTGTGCTGTATATTTACATATTTACAAACAACCATTGTTTTAGATTTAGCATTTTTAATAATTCACACATATTTTTAACGAGCTTATGTATATTTCTTGAAATACTAATATATAATACAACTAATAGTCATTTAAATAATTGACAAACTTTTTTAAGCTATGGTCTTGGACATAATATAATATAAAAAAATTATATGCTGTGTTCATGTACTTAAAAATCAATTTAATATACCGGGTTATTTGTGCCAGAAGACGAACAATGAAAATTAGTGTTCGAAATTAGATTCTAAGCAAAAACGAAAAATATGAGAGTTTCACAAAAAACTAATATTAGGCCATATGAAAACTTGTAAGTTAAAGCAAAATCATTGCTTTAACTTACAACTCATGTTCGAAAAGTTCACCGCCAGTCGCGATGCAAGTCTGGTAAGCGAGGCCACTGAGCTGGACCGCGCCTACCCATCCACCTTCCATTAAAGCGTTTGCCTAGCCAATCTACAACAACTCTTGCAGAATGTGGTGGTGCACCATCGTATTGATACCATATCACATTACGCAATGCAAGTGGAACATCTTCTAATAACTCATGCAATTGATTATCCCAAAATTCTAAGTAGAACACAGCATTTAAACGATGCAGTAGAATTTGTATTGACAGTAGACGACCGTTTAAAACCTCACACCACATGTTAATTGAAAATCTGTGTTGAAAACATACATACATTCTCATTGTGACAGTTATTGATACTGACTCTGGTGAAAGTAGCTTCGTGGGACCACAAAATGGAACGAATAAGTTAGGCTTCTCGAAAAGCACCGGCAAGATGGTGCTTTTCGAGAAGCCATCGCGTAAATACTAATCTTTTTACTTCATCTCCTGGTTGTAAGTGCTGGATACGCTGGTAATGGCAAGGATGCAACATTTCTCTGTTTAAAGTCCTCGAAACGAAGTTTTGAGAAACTTCAGACAGGCGCCAATTCTTTTGGTACTAGTACCTGGTTTGTCAATCACTGCATAAATTACGTCTTCTCTTGCAGCATTATATCGTAGATATACACCACTAGTATGACGGTTATTAATTTCACATTGTCGCTGTCGAAAAATACACGTCGAAATGGCTAACCTCTATTCGGGAATCTTCTTCGATATTCCTAATAACTAAAGGCCGCATTATATGCAAAAAAAAACTGATAATATGCGCATCAATATGCAGATGTTTTAGCCTAAATATGCACTTTCTTACGACAAATATGCAGGTAAAAAAATACGAGGAATGTTAGAAAATGGAATAATGTAGAAAGAAATATTCTGTTATGTATACCACAAATTTATTTAGAACATTTTACAACATAATTAACTATGAAAACAATTTACAGTCACATATATCTCGAAGTTTTTAACAGAAAAATTGTGACGCTTCTCTGAAAACATGTATTTATATATTGAAAAAGTTCGTTCTATGTCGACGCTTGTTATAGGAGCATACTTCAAATTAGAAATATCATTTATTGTCAACTCAATATTTTCTACTGATGCACCACACAAGATTTTAGCAATGTCCTTTAGCTTTTTAAAACCCTAATTTTTTCCTATTACACCTTTTGGGCGTCTATCACATTGTGCATTCCTATCAAGATCCATAATAATTGTCTTTATTCCTTCATAATGATTTACATGAAAAATAGCAGCTTCCAACCACGTTCACCACCGTGCTGGTTGAGGAGGAAGCGGAACACCTGGTAGATGTTGTTTGTAAAACTGAACTCGAAATTGGGCCATTAAAAATACTTTCCTAACACTACTAATTAAAGTAGTTACTAAGGAAAAATGGTTTCTGACTTCTTCTGCAACACGAATTCGTCCGTGCGCCAAGCAAGTTGTGTGAATTAAATTTGAGTAAAAGATTTTCAAGTTAAAAGCTGCCTTCACCATGTATGGTGCAGCATCTGTCAAAAACAATAGAATTATCTCTGTTGGAATCGATTCTGGTAAGAAGAAAGTTGCCAGTTCTTCCTGTATAAACCTTGTTATTGTGAAATTATTTGCCTTTTGCAACTGTTTGGATGAAATTAAATAAGATTTTGCTGGATCCGATACGTTAAGAATACCAATCATTAAATGAACTATGTATCGTCCCACACTATCAGTATTTTCATCTACGCATATATAAAGATAATTGTTTGCAACAACCTTCTCAATGCTATTCAATGTTTCTGCATAGACACAGCGAATATAATTTTTTCTTAACGTGCTCTCGTCGGGAATGTTATATTTTCTGATGTACTTTTGCAAAAATAACTTGACATTTAAATTGTTCAATTTATGTAGTGGAATATCTGCCGACACAAACATTTGACACAAATCTTCATTAAATTGTTCTTGTTCCGATTTTTTTGAAGTTGATGGCAAATATGGCGGTAATGTTTGCGGACTCTTCTTCGCCACTTTCATCTTTCTTAGTTTTGCAGCATGAGATGGAGTTTTCATACGTTGGTCGACTTGGAACTTTCTCTTACTTGCAATCTGCAAAAAATATCACATCATCGGTTGTTTTCTTATAAAAGAAATGTTAGTAAAAGAAAGGAATAATTAAAAACTCAATTAATTAAAATTAGATATGGCAGATATGTAGACAATATTTTGTGCTTGTGGTCGGGCACTGACAGACAGCTGGACCAATTTCTTAATTATTTAAATTCCCTTAATAATAAAATACAATTCACAATAGAAAAAGAGGTAGACGGAACGATTAACTTTTTAGACTTAAAATTAACAAGAGTTGATAAACGATTTGAATTTGATATCTTTAGAAAACCCACTACAACAGATACAGTAATTCCGGAAAATTCCAACCAATCGTGGAATATAAAAATGTCAGCTTTTCACAGTTTCATACACAGACTGATTAATTTCCCTCTAAATAATAAGAACTTCGAAAAAGAAGTATATACCATAAAAACTATAGCTAGAAATAACGGGTACAAAACAGAATTCTTAGACAAAATGATTTACAAAAAACAACGCGCTATCCTTACGAATAATTTTCTATTCTGATGAAGCATGGTTTCATCTGCCTGGTTATGTTAATTTACAGAATTATAGAACTTGATTGGCACACAATTTAATAGAAGTACCATTGCATCCAGTTAAAATTTGTATTTCCATGACAATGTTAAGACAACGAATTATTGGGCCAATATTCTTTCAAGAAATAATTAACACTCAAAGATACGAAACCATTATTTTAGTAATTTATAAATCAGTTGGATAATATAGAATTAACTAACGGTTATTTCCAGAGTCTGCCACACCACACACTTCACATACATGAATTACGTACGGCATTTTTGCCCAGACCATTTTATGGGTATAGGTTTATGAGCAAGTAGATCGCCTGATTCGTCTCCGAATTTATTTTTATTCCCGTATTTAAAAAGCGTCATATTCCCAAATTCCATAAACAATTTGCAAGAACTATGGTACACAATTTAAAAAGTAAATGTGAAATTTATCACGACGAGTTCAGTGTTGTTTACAAGTAAGACGCCAACATTTTGGGCATTTTCTTTGTATATGATTGTATTATTTGTAATAAAGGTTCATAAAATATGTTCTAACTACCATTTTGTATAAATCTCACTTCTAATATCAGTTGAAATTGATTTTTTAGTAATTCTAACCATACATCATTCATATTTATATAAAATATTCTAACCTAAAAAAGTAAATATAAAGTGAACGACCAGGCAAGCCAATTTCTTAGGGTTACCTAATTAAATATTTGTTTTAATCATCATCCAATTGATAAAGATGTTTCCGCAATCGCTGTTCGTCACATTATACCACTATATTATCAATAAATAATCGTATACTTTAAAATAACACGAAACAAATTATGTATTTATCATAATGCATTCGTTTCTAGAAAATTTTAGAAAATAAAACAGTTTCTGCAAAAAGAAAAGTAATGAGTTTGAAATATGTAATTAATTACTTAATAGTAGCTTGTGTTGATATGCTAAATTAGTAAGAAAAATTATAAATTTAATCACTGATCCTTACATACTAATGGATTCTTTAATGCGCATTAATTTTGAAGAGAATTTTAAAAAGGATTGTTGATAATGCAGCCATTGAAATTTATCGTTATAGCAAATTTTATTTCAACCCTAAGGTTGATAAAAAAATATAGAGTCAATATTTTTAGGGCTTAAGTAAATCACAGAACATTTTTTTAACAATATTAAAGTAGGCAATATCAGGAAAAAACAAATATACCTACCGGTGTCCTTGAAATAAAAGTAAAAAGTAAGAGTAAAAAGACAACGTATGAAAAATGGAAAGAAGTAATTATATAGAAAATAGAATCCAAAATATTTTCCAAAAATTCCCTCTCATAAGTGAAAACAATTACAAAGATATTAATGTCACGCCATTGTGTAAGGATATCGTAAGTACTATTGGAGATGATATCTGAAAGCCGACGTACAATAACAAAAAAAAAGAAGTTTTGCTATTATCGATCAATTTTTAACAGCTGACTTTTCTCGAACACAGCATACAAAGCAGTTTAAACAACGTTATCTTAAGAGTTTTTACAAATATAAACATTGCAGTTTGTAAATTCTATAGCCGTTTTTTATACATTATGAATGAATATTAATATTTTATATTTTTTACTTTTCGTAACAAAAAAAAATATTCACGAAATGCACAGCGTATTAGACATGAGGCACCCTTTTATAGGGTTCGTGACAATTATTCACGTATGTCTCCACTCTGAAGGTGGTCACTTCGAACATTTCATTTGAGCTTTCCACATATTTACAAATCGGTTCTTTTTCAGTAACAACCAACAGTTGTTACATTAAACATGAGGAAAGAGCTTACAGCTTATATTCGCACGTAATGGTATTGAGGTTATTGAAACCTATGTAAACAAAGCTGCTCCATTGTCGAGGTTTTATAAGATCGACAGCAATCTAAACAACGTGATCGTTTAGGGCTTTATAAACATAAACATTTTAGCGTTGTGTTTGCGTGTACTAAATTCCATCGAAATTTTGTTTATAGACATTCTCGTCCATAGGCGGCACATTATTTTATTTTCAGGGTTTTTAATTTTGGGACTTATATTTTATATAATTGCAGCTTTCCATTTTTCATGTGTTGTCGTTTTATTTCAAGGACACCCGGTATATCTACACTTGCTTTCCGATTAAATTGTTGAAATATGACAAGACAAAGCTTAAAATAATAATTCGCAACCATAAGATTGCATTAATCTATTAAACAATATGAAATAATCTATGAGAAACCTAAAAAAATAATGAAACAAATGATGGAAAAGCAGTACATAAGCTTCTTTTTGATTCTTTTTTTATTTGATTATCTTATTTATGACTGGTTGAGGTTTCTACTTTTTTACTATATTCTATTGAATTTTTTACTGTTATTTTTATTTCTAGTTTTACTATATTCTTTTATATAATTGTTTTATTTTTTTTATTTACTAACACGTTTTGCTGACCTGCTTGCTCTGCTGGAATTTTAGGTGCATCCCTGCCACGACGAAACTACAAACGAACGCACACCAGTACGTAATCGTCTTTTTTAATTTATTTTTTCCTGTCTTTTCGGCTTTTCTGTTTCTCACCAAGCAATTTATACACTCAAATTCCACGAAATATTATCACCATATTCATACCAAGCTGTTGCATTTACTCGACACATAACACTCTCTCTTGTAGCTTTTGGATGTTCTATGTACTTTTTCTAAATAAATAAAATTTTATTATTTTTTAATTTTATTCTTTTTTATGCAGTTAATGCGAGGAGTGAGCCCGTCCAGAAAATATGGTTCTGGTTCAAGGAAACCACACAGTAATCTATTGCAGGATTCGACTGGAAGCGTTACGGTGACTGGTGAACATCCTGACGATATACCTTTAGAAAGCTTAGGTATGAATCTACAAATTCTTTTATAGCGATTGTCACTCGAACAAAATTCCGTAGTTGTATTATTAATGGTACATTCATGTGCAAAAATTACACAGCCCAACACACATTTTGGAGCCTGCCCTTTTTTAACTGTTTCTAGGTAATTTTTAGGTGTAGAATCTACATTGAACTCTTTTAGAAAACAAATCATCTTCTTTTTAATTCATGTACATTTCAGGTTATAAGTACCAGTATCTTCGACAAAGTCTCATAAAAAAACAAATAATAATAAGTAAGGTATTTAATTCACAAAGTAGATATAAATATGCATTTATGGCTTATTACTAAAAAGAATCGGTAGAAGAATAGGTAATTTTTAGGTGTAGAATCTACATTGACCTCTTTTAGAAAACAAATCATCTTCTTTTTAATTCATGTACATTTCAGGTTATAAGTACCAGTATCTTCGACAAAGTCTCATAAAAAAACAAATAATAATAAGTAAGGTATTTAATTCACAAAGTAGATATAAATATGCATTTATGGCTTATTACTAAAAAGAATCTTGTATACGATTTTCTAGCATGGAGTTCAGTAGGACAGTCTCGCTGCCAACTCCAACAGTAGTCGGCCATCATGTGGGTATCACATCTTCTTTGATATCGTTCTGCCATCGTCTGAAGGTCTTATTGAAAACGCTTACCCTGTTCTTCACTGTAATCACCTAGGTTTTGTGGGAATTGATCTAAGTGGTTGTGGAGGTAGTGAAGTTTTATGCTCATGTTACAATCAAGAATATTAAATTTAGAAAACATATATTCCACTGATTCTGTGTAATTCGCTACTTTATGATTGCCAAGAAAATTTTGTACTACTTGAACAAATGAATATCAAGCATTAGATTCAATCTCGTTCATTGTTGTGGTAAGTGATTTTTTCTAAGCTGTCTTATCCGAGGGCCATTTTTCATTTTTTCCATGCTAGACTCAGGAAATTTACGTATTAAGTACCAAAAGCAAAGTCCATATCGATTTAAGGCCTACACGAATTGTTTTATAAGTCCCAACTTGATATGCCACGGTGGAAATATGATTTTCTCTCTCGCAACGAAAGGTTCGTTGATACGTTTTCTTTTCCTGGAACCATGACGTTTCATATGGGTCAATTTTGGTAACCCAGTGCTGATCTTTAATTCTGTTGTCCCGAAAACAAAATAAAACAAAGATATTTTGTGTAAAGATACCATTATTTCATTATTTTTGCCTGTTACTAAAACGGAATGGATCTCAAAAACTAAAGCTGCTACGAAAAAAAATTCAGGTATATTTGGAATCAGCACATTAAATATATCCAAAATTAGTTGTCAGTTTCTCGGCACCAAAAAAAAAATTTAATTTTGTTGGCTTGTGTTATTCATTTAATATTTGAAATAAAGGATTAATCTACAGCAATTGGGCTTTTCGAAGTACTTTTGTTGAAATCTCACATCTATTATATAGTTTTATTTGCAGCTTCATTCATTTTTTGTCTTTTTTAATCCTCAAACTGTTTATACTATGAGGTTAACATTCGGGGCAGTTGCAATCGACAACATTGCATTTAACATAACTACATATTATAAAGTGTTAGACAAGGATGATTGTTCGCATTGTTCGAGAAAAACTGGATGTCTTACAATTGCAAGTTGTGTCCTAACCACCCTATTCACAGGTTCTAGCCCCATTCAGACTGCCGTTATTCCCAAAACTCAAGTTGCTTCTTGCCGGAAGAAAATTCAAGACATGCGAGAAGTTATTGCAAAAGTAGAGCAGTATTTTGACAACCATGATGCTGATGATTTTAAAGCTGGTATAATAGTGTTTCAGCACCACCGTCCAAGTATATTAATGTTGAAGGGGATATGTCAGAAAGTTAAAAAAAACAACAAATCGTTGTCGTAATTCAAGTGTTTCATTTCAAGTTTCACCTTAGGTCAGATCAACCTCCTACACTATGTTCCGCTAATTTTAAGTACTGCTTAATTAGATCAGTCGTATACATGCCTCAAAAATTAAATAGGTGATCCGTGTATGCTTCAACTTTCTATCAATTTATTAACACTTCGGATGCTGTCTTTCCTTGAATAGAATATGCTTGTGCATATTTTGTGAATGTATCTATTACTGTTATAAAATTTTGTGAATTTATAGATATAGTATCAATGTTTTATCAAATGGTTTTTCTAATAATTCCCTTATTTGAAAAGATAACTTTGGTGGTGTTCTAATATCAGAGAGCGGACTGAAGCGATTGAATCACCAATTGCCCCGATAAAACGTTGTGGCGGTATCAGATATAGTATGCATGTTATAATAACCCCACTATTTGCTTGCTCGATTGCATTCGTCGAGCAGATGTTATTTCCGCCGTTATTAATAAGACATTGTGTATATTCCTACATAAATTTAATTCAACAGTGGCGTATAAGACGGAATATACATTTATATATTATTTCGTTAGACTTGGTTGAAATAATCGCTTAAAAAATTTAGCCGCTAATTTCCAAAGTGTATTCTCGTGTTTACATGCTGTTATACATGCATATACATATATGTATTTATTGTTCTTGAGATAGTATATTCTATTCTCTTCTATAAGGGATTGTTTCTGGTTTCGTTTCTTTCAGTGTTATTTGGTTACAACGTTTTGTATTTAAAAAAATCCGTTTTAGATTCTTATATTGTATATTTATTCTATAATTTTTTATAAATATTAAGTTTAATTTACTACCTTATTGTTTGAGTAGTTTTGTTTTTTTCTTTTTGGTCCATTTCTTTCTGTTCTTAGTATTACTCTTTATTTTCATTAACTATGGAGAATTCTCGTAGGGCAACCATGGTAGAATGGATTAGAGGCCATACAAATTGGGTGCATATTCGTAATGATACCGAGATATATTGCAGTATCTGTTCATTAAGTTTAAGACGTCCACAAAAGTGGACTCGATAACTTCGATACTTCGATAACTCATCAAGATAATATATGACCATCTGCACCTGACACTTTTAATGAAGAA
Organism: Melolontha melolontha; assembly: GCA_935421215.2. Taxonomy (NCBI): domain Eukaryota; kingdom Metazoa; phylum Arthropoda; class Insecta; order Coleoptera; family Scarabaeidae; genus Melolontha; species Melolontha melolontha. The sequence goes on along the minus strand of OW285237.1, from coordinate 132,670,364 downwards.
CTGTGTGAAGCTTTCATGACAGGCTATATCCCATTTAAAAAGCTTAACAATCCAGTCCTCAAGAGGTTTCTTACAAAATATACTGATCGTCATATACCAGATGAATCTACTTTACGTAAATACCACTTACCAAAATGTTATTTGAGAACCATTGAAAAAATACGAACCAACCTATCTGGTCATTATCTTTGGGTAAGGGCAGACGAAACAACGGATGTAATGGGACAATATGTGTTAAATGAAGTTATTGGCATTCTTCATCCGACAACTTCCTACCAACCACACTTAATTGCAACTAAAATATTGCCAGCCGTAAATGGTGAAAGAGTTGCAGAACTATAAAGACAATGTGCAATTATTTTTTACTGATGCGGCAGTTTATATGTTAAAAACAGGGAAGTTATTAAAGCAATCTTCTCCCAATATGCTACACGTTACCTGTGCAGCCCATGCACTACACAGAGTATGTAAATACATCAGGGGTAATTTTCCAAATGTTGATAAGTTAGTTTTTCATCATTTAAAAAGATATTTCTCAAAGCTGAGACAAGTTGATTGAAAAATCTCTATATTCGAAGAATGGTGCATTTTCGCAACATTTTAATCACGCACTCATCACCAGTGTGGAACGGACATTTTATATTTTTAAAGATGTTTAACATCTAAAAGAACCTTTGAACAAATTTTAGATTTTCATAGTAATATTTTACACTTTCAATGTTTCACAGAAGATACATAGTTTTGAGTTTTGTTCTTTGTAAATTATTTTTATACAAAATTTGATGCGCAATTAGCTTGTCAGCATTACTTTTTTTTCAGCAATAGTTGCTGCCGGTTACCAAACCGTTTATTACATTCGCTCTGTTGTGCATTGACAGATACATATTAACTGCATATGTAGGTATGTACACTTATACAGTAGCCACACGTATCAAATTGTTCGAAACTCACAGATCGCTTACAGAAACAAACGTATTGCAAATACAAGGCAGACGCCTGTGGGCTATGAATCATCAATCGCTCGAGTCCGCTCTCTGTCTATTATATTTGTTTCTATGGGACATTTCACATCTTTTAATGTAATTTGTTATATTATCTTTCATTTCACTTCGATAATAATTGTTCTTAATTTATTTTAAAGTTTCATTGATTCCTCTGTGATTAGTTTTTCCCTCATAATTATTTCAATCGTGTCTTCTGGTGTTTTAATGATTCTTACTCTTCGCTTGAATTAAAGATCTTCGGTCGTTTGTTATTGAAGTGTCTATGTAAACTTGACACATTTCTTTATACATCATTTCAAGATTTTTTAAATATACAGAGTGTTCAAGAAATGTAACTATAACTTTACTCTGTTTTTGACCGGCCTGTATTTTTTACATTTTAGGATTCTCCTCGATAACATGATTTCAACAAACAGTTGTTGTCTAAAGTATTTTTTTTTAATTAATGGGCAAGAAAAGAAAATAAACTGGTCATGCAAACAAAATTATGGTTAATCTATGAGATTTTAAAAATGGGTGCTACTTTCTGACAGTAAGCTAATCTATCTGTAAATTATTTTGTATAGGATTGTTTCGGCTTTTACTTTATGAAATTCCATTATAACTATTACCGGGATAAAATAAAACAAATTTTAATGAATTTCACTACATTTTACTTACAAAGTTTTCGGTCCACAGGAGCTTCGTCACTTTTATTATTTCTAAGGGAAGAAATAATAAAAGTAACTCTTGATACGCGTTTCATATTAATTTAATAAACCACAACTTTAACAGAGAATTTAAAATACTACACATAGAAAGTAAGGGCAAAAAATTTAATTTATTAGAGTCACTTGAAATTATTATTAACGAAAAGTGATAAGATACTCAATGATCAATTAGAAATTGATAATTCACCGTTACTTAATTTATATATTTGATATTTAGACTGTCATATATTTTATTTTTCCATAGCGCTGCTTTATCTCCCTTTAACATAATGTAGACCCTTAGTTTTATCACTTTACGACAGTATTGTATAAACTGTAGTTCAATATTTTTGTGAAAGTTTTTGTTCATAAACATTTAAGTAATAAAAACTACCCATTCCTTCAAAACATGTGTTTGTTACGGTACATTTATGTAAAGATACGAAGCTCCTGTGGAGCGAAACGATCGCGATTTTGTAATGTAAAAAGTAGTGAAATTCATTAAAATTTGTTTTATTTTATCTCAATAATAATTATCTTGTAACCCACACTATGGTGTCTGGTGAAATGCTTCATATCTCTTCATTAATTCTTTCAGCCAAATCTTGCAAATTTCTAGGTCGGGTAACATAGCCCTACAATCTGTAATATAGTGGATTCAGATCGTAGAATAGTACCGTTCAAATAAAAGATTGCCTCATCCGAAAATACTATATTATTTACAAAATTGTTATCACCGTTACAAACGTTCATCATTAATTCACAAAACTCTTGCTTTCTACTGAAATCATCATCAGAGAATTATTTTTTCAGAAAGTATTTTTCCTTTTGAAGAATCCTTCCTACTGAACGACGACTAATATCATGCGTCAACTCGTTTGTAGAAAAACATAGATTTTCCTTTACAGACATGACAATATTACAAGGTTACATACTTCCTGATGAGTTATTGTTTTATCACCAAAACCGATCATCATTAATATGTGTATTCTTTCTCCTTCTTAACACATTTTTCCCATAGATGTTCTAGCATTTCTAATGCTTCTCGAAAGAAATATTGCTCAACCTCTGCAACCCTCTTCCACAGGAAATCTATTAAATTTACGCTTTCAGCATCCCAAAATAGGACTCATCCATTGTCACTAATCTTGCAAGAAAACTTTCTTTGTCGTGTCTATACCGCGTTAAAAGACGACCACAAATGTCTTTTCGAGTTTGCTTGTGTGCATCAGTTAACATTCGTGGAACCCATCTTGCAGACAATTTTTTCACGTTCAATTCGGCTGTAATTATATTATATACCACATGTTATAAGAGACAAGTATCTTCAACTATTTGTCTAATAGTCACGTCGATCTTGCAGCACGAGATCATCGACCTTTTTAACAGTTTTTTTCCTCAGTGACATTGTGGGCGCTCCATCTGCATGTTCGTCTGTATATGACATGACATGTCTACAGTGGCGGCTCTTGATGACGTACGATGTGCGCTGCTGCACGGATGAGACTACTTCGAACTATTTCGGAAGATTTCGGTACGGTTACTTGCTTCTCTGTATATATGAAAGCTTAAACGAAGCAGTCTCATCCGTGCAGCAGCGCACATCGTACGTCATCAAGAGCCGCCACTGCATGTCTAGCACATTTAAACTCATGACACCAGCTTTTAACTATGTTATATGATACTGCAGATTACCCTAATGTATTCACCAAATCTTGATAAATTTTAGTTGGGGGTCATCCCTATTAAACGTAGGTATTTAATAACCGCTCGTTGCTCGACGCGATCCATTTTGATACTGATATGTGACTCTCTCGACCTCGACCGTCTACTGTAGGCACGCTTTAACAAGTTCAGACTTGTAAGCTTCTAGCTGGTTCATCGTTTCTAGCGTTAGTCTAGACATAGTAGATTACAATGTATAATTGTTTGTAAATAATTGATTTGGTTTATAAATAGGATCACCTATATTCTGGCGATTATAAAATTATGCGAGGGCTATTCGTAAAGTATTTAATAAAGTAATTAAACCATGCTGTAACACTATCCTTCAGTATTTATTGTAGTCCCTGCTTCTATAGTCTACATCAGTGTTTTTCAAACCTTTTCATGACACGATCCCCCCTAGTATCAACAAATATTTCCCGAACCCCGACCCTTTTTTTTCATGTATGTTAAAAATATTTAATCCATACAAAAATTTTAGGCGTTTGCGTGATTAGGATTCGGATATAAATATACAATTAAGTACGTAAAACATATAATTTTAAATCGAATACGTGGCCAATTGATAACTAACAAACAAAAACAAACATATTGTTAGGGCCGAGACTTCCAGCGCCATCTGTTGGTAACACTCGGAACTAGTACAGGTTCCGAGTGTTACCAACGGATGGCGCTGGTAGTCCCCCGCGCGCTCCACGGCCCACGCTAAAGATCCACAAGTTTCGAGACGTTTCGTTACGCTTCGAGATGATTCTCGCTAGAATGCGCTGGCCTATGAATAGGGCGGTCGGCCGCGGCCACGGCAGTTGAGTGAAAGACCGCGAAGCAAGTGGTCGTGTCGTCTGCTGTTTAGTTGTTTGAGGGCGAATCACTTGTTTTACGTATTTATTTGAGTTGTTTGTTATAATTGAAAATGGATAAATTCCTGAAAAGATCATCAGAACCATCAACGTCTAAGTCTAGCGGCAATAGTGGAATAAAGAAAAAACGTCTTTATGACGACAATTATTTGAAATTTGGGTTTACTGTGATTGAGAATAAACCGCAGTGCGTAATTTGCTTTGAAACTTTGTCAAAAGAAAACATGAAGCCATCGAAGTTGGTACGCCACCTAAACAGAAAACATCCTAATGAAAAAAATAAACCCGTGGAATTTTTTGAGCGAAAATTAAAAGCTCTTCAACATCAAAAAACTGCTATAGGACAAATGTCCAACCTAAATGAGAAAGCGTTGCTCGCTAGTTATCGAGTAGCTTTTCGTGTGGCTAAAGCAGGAAAACCTCACAGTATTGCCGAAAATTTGATTATACCAGAGGCTTTAGATATAGCAGAGATTATGTTTGGCAAGCAAGAGGCCGAAAAGCTCAAAAGTATACCTCTCTCTGACAATACCATTCAACGCAGGATAAGCAATATGGCGACTGACGTTCGTGATCAGGTCATAGAAAAAATTAAGAAAAGTTCTTTTGTGTCCTTGCAATTTGATGAATCAACGGATATTGCGGGTTGTGCGCAGTTTGTAGCTTTTGTGCGTTTTGAATCCAATGAAATATTAATGGAAGAAATACTATTTTGCAAGGCACTACCCAAAAATACTACAGGTCAGTGCTTGCATGACACGTTCCTTGAAGCTACGCAAGATATGAATATCGATTGGGCACAAAAATGCATTGCTATTTGTAGTGACGGAGCAAAAGCCATGACTGGTGCGAAGAGTGGATTTATTGCTAGACTAAAAGAACAGATGCCAAACGCTTGTTGGATGCATTGCTTCCTCCATCGCCAAGCTCTTGCAGCCAAAACTTTGCCACAAGAATACAGTCAAGTTCTAAATATTATTATTAACATTGTAAATTCTATTAAAGGAAAAGCGTTGCAGACTCGATTGTTTCTAATCATTTGTGAAGATATGGGGGCACTACACCGCAATTTGCTTTACCATACAGAAGTTAGGTGGTTATCAAAAGGCAAAGTACTGACCAGAGTTATGGAACTTCGCGCTGAACTATTAGTATATTTACAACAAGCCAAGTCACATTACTCTGAATTCATTTCTGATCCGGAATTCCTTTTGAAATTGGCTTTTCTTTCTGACTTATTTGAGCATTTAAATAACTTGAATAAAAGTCTTCAAGGGCGGGATGAAAATGTCATTACAGCAAAAGACAAACTCCATGGCTTTATAAAAAAAATTGAATTGTGGTCATCATCTATAAATCAAAACAACTTTGATTCATTTTCGTCGACACAGTCTTTCATTGAAGAAGTCGGAAGCGAGATAAACATCAACTCATATATATCTGGTATGAAAATGGTGTTAGATAATTTGAAGAAAGAATTGTGTCATTACTTCTCAGTGCAAGAGATATCGGATAACACTGGGCAAAGATGGATCTTAAATCAGTTTTTAAATGCAGCTATAAATGAGGCAAATTTATTAACTAAGCTCAAAGAGAATCGGTTGGAATTATCAGCCGATGGGATGTTACACTTGGAATTCAAGTCTGAAAATTTGGATACCTTTTGGTTAAAAAGAAAAACAGAATACCCGGAATTAATAACCGAGGCTTTGATGTGTTTGATTCCATTTTCTACCTCGTACTTGTGCGAGTTGGCATTTTCATCAATGGCCCAAATAAAAAGTAAACTAAGAAATCGCTTAAATTTGGAAAACGATTTAATACTTAAAGTTGCAAAAACGGATCCACGATGGGAGAAATTGATTGAACAAACTCAAGCGCAACCTTCACATTAAAATGAACGAGTACTCGAAGATTTTATTTTTTGTTAATGTGTTTGTATAAATAACATAACGAGTGTCATTTTGTTAACTTTTTTTTAATATATCTACCTTTTTAAAATTTATTGATTTTTTTACTGAGTTCTCTCGACCTCTCGCGACCCCCCAGGGGGTCGCGACCCACAGGTTGAAAAACACTGGTCTACATGAAGGACGCCTTTTTTGACGCCATGACTTTTCTCGCATAAAAAGTTTGACGGCACTTTAAAGGTTTCCTCGTACTCGAGTTAGAACAACCTTACTGCATTGACTGTCTTTTCGTCTGAACGTTGACATAGGCGAACCCAAGTCTCATCAGCTGTTACGATGTGCTTGAGGAAATCTTCAACATTGTAACTTGTCAGAAAAGTTAATGGCAACCCCATTCTCTTTGTTTTATTGTTTTCGGTAAGCTTTGGCAATACAACCTCTTACAAAACTGTACGTGAAATGTGAGGGAAAAAGACACTCAGTCCTATGATCGTGATTTCGCCGATTTTCATGGATTTTTTTTCGACATTATCCATAAGTTCGTTGGACACAATAGCTGGTCTTCCACTCCATTCTTCATTATGGAGATTAGTTCGTCCTTCTCGAAAGATACGGCACCATCTTCTAACTATACTGTCACTCATGACATTTTCACCATAAACAGAATAAATTATGTTCTTTGCACATAGAAATCGGAATTCACAGTCGGTAGGATTTTCAATTGCAGCAGTCATTTTAAATAACCAAAATAGCACGAAAGAATGTCCGAACAATTCTCTCAATAGCACTGGAAGAATTACACTAAACAAGACTACACCGCAGCGCTGCGATTGCGCCGATATTCCCACATTTCTGCTCACTAGGCGGAAACGGAACATACTTTACGAATCGCACTCCTAGTTCTTTATTAATGATAGTGGTTTCTTCTAATTACAAAACCATTTCGAGAGTTTTGTATTATTCGTATTTATTAATAGTCTATAATATAACCGTGTATAGTATTCCTAAAAATTAAAAACATTAATTGCAGGACATATTTTGGACATAAAAGCGAGTATAACGGCAATCGCGCTATACTAGTTATTTCTTTGAGAATATATTTGTACATGTAATAAATTTAAGGTGTTACAGAGGACGAAGAAGAAAAACCTGGTTGTTTTGAAAACACTGTTTTCATATTGGAATCAATTGTGCAGTTCATCATTCAGTCATCATACGTCGCGACCAATATTATAATGATGGTAAATATATTTATAAATATTTTAAGATATAAAATAATAATCTTAACGATATTTCATAGACATGGAGCATAACATATCACAGCTGGTTAACGTTTGTTCTCTTATTATGGGCCAACATTTTATGGATGTTGCCGAATCAGAGAAAATCTACGTTGAGATCAAGTCCATTTTTAGTTTTCTACGCAACTTTTCTTTTGATCTCAGCTTATGTTTATTGCATGGACGTTGACGAATTACCCAGTGGAATTTCCTTAGAACAGATCGGTTTTAATAAAATCACAGAGTTTCCTTGTCACCCTCTACTCGTTAAGTGTTTGTTTATGATCATGTTCTGGATAACATTAAGACAACATGTACGGGAAATCAAAGAAGCTAGACAAAGTCACACTCTAGCGGATATGGCAGCACCATTACAAGTGACTGTAGGAGCTGCTACAGGTAATTTGATTACTCTATTTTTAATTGTAAGTTCGTTAATTTATTATTAATAAATATATTACTTATTTCTACTATAAAGTGGATGCAAGGTTAATTGCGATTTTTTTCATTCACTTTTGGGTAGAATATCTCATATTCAAAATAAAAGCTATTATAATATAGATGTTTTTTTAGTAATAAGAATAAGTTTACCAGGATGGATTGAAATGGTTTCTGCCTTACTGAGAAAACGATTTTATTTGTGCAAAGTAAATATTTATTTTCCTATATAGTCTTTTTCGAATTCTACGCACTTAGATCGGCAATTCCACCCATTTAGGGCGACAAAAATAGTTTAATGGAAAAAACTAAATCTTTTACTTACTATTTAACATATCAATTACTAAAAGACCTTTTTTGACACAATATTATGCTTTCTCCTACTGATATTCCAAGTTAAATCGGAGTACGAGAGTCATAATGTGAAAAACCATATATTTAGTAACGAGCCATCGAAAAAATTCATAATTGGAGTAGACTGTGAAATTGGGTTGGTACTTTAGCCACTTCCACATAATGACATTTATTGTTTGACATTGAAACTATCAAATTTTTCAAAACTCTTATTAAGAAAAGTAAATTTGTTTAGATGTAAATGGACAACATTTTCAACAACTTCTGTAGCTATATGTAAATTTTGATTATGATTTCGATATTAAATAAATTATTTGTTTTCTTTTTTGTTTTAGTATCATTTCAATGCCATAACCTTTTTTTTACAATGAAACCAGATGAAACTGTCAAGCATCAAGTAATGTGTCATTATGTGGAAGTGGCTAAAGTACTAACCCAGTTTCACAGTCTACTCCAATTATGAATTTTTTCGATGGCTCGTTATATGACAATGATTGATTACATGTATATTTACATATGTACTTATAATTACTGTATGGTTGCGTTATCATCTGAATTGTTTTCATTGCTCATATCTGCTTCTTCGGAATATATTATGATGTCTGGGATATCTAACATCTCCATAACTTCTTTAGCAAAAAGTTTATTATTTTTTTGTTACTTCCCATTTTGATGATATGATTGGATCCGATGAAATGCATATTCAGTGTGATATATCTGTGTTTATTTCAACACGTGAGGTTTTTCTCGAATGAAAGAGTCTCGCATTTTTATAATCATTCTGCCATGCTTCTAAAACATCTTCAGACAGTATTCCGATGGTAGCAGCGAGAAAGCAATAATGTTGCTTCCGTGTATCAGTAATGTATACACTGATGTCGTGTTGTACCATCCATATAGTTCAGTGAATTTTGAATAGTTTATGTAGTAACAATTTGATACTGTACTCAAAATGATGGCAAATCTTCGTATTAATCTTTCGTCAAAAGAATTTTGGTTGGCCTAAGTTCAATTACTTCTCTCTGCATTGACTCATAAATACTCTTTATGGTATCATTCGTTTCTCTCCTCAACTGAAACTCGATAGGTCGGCAGTATTTGGTGGAAGCTGTTCTAATATTTTTCCATAATATTTTATTTTTAGTACCATAACCAGCAGTATTACATTTCTAGGACCAGTATAGTGTGCAATATTATTCTGGAATCTCCATACTGTACATGATTGCTGAAGTTTTGTTTATATATGCTATGTCATCTACTGCCGTCAAATCCCCATTTATAGATTACCTCAGTCTTTATATTTTAAGGAACACTCTTATAATACTTCAAACAGTACTTGGACCAAGGGTAGCACGGTCTAAAAATCTAAAAGATCTTATAATGGGATCTTGGCTCTTACCTCAGTTACTATCATGTTCAAAGGATAACAGAGCTTTTTCGTTTCAGCAACCACATTGTAAGTAGGATAAATGTTGGCTGCTCTAGCTTTCGCACCTCTTTGTATTGCAATATAATGTATTTTCCTAAACCAATATGTAGAATCTTGGCTAATGCTTCTACAGGAGTGTACTTTGTAATGGTTGTCAGTGTAGAAGTATCTTGGGGAATTTCATTTTTTTAAATCTTCTTGGAGAGGTCGTAAGGGCTAGTTTGACTATCTGAGCAGCTGTCCTTCTCCCATCCCTTACTAAATTGTTTTCCGTGGCACAAGACAATTCTTCAGGAGTTTTTTATCTGAAGCTATTGATTTCACACGCCTTTGCCAAGGTCTCTTTGAATTTTCCTCAAAATTCTCTTTAGGTCTTCCTCTTGGACGGTTTGGTGAGGGTGTACCATTCAGATTCTGGATATTAGGTAAAGTCATATTACCCTCAAGTCATTTGCCATTGTTTAAGAATCTATAGTATTATCTGTTTGGAATCTCTCCAATTCTTCAACAATTTCGATCCAAACACTTTCACTATATTTGCCAATGACGTAGCGAAGCAATTGGTCGCTTCATTTTATCGACGATAGTTAAAAAAAAACTTTCAGTTTTTAACACTATAAATACAGGATGACCCCTTTAAACCGAACTAATAATTGCACTGATTGTTCCGGATTTAGAAATATTCGGATTATCGGAAATTGATAAAAAAACGAGAATATACCCTATTATCTATGAATTTTATCATTCTTTCGAGGAAAAGCCTTTTATTTTCAAATACAAAAGTAATTACACTACTACCGCATATGTATTTTCTTAGATATCAGAAGTAGATACATTTATATGTATAACATAGTATACACATAAATCTAAACAAGTATATGTTAATGCTAAGAGAACGAGGAAAATTCAGTAATTTTGCTCTGCTTATTTTGAGCTCTTTTATCATTTCAGATAGAATTAGAATGTAACGTTCTGATTCAGTATTTTCCTGAGCCTATTTCAACTCGATTCATCTTGAACATGCTCCAAAATATCCATATCGTTCATAGATTCAGATAATTCTGTTTGTCCGACGGCCCAGTCAACCATTTCTTGTCTAGTTACATTGCCAGAAATGTCGCTGTAACTCAATTTTATTCTTCCATTGACGCAGTGGAAGATTATCTTCACTCCAACCACCATCATCAACATCATTATCATGCATTAGAAGTTTACTCCAAGATTTTTTAATGAGTTCTGGTCTTACATTTTCCCAGGCTCTTGCTATTCCTATTACAACATCTTTTAGGTTAACTTTTTTAAGTTCTGCAGAAAGATCTACTTCTTCAGAAGAAGCAATCCGTTTTAAAAGTTCTTTTCTATAATGCAACTTAATTGCTTTAATTACATTTTGGTCAATTGGTTGCACTAGCGATGTTACATTTGGCGGCAAAAACATTACACGAATTTTTTTTATCATCTGAACATAAATCTTCTGGGAGTCCTGGTGCGTTGTCTAAAATTAACAGTGCTTTTGCGTCTAAATTCAGCTGTTGCATTCATTTTCGAACTGCCGGAACAAAATCTTCATAAAACCAATTCTTAAAAATTTCTTTGGTAACCCAGGCCTTTTTCTGTCATTGGTACCATCAGTGGTAGTGATTCATTTCCAAAAGCCCTTTTTTTGAGATTTGCTCAGAAGTAACAATCTCATTTTATGCCTTTCAGAAACATTAGAGCAAGGCATAAATGTAATTTGTTGCTTACTCATTTTTCTGCCTGGAGCTGATGCTTCCGCTTGGTGAGCAAGTGTTTTTTGAGCAAGTAATTTATAGAAAAGGCCGCTTTCGTCTGCATTGTAAATTCGGTCATGACACAACTGCATTTCCTCGATTTAATTTCGAAGAAAATTTTTAAATGGCTCTACGGCTGCCTCATCACTAGACAATTTTTCTCCTGTAATTGACAATTGTCGAATTCCATACCTCTGCTTAAATTTATCAAGCCATCTGGAACTAGCTTTAAAATTATCATTGTTGTGAGTTTGGTCATAAAAGAATTTGGCCTTTTCACGTAAAATTTCTCCTGGTAGTGGGGCACCTAGTTAAGTTTTACGTACATAGATATAAGTCATTCATTTTGGTACGTACCTCTAGATTTTCCTGGATAAACCAGGTATAAACCGTTTTATCAACGTCAGGATATGCAGTCACTTTTAACGTTTTACGCTTATTGGATAAAGAACTCGATGTGGCGCCATATCATAAAATTTTTTCTTTGTTCTTTTTGACGTCGCAAAGCGTTGATTTTCCCATTTGTATTTTAATGATAAAGCAGTCACTGTATGACCCGCATTTAAATCGGTAATAAGCTCAATTTTTTCTTTTATCGACAAAGTAACGTGTTTTCTTTTAGAAGACATTTTGCGAACTAAACATGCAACTGACAGTCAACGGTCTCTACTGAATAAAAAACCTAAACAAAGAAAATCTTAAAAAACATTAACACCGGTGATTCCCCTATTTACGCATTGATGTTCTGATTAAAGAGGCGTTGTTCGGACTATAATTTCAAATATCTGTTGTTCGGATTATTGGAGGTTCGGATTAATGCATGTTCGGATTAAAGAGGCCATACTGAAGTTCTTTTCTCACAATAGTATTTGTCGTTGAACTCGGATAATCACGACTTCCTGTGAATAAAGGCCTTAACTTTAAAAAGGATTATTTGGGATAGCTATAATTTCTTTTCTAGTTCACTAAATACTACACTCATATTTAAAATAGCGAATAAAACGGTACTATGAAAAGACTTATTAAAACTGAATGAATTAGAAGTACATACCTGATTTTTTGGTATTCATTACTAATACTCATAAAATATTTATTGGAATTTGCAAACAAACACTGTTACTCCGTGAAAGCTTTAGACGCAACTGAATTACCCGTTCTCGGCAAAACGCTTACCTGCGCCGCAGCCTATACTCTCTTATCAGGTACAAACAATAGTTTTATAGGGCCGTTTTAAATGAAAGGGTTCTTTAGGAATGTAGACTCGTGTTAAAAAAGTATGTATTTTTGTCACCCTAAATCGGTGAAATTGTCGTATGTGCGGCGCGCGGTGGTGTACAATCTTCTTTATATCTTCCAAATAGTAAGATTGTTTGAGGGAAATCTTTTTTTAATTAAAATAGCAGAATATGTTTGATGAAACTTTAATTATTATTGAAATAATAAACAGGAATTAAATTTTGATTTATGGAAATCTCACATATTTAAAAAGTCACCGTTTGCCTTTTCACACTCATTTAATTTTAACCTAAAATCTTCAGTCACACGCTGAAGCATTGCCCTTAGAATAGCATTAATTTCATTTGTTATTTTTTGCTTTAAATCATTCAAAGTGCGTGGTAATTGATTAAAAACTTTACTTCAGGACTCCTTGGTGGCCAATTGATGTCCCTTCACCGACTAATTACTCTTAAGAAGAATAATTCATGAAGAGTTTCTAGTGAGTCATTTGTGGCGTGGGAAGTGGCTCCATCTTGCTGGAAAAATGTATTGCGATTGCAGTCATCAGTCTGATTTCGCATCTCTAGTGTAAAAAAGTCCTGATCATATGGCAAGAGCTATCTTAATTGTCTGTTCGAGCGCGACCAAGATTATCATCAAACAAATAAGAGCCAATGATTTCTTGTGCCAATATGGCAGCTCAACCGACAACCTTAGGCGAGTGTAATGGTTTCTGATGCAGTTTTAGTGGGTTGCCTCGAGTATTTCCAGTTTTGTTTCGCATGACCGTTGATGCGAAATTTCGATTAATCAGAGAACCATATGTTGTTGAACTCGAGACGTTTAAGATAATCTTTCGCCTTCATTTATTGCAGAATAACGACATTATACTGATAAAAATGTAAATCTTTGCGAATAATCCGATGAATTGTGGATTCACAATATCCGCCTTGGATCGTCCATAGCAAGCGCTCGATATTCTCGTTTATTCCGGATATTCTTATGCGCCCAGTCGATTTAGCCGGCATTGAGTTACCAGTTCTTCGAAATTGCTCATTCAATGCTGGATTTGCACTTGGAACTTTTCTCATCGATGGCACATCAAAATGTCTCTTGTAAAGATGACGATGTAGGAATCGTCGTGTTTATGAAACGCTCGCACACAGAATATGCGCTGCGGCTACATGTAACAGTCCATCGCAACTAAAACAAAACAAATCAGACAAGCGTACGATGCCTCTCTTCGTTACCGTCATTTAGTGTGTAACAGTCAAAACAAAAATGAAAATATGCGTGAGACAATACCCTTCGTAATAGTTTTTTCTTTTTAAGATACTGAATGAATATTACAGTAATGTGCGTTCCAAAAAATAGTAACCATCATCTTTTCAACCGATGGATCTGTTTTTGTCTTCGTCAAAGCGCTCGAACCAGCTTCTACCCATTGTTTGAATTGTAGTTTTTGTCGCAAGTGTGTAATCGTGGGTCCAAATCTCATCAACAGTTTGGTTGTGATGTGCTGAAAGCTTTTCACCCTTTATATACCTATCTAAGAACTCGAATTTTAAATTTAAAAAGAAACATTTTTTTAAATGAAATTCTTCGAAATTTTTATTGCTTTGTAAAGAGTAAATGTTGACATGAAATAAAATATTAAGCAAATGACCACCGTGGCGCCGTTGGCAGGTATGTGTCTTTCGGCAAAATTTCGGAAGACATTTTCAAGTAAAAGTATCTGAATTTCATGAATGTTGCGTTCGATTTCTTCCTTGAGTTGTTGAATCGTTTTAGCGTGGTTCACTTTCCAAATAACCCTAGAGGAAGAAGTCCGAAGGGGTTAAATCCCAATTTCTCGGCGCCCAGTTTTGGTCTCCAGAACGAGAGATGACACGACCTGAGAACTTTGTTTGCAATACTGTCATTGTTTCCCGTGCAGTGTGTCTGGTTGCGCCATGACTTGTGAATTTTTTGTTCCTCATCCGAAAATTCTGTTTGTCGACGTAGCCGTTGAGGTGAAAATGTGCCTCGTCACTAAAGATGATTTTGTTGTGGAGTGCTTCGTTAACTTCCCGTTCCATGATCCGGTTCACGAAGTTTCTGCGCTGTACATGGTCCCGTTGGCCTCAGTTCAATTAAATCTTATACTCATGAAGGTGCAAATCCCTCGCCAATATTCGTTGGAGGGTGTTGCGATTGATGTTTAATTTCTGGACGCGATGCCGAATGGAGGTATTGGGATATTCTGCTCAAATTTTTCCACTAAATTTTCAATACCGGCCTGCGTTGGGCGATTATGTACGCTAAAATGGACTGGTAACTTGCGAACTGTTGCGAATTTTCACAATTTATGTAATGTGTTTTCACAATTAATAAACGTTCCTACAATTTGTAATGTACCATTCTTGCAAATATAAATGTGTCCCTATGACAATTTCCAACTGACTAAACATTTGGCAGACTGATATGGCGCGCGATTCGTTCTTATTGTGACAACCTTTATATACTCGTTTAAAATGTATCTTGCCAATTCGTCTGAGACCCTCTGAATATCAACTAGCTCCCGCATCTTAATACTACTACTTAACGCGATAACTCAGCATTGTATTTTGAACCTTTTCAATAGTATTATCGCTTCTAGTCGATTTTAACTTCTCTATTGTTAAGAAATGTGTTTAATTCAGTTAAACTTTTCAAATCGAAGTACATATTTAATTAGCGTCATATATTCAATTTTTTTCTATTTCAAAATGATTTACTTCAAGCTCGGATGTAAACTTGTTAAATGTACATTAATGAATAATAGTTGATAGATCATATGGGCTGATTGTATTCAGAAAATAAACTTTATTTGACACTGACTATCACTGTCAGATAGTAACGTTTTGCTCCACCTTTCTATGTATTAGAATTCTAGAATCATGAATTCGATTCATTCTTGAAAGACCTTTTAAGCTATTATTTAGATTTTGACTACCTTTACAGCATTATTTTGTAAAAAGTAACAGTTAACTGTAAAAAGTGACGATGATAAGTCGGAAGAGGTTTGTTTCCTTCGATTTCTAAAGGTATTTGTAATTCGCAATCCATGCAATAAGATCATATCTCGAAGAGAAACCGTCCTTTCCATTTAACTAAAACTAGTTGTAAACTTTGAAGCTCTTAATACATCTTGAGTATATAAGAATGGAAGTTTTAAATAACAGAAATCGCAATTAATTTTGCATTAAGCAACCTGGTAAATGTGACATAGTATTTTATAAATTTATTTGACTATTATAATTCTAACCTATCTCTTAATAGTTTTTAGTACTTCTTTTATTTCTGAGGTATACTTTCACTGAATAATTTTCAATCAGAAATTAAATTATTTAAAGATTAAATCATTTCAAATAATAAGATTTTTTATTACCTAATCAAAACAGCTAACCAGCCGATTACAACAAAACTATCTCTCGAAAATGGATATGCAGGTTAGAAGTAAATTCTAGTAAAACAAAATGTTTTTCATTGAATTTAATTTATGTATTTGGTGATTATTAAACGTTTTGTTAGAAATTTTAGAAATAATTATTGCAATATGTTTTTTATATTTTATTTTGTTAAAAGTAGTTTAATTTATATAGTGCCTCATAGAACTTACTTAAAACTTCGATTTCCAAATGAGTAGTGTATTTTTATTTAGAAAACGACTGTAGGATATGTAATATATTGCTATGTGAGTGAAATAACTTGTGATAAAAAGAGTGTACAATTAGCCCTGGGACAAGCTTTGTTTGCGTAGAAACTAATTTCTGATACAATTTCAGTTTCGATAATCCAAGGAATATAGAAAATCTTTCTAATTTTTTGAAATTCTACTTTTAAATTCCTACTTTTAAAATTCTGAACCACCACTAACCTTTACCATTTCTCCTGTTTTATTTTTTATCAAAATGGTTAGGCTTGATGTACATGAAAATTAAATTAGAATTCTGCCTTTATAAGTGGAAATATTAGATTTTAGGATATTCAACTTTTTCTTTTAATAATACAACTAATATTTAATTCCATTTAACACCCACAAACATTTTTGCCGTACTAGGCGGTTCTAACTGTCTAATGTACATTAATTCCTCGATTAAACTTATACAAGGGTATATGGGAATCCTCCCTGAAATTTTCCAGGTCCGTTTGATAGTGCCGCGACATTTCAATAGAAGACGCTAGAATCGTCAAGATTAATAAAGGGTTTGCCAATGAGAGCGTCAAAACTTTAAAATGCAACTCTGGCAACAGGCTTAGTAGTAAACGAGTCTACACCTTTACGCCGTCGAAATGCCCGTTCAGCGGAGAATATCGCTGCTGTAAGCCGGAGTGTTAGAGAAGATTCCAACGTGTCTGTATTACGTCGTTCTCAACAACTCGACCTTCCTCGGATGACACGTGGAGAATTTTGCAACATGATCTTTATCTAAAAGCTTATAAAATTCAGATATCTCAAGAGCTAAAACCGGCTGATCATCGTGTGCGTCGAACTTTCATGGCTTGGGTGCTGGAACAGTTGGAAGCTGATCCGAATTTTGATTCGAAAATCATCTTTTCGGATGAAGCACTCTGGCTTAGTGGATACGTGAACAGAGTTGTAGGATTTTGGCTGATGAGAATCCTCAAGTGATTCACGAATTGCCTTTCCACTCTGAAAAATTCACTGTTTGGTGCAGTTTCTAGGCTCATGGAGTAATTGGTCCCTATTTTTTTTTAAGACCAACATGGAAATCACGTTACTGTTGATGGAGAGCGCTATAGGATTATGTTAACAGAATATTTCTGTCCGCTGTTAAACTGTTAAACATTTACTGGAACAATGTATTCTTTCAAGAAGATGATGTCACATGTCACACATCTCGCGAGACCATCTAATCGTTGCAAGAAAATTTTCCTGGGTGTCATTTCCAGAAATGGAAATGTAAACTGACCGCCAAGAACTTGCAATCTGTGTCATCCTTGAACTTTTCTCTATGGGGCTATCTCAAGTCTCAGATCTACGAGAATAAGCCACGAAAAATTTGTGACCTTAAAGAGAACACCACACAAGATTTACCACCTGATATGCATGAAAATTTAATCAGAAATTAGGCCACGAGAATACATTTATGTCAACAAAGCAGGGGATGTCATTTAAATGATACTATATTCAAAATATGTTCTTCAAAATAAAATAAAAATTAATGTTTTGCTTGTAAAATTTATTGTGTCCCATGTTAAGATTCTGACGCTCTTATTTGTAAATCCTTTACTTTTATGAAACTTGATAACTCTAACAAAGTTACATATAAAATTTCAAGCAAGTAGATATATCCAATAGTTATTGTTTGACATGCTTTGAAGGAGAATAGGTTCGTATTTTGTTGTAAATATGATGAACAAAGGAATTGATAAAACACTACTTTTTGAGCGAAAAAAAAACATTAAAAACCCGAAGAAAAATTAAGAAAGTATTATGGGGATTCTGAGCCTTCACATAAAATGGTTCAAAAGAAGTTCGTTGCATTTAGTTGTGTTCAAATGAACACGAATGACGCTGACCGCCTACACTCTTTGGTTACAGTAGAAATGATTAACAAAAAAACGTGATATGGAGTTGAAAGATCACCGATCGAAGGTGCGTGAAATAGCACAAATTGTAAACATCTCTACTGAATGTGAATTCAATCTCTAGTTTGAAGATTTGGAAAAAAAATGGGTGTCGTGTTTACTGTGATCAAAAACAAAATTGTGTGGAATCCAAGGAAACTTTGCAGCGTTATATAACTGTTGACGGAACATGAATTCATTACTTCACTCCAGAAACGTTGGCGATTGACCACTAAGGAAGGCGAAAGTAGTTCCATCTGTCGGAAAAGTTGCCAGATTAGACAAATATTCGCCTAATCTGTGCTCCCTATGATTTTTTTAATTCCCGAACTTGAAGAAACAGCTCAGCAGCCGGAGATTCGTATCGAATGAGGAGATCATTCCTGAAAGAGAGGTGTATTTTGCATGGTTTCAAAAATCCACATTTTGGAAAGCACTAAGAAGTTGGAGCCTTGGTCCAAGTGTATAGAGTTGAAAGGCGATTATATGTAGAAAATGAAACGTGTTTTTTTGTACAAAAAATATTTTTTTCTATTTTGCGTTCGAAATGAACTCATTATGAAACCCAAAACAGTATCGAAATGAGCTTCATTTCGATACACTTTTTTTCATTTTTCAATGTTGGCGTTGTTCGAATACCGAAATAAATATCATTGCTGTCATTTGATTTTAAGAATTTATGTACATTTGACAGATATGATATATGTCCGTATTTTACACAAACAACTGAATTACCCGTTCTCGGCAAAACGCTTACCTGCGCCGCAGCCTATACTCTCTTATCAGGTACAAACAATAGTTTTATAGGGCCGTTTTAAATGAAAGGGTTCTTTAGGAATGTAGACTCGTGTTAAAAAAGTATGTATTTTTGTCACCCTAAATCGGTGAAATTGTCGTATGTGCGGCGCGCGGTGGTGTACAATCTTCTTTATATCTTCCAAATAGTAAGATTGTTTGAGGGAAATCTTTTTTTAATTAAAATAGCAGAATATGTTTGATGAAACTTTAATTATTATTGAAATAATAAACAGGAATTAAATTTTGATTTATGGAAATCTCACATATTTAAAAAGTCACCGTTTGCCTTTTCACACTCATTTAATTTTAACCTAAAATCTTCAGTCACACGCTGAAGCATTGCCCTTAGAATAGCATTAATTTCATTTGTTATTTTTTGCTTTAAATCATTCAAAGTGCGTGGTAATTGATTAAAAACTTTACTTCAGGACTCCTTGGTGGCCAATTGATGTCCCTTCACCGACTAATTACTCTTAAGAAGAATAATTCATGAAGAGTTTCTAGTGAGTCATTTGTGGCGTGGGAAGTGGCTCCATCTTGCTGGAAAAATGTATTGCGATTGCAGTCATCAGTCTGATTTCGCATCTCTAGTGTAAAAAAGTCCTGATCATATGGCAAGAGCTATCTTAATTGTCTGTTCGAGCGCGACCAAGATTATCATCAAACAAATAAGAGCCAATGATTTCTTGTGCCAATATGGCAGCTCAACCGACAACCTTAGGCGAGTGTAATGGTTTCTGATGCAGTTTTAGTGGGTTGCCTCGAGTATTTCCAGTTTTGTTTCGCATGACCGTTGATGCGAAATTTCGATTAATCAGAGAACCATATGTTGTTGAACTCGAGACGTTTAAGATAATCTTTCGCCTTCATTTATTGCAGAATAACGACATTATACTGATAAAAATGTAAATCTTTGCGAATAATCCGATGAATTGTGGATTCACAATATCCGCCTTGGATCGTCCATAGCAAGCGCTCGATATTCTCGTTTATTCCGGATATTCTTATGCGCCCAGTCGATTTAGCCGGCATTGAGTTACCAGTTCTTCGAAATTGCTCATTCAATGCTGGATTTGCACTTGGAACTTTTCTCATCGATGGCACATCAAAATGTCTCTTGTAAAGATGACGATGTAGGAATCATCGTGTTTATGAAACGCTCGCACACAGAATATGCGCTGCGGCTACATGTAACAGTCCATCGCAACTAAAACAAAACAAATCAGACAAGCGTACGATGCCTCTCTTCGTTACCGTCATTTAGTGTGTAACAGTCAAAACAAAAATGAAAATATGCGTGAGACAATACCCTTCGTAATAGTTTTTTCTTTTTAAGATACTGAATGAATATTACAGTAATGTGCGTTCCAAAAAATAGTAACCATCATCTTTTCAACCGATGGATCTGTTTTTGTCTTCGTCAAAGCGCTCGAACCAGCTTCTACCCATTGTTTGAATTGTAGTTTTTGTCGCAAGTGTGTAATCGTGGGTCCAAATCTCATCAACAGTTTGGTTGTGATGTGCTGAAAGCTTTTCACCCTTTATATACCTATCTAAGAACTCGAATTTTAAATTTAAAAAGAAACATTTTTTTAAATGAAATTCTTCGAAATTTTTATTGCTTTGTAAAGAGTAAATGTTGACATGAAATAAAATATTAAGCAAATGACCACCGTGGCGCCGTTGGCAGGTATGTGTCTTTCGGCAAAATTTCGGAAGACATTTTCAAGTAAAAGTATCTGAATTTCATGAATGTTGCGTTCGATTTCTTCCTTGAGTTGTTGAATCGTTTTAGCGTGGTTCACTTTCCAAATAACCCTAGAGGAAGAAGTCCGAAGGGGTTAAATCCCAATTTCTCGGCGCCCAGTTTTGGTCTCCAGAACGAGAGATGACACGACCTGAGAACTTTGTTTGCAATACTGTCATTGTTTCCCGTGCAGTGTGTCTGGTTGCGCCATGACTTGTGAATTTTTTGTTCCTCATCCGAAAATTCTGTTTGTCGACGTAGCCGTTGAGGTGAAAATGTGCCTCGTCACTAAAGATGATTTTGTTGTGGAGTGCTTCGTTAACTTCCCGTTCCATGATCCGGTTCACGAAGTTTCTGCGCTGTACATGGTCCCGTTGGCCTCAGTTCAATTAAATCTTATACTCATGAAGGTGCAAATCCCTCGCCAATATTCGTTGGAGGGTGTTGCGATTGATGTTTAATTTCTGGACGCGATGCCGAATGGAGGTATTGGGATATTCTGCTCAAATTTTTCCACTAAATTTTCAATATCGGCCTGCGTTGGGCGATTATGTACGCTAAAATGGACTGGTAACTTGCGAACTGTTGCGAATTTTCACAATTTATGTAATGTGTTTTCACAATTAATAAACGTTCCTACAATTTGTAATGTACCATTCTTGCAAATATAAATGTGTCCCTATGACAATTTCCAACTGACTAAACATTTGGCAGACTGATATGGCGCGCGATTCGTTCTTATTGTGACAACCTTTATATACTCGTTTAAAATGTATCTTGCCAATTCGTCTGAGACCCTCTGAATATCAACTAGCTCCCGCATCTTAATACTACTACTTAACGCGATAACTCAGCATTGTATTTTGAACCTTTTCAATAGTATTATCGCTTCTAGTCGATTTTAACTTCTCTATTGTTAAGAAATGTGTTTAATTCAGTTAAACTTTTCAAATCGAAGTACATATTTAATTAGCGTCATATATTCAATTTTTTTCTATTTCAAAATGATTTACTTCAAGCTCGGATGTAAACTTGTTAAATGTACATTAATGAATAATAGTTGATAGATCATATGGGCTGATTGTATTCAGAAAATAAACTTTATTTGACACTGACTATCACTGTCAGATAGTAACGTTTTGCTCCACCTTTCTATGTATTAGAATTCTAGAATCATGAATTCGATTCATTCTTGAAAGACCTTTTAAGCTATTATTTAGATTTTGACTACCTTTACAGCATTATTTTGTAAAAAGTAACAGTTAACTGTAAAAAGTGACGATGATAAGTCGGAAGAGGTTTGTTTCCTTCGATTTCTAAAGGTATTTGTAATTCGCAATCCATGCAATAAGATCATATCTCGAAGAGAAACCGTCCTTTCCATTTAACTAAAACTAGTTGTAAACTTTGAAGCTCTTAATACATCTTGAGTATATAAGAATGGAAGTTTTAAATAACAGAAATCGCAATTAATTTTGCATTAAGCAACCTGGTAAATGTGACATAGTATTTTATAAATTTATTTGACTATTATAATTCTAACCTATCTCTTAATAGTTTTTAGTACTTCTTTTATTTCTGAGGTATACTTTCACTGAATAATTTTCAATCAGAAATTAAATTATTTAAAGATTAAATCATTTCAAATAATAAGATTTTTTATTACCTAATCAAAACAGCTAACCAGCCGATTACAACAAAACTATCTCTCGAAAATGGATATGCAGGTTAGAAGTAAATTCTAGTAAAACAAAATGTTTTTCATTGAATTTAATTTATGTATTTGGTGATTATTAAACGTTTTGTTAGAAATTTTAGAAATAATTATTGCAATATGTTTTTTATATTTTATTTTGTTAAAAGTAGTTTAATTTATATAGTGCCTCATAGAACTTACTTAAAACTTCGATTTCCAAATGAGTAGTGTATTTTTATTTAGAAAACGACTGTAGGATATGTAATATATTGCTATGTGAGTGAAATAACTTGTGATAAAAAGAGTGTACAATTAGCCCTGGGACAAGCTTTGTTTGCGTAGAAACTAATTTCTGATACAATTTCAGTTTCGATAATCCAAGGAATATAGAAAATCTTTCTAATTTTTTGAAATTCTACTTTTAAATTCCTACTTTTAAAATTCTGAACCACCACTAACCTTTACCATTTCTCCTGTTTTATTTTTTATCAAAATGGTTAGGCTTGATGTACATGAAAATTAAATTAGAATTCTGCCTTTATAAGTGGAAATATTAGATTTTAGGATATTCAACTTTTTCTTTTAATAATACAACTAATATTTAATTCCATTTAACACCCACAAACATTTTTGCCGTACTAGGCGGTTCTAACTGTCTAATGTACATTAATTCCTCGATTAAACTTATACAAGGGTATATGGGAATCCTCCCTGAAATTTTCCAGGTCCGTTTGATAGTGCCGCGACATTTCAATAGAAGACGCTAGAATCGTCAAGATTAATAAAGGGTTTGCCAATGAGAGCGTCAAAACTTTAAAATGCAACTCTGGCAACAGGCTTAGTAGTAAACGAGTCTACACCTTTACGCCGTCGAAATGCCCGTTCAGCGGAGAATATCGCTGCTGTAAGCCGGAGTGTTAGAGAAGATTCCAACGTGTCTGTATTACGTCGTTCTCAACAACTCGACCTTCCTCGGATGACACGTGGAGAATTTTGCAACATGATCTTTATCTAAAAGCTTATAAAATTCAGATATCTCAAGAGCTAAAACCGGCTGATCATCGTGTGCGTCGAACTTTCATGGCTTGGGTGCTGGAACAGTTGGAAGCTGATCCGAATTTTGATTCGAAAATCATCTTTTCGGATGAAGCACTCTGGCTTAGTGGATACGTGAACAGAGTTGTAGGATTTTGGCTGATGAGAATCCTCAAGTGATTCACGAATTGCCTTTCCACTCTGAAAAATTCACTGTTTGGTGCAGTTTCTAGGCTCATGGAGTAATTGGTCCCTATTTTTTTTTAAGACCAACATGGAAATCACGTTACTGTTGATGGAGAGCGCTATAGGATTATGTTAACAGAATATTTCTGTCCGCTGTTAAACTGTTAAACATTTACTGGAACAATGTATTCTTTCAAGAAGATGATGTCACATGTCACACATCTCGCGAGACCATCTAATCGTTGCAAGAAAATTTTCCTGGGTGTCATTTCCAGAAATGGAAATGTAAACTGACCGCCAAGAACTTGCAATCTGTGTCATCCTTGAACTTTTCTCTATGGGGCTATCTCAAGTCTCAGATCTACGAGAATAAGCCACGAAAAATTTGTGACCTTAAAGAGAACACCACACAAGATTTACCACCTGATATGCATGAAAATTTAATCAGAAATTAGGCCACGAGAATACATTTATGTCAACAAAGCAGGGGATGTCATTTAAATGATACTATATTCAAAATATGTTCTTCAAAATAAAATAAAAATTAATGTTTTGCTTGTAAAATTTATTGTGTCCCATGTTAAGATTCTGACGCTCTTATTTGTAAATCCTTTACTTTTATGAAACTTGATAACTCTAACAAAGTTACATATAAAATTTCAAGCAAGTAGATATATCCAATAGTTATTGTTTGACATGCTTTGAAGGAGAATAGGTTCGTATTTTGTTGTAAATATGATGAACAAAGGAATTGATAAAACACTACTTTTTGAGCGAAAAAAAAACATTAAAAACCCGAAGAAAAATTAAGAAAGTATTATGGGGATTCTGAGCCTTCACATAAAATGGTTCAAAAGAAGTTCGTTGCATTTAGTTGTGTTCAAATGAACACGAATGACGCTGACCGCCTACACTCTTTGGTTACAGTAGAAATGATTAACAAAAAAACGTGATATGGAGTTGAAAGATCACCGATCGAAGGTGCGTGAAATAGCACAAATTGTAAACATCTCTACTGAATGTGAATTCAATCTCTAGTTTGAAGATTTGGAAAAAAAATGGGTGTCGTGTTTACTGTGATCAAAAACAAAATTGTGTGGAATCCAAGGAAACTTTGCAGCGTTATATAACTGTTGACGGAACATGAATTCATTACTTCACTCCAGAAACGTTGGCGATTGACCACTAAGGAAGGCGAAAGTAGTTCCATCTGTCGGAAAAGTTGCCAGATTAGACAAATATTCGCCTAATCTGTGCTCCCTATGATTTTTTTAATTCCCGAACTTGAAGAAACAGCTCAGCAGCCGGAGATTCGTATCGAATGAGGAGATCATTCCTGAAAGAGAGGTGTATTTTGCATGGTTTCAAAAATCCACATTTTGGAAAGCACTAAGAAGTTGGAGCCTTGGTCCAAGTGTATAGAGTTGAAAGGCGATTATATGTAGAAAATGAAACGTGTTTTTTTGTACAAAAAATATTTTTTTCTATTTTGCGTTCGAAATGAACTCATTATGAAACCCAAAACAGTATCGAAATGAGCTTCATTTCGATACACTTTTTTTCATTTTTCAATGTTGGCGTTGTTCGAATACCGAAATAAATATCATTGCTGTCATTTGATTTTAAGAATTTATGTACATTTGACAGATATGATATATGTCCGTATTTTACACAAACAACGTATGTTGTATACAATTGACAACAACATATATATGTTTCTATGTCACTCATGTTTATATTTTTAAATGAAGTATCAAGTAATGTTAACGAAAATTAGTAAATAATATGTAATATAATATACTTCGCGGATAGCAAGATTTAAATTTGAAAATGTCAAGTATCAATGTGACCAACTGCATGCTTTATATAAAAATTAAACTCTGAACTTTCAAATTAAATAATTCCAATTTAAGCAATTTATTAATGTAAAAAACGCAAAATAGAATAAAGAACTCGTTTCATAAGGCCTTTTGCCGCACTCGCTCTTTAGAAAACTCGCCGCTATCGCGGCTCGTTTTCTAAACTGATCTCGTGCAGCAAAATGGTGCCTTATGAAACTTGTTTTTTAATATACTATTTTTTATTTAAAAGTCACGTTCCTGTCAAACTTCCCTTGTAATAACAAGTATTTTCGAATAATTAACAGAATCAAGCGCGAAATAAGCCGGCAAGAATATTTTGACGAATCGAAGGAGGTCGTTTGGATAATAAAGTACAAGGCGACCAAATACAGCTGCCCCTGACAAAAATATTTGGAGTCGTAACAAGATAACGCTTACAGTAGGTCTTTTTCACTACGATGTCGAAATCCTTCAGGATACGTAAAAGCCGACAAAATAAAGGAGTAATAACTTATCAACGCGCCATCGCTCAAATAGTCGAATAGTTGACTATTTAAATCAGCAAAACATTAAATTGACAGGCATACACGATTCCCACGAGGCTAGAAATGTGTTTAACTTTGACAACTGAAGTTGTCGGTGATACATTAGTAACATACTTCCAGAAATATGTAAAAAGTGTTTTGAATATTAGTTTTTTGGAATGAAAAGGTGCATTAATTTATTTTTTCGTATGAGAAGTGATGTTAAATATAAAAAAAAATAAATTGAAAACTAGATACCTATTTAGTGTATCATTTTTATGACAAAAAGATCATAAAAATAATTTATACCCCAAAAACTAAATTTTTCAACCAGTTCAGTGCTACAGGAGTTTCCTTACTCAGCTCGTAGATGCCATCACAGTCGGGGACTATGTGGGCCATAGTTTGTTTCATATTTTCTCAGTAGCAGAGGCAAGTATCTGCTAATTTCCATTTATGCAGCGTTGAGTTGCATCTTCCATGGCCTGTGCAGAAATGAGGTGAGAGCTGCTATTGGAAATTTGAGCAACTCGAGAGCGGTAGGAATTGATGAAATAGCAAGTATTTTCCTGAAGAAATGTTTGGATAGTCTAATAAAACCATTTATATACATAATAAATCTATCGTTTGAGACGAGAAAGCTTCCTGGATCCTTGAAACAGACAATTATCAAACCTATTTATAAATAAGGTCGCAGATCAGCTTTTGCTAACTATAGACCAATAGCTTTGATGTCTACAATTTCAAAAGCAATAGAAAAAATAGTTCAAGGTAGAATGATGAAATTCATAGAAAAGTATAATATACTTATTAAGAATTACAGATCTACAACACGTGCGATTTTTCAACTTATGGAAGAAATTACGAAAACAGTGGGAATCTTTATGGATTTATCTCGGACATTCGATAGCGTTCACTACGAAGTACTGTTGGCTAAATTGGAAAAGATGGGTTTTCGCGGGGTAATCCATGATTGGGTTAGATCCTTTTTAACGGAGAAATGGCAGTGTGAACTGGCGTATGATCAAATGGGAAGGAAGATACAGTCGGAATGGAGAACGGTTTCGCAGGGCTCTATATTGGGCCCACTATTATTTCTACTATACATAAACGATCTACCGTTAGTTATAAATTGTTTAATGGTATTGTTTGCGGATGATTACCTACTCAATAATTGTTAAAGTTGATTCAGCGGAGCGCGCCACACAGTATGTTGAATCATATTTAGTTTATCTGGGGGAGTAGTTTTCGGAGAACAATCTTAATTTAAACTGTAATGTGGGGCCTTATGCCCTAAGGCAGAATCGCCTTAAGTTAGGATCGCCATGTAATGTCCTATGCCCTAAGGGGCTGGCAAGGATCGCCATGTAATGTGGGCCGTTTGTGCAGCCACATTGTTGTGCAGGTTCGAGGCAGGGCGAAGAATCAAACAATACAAGTACGAAGTACGAAGTTTGGTTAACATACTATAATTAATTAACACTTAAAAAATGGTTAACAGTCGTATTTACAAAGATATATACATAATAATTATATCAACTAAGACAGGGGTAGAAAGGGGTACTATGACATATCCACAGTTCGTACCACTGACTAGTTGCGACTCTCCTCTCTAATTTAATCTATTACCTTATATACATAAGAGGATCCTTGTGTTACTTACAAGTTGTTCTAGAAGCAAGTGTATAACCCTGATGCATAGCCTTGTGTACGTAGTAAATATGGAGTAAGGCCGTGTTTATATAATACACTAATGTTTCGTATTAAAGCCGAGGCTATCGCCTTGCTAAAGTGTTACACATGCACATGACCATGCACTGAGTTATTACAAAACATCAAGAAGACAAAACTCATTGAATTTAATGGGAGCGGAAGTGACATCGCACCACAACACCGAAATGAGACCGTGACTTGCGGGCACAGGACAGCATTCCTGATGCTAATCATGGATGCACGGTTGTCATGGAATGGTCATCTTGATGTTTTGGTGTCTAGGTTGAATGACTTGTGTTGGGCTCTGAGAATGATTGCGAATAGTGTCGGTCAAGATGTTGCTCTAAGAATGTATTACGCAGATGTTCATTCGCTGCTGCGGTACGGCGTAGTCTTTTGAGGGCGATCCGTAGGCATGAGTAGCGTTTTCGTAGCTCAGAAGAGATGTTTGAGAGCGGTGTTTCGACTAAAAACATGGGACACTAGCAAAGACATATTTAAGAACCGGTTATGTTTACTTTAAGCAACCATACCCTCGATAACACACTTGTTCTAATCAATATATTTTTTGCGTGTGTATAGAATTTATAGGGCATAAAGCATTAAACTTAGTGTTTAAAACGTTATTTGTATTACGGGGCCTTTTATCACTTATCGGTGACTGGAAAATTTATAGTTGCGAAAAGAAAATATAATACTGTTTGGTTTACCTTAATATATTTTTTAGAATTTTAAGATGCATCAGCAAGTACGTGTTTCAGGCTCTAAACTTGTTGTTAGTGTTGAAAATGTTATTATATTACGTCTGTTTTACTAGCGAATCAATTACTAATTATTTTTCGGAAATCCATAACAATAACAATCCTGAACAAGTAACAACATCTTGCCCACATCGAGGTAAATGTGACAAGTCATAGAATGGTTGCTATGGCTGTTAATGTTTTATTTCTAATTTGTGCCTCTATAATATGTATGTAAGATGTGGATAAAAATACAATATATAGACAAACGTAAATACAAATTTCCCAGAACAAGCAATATATATGCAATAAGTATATACGTTTAATCAGGGTTCGGAAATGCATAGATTTATCAATAAATGATATCTGTATTATTGCAATGTTAGCATAAAATGATGTATGCACTCGAATATACAATAATAATAATATTCGTAACAGTTTGGACAACACATATTTCTCGTGATCTTTAACACATGAATGATTTGAAATTTTGAATATATGGATTCCGGACCCTGCGTGTAATACCTTAAATTTGTCTTTACATGCACTCCTAACACATAAATGTAATTCTATGTTAAAAATAGTGAAAAATTAGGGGCGGCAAATTTATGCATTCACACAGACGGCCAAAAGTACGGCGTGGCGCTGTTTATATTGTCGAGTTTCACACTGTAATGCATAAGGAAACAAATAAAATAAATACTAAATACTATTTAATTGAAACCATTGCCTAGGTGGGCGGGTTACGCCCGCCAGAGATTCTGTAGGATTAGAAATTAAATCTCTATTCCTCAATTCAGGGTGTTGTTCGAGGAGGGCTGTCCAGTAATTACTCACATTGATGGAGTGCTGAACTTTCGTATCCAGCCAAATCGGTCTCCTAGATTTCAGTCAGGTCCTGGGGACGCTCCAAATCATCGTGTATAGAAAGATCAATGTTATTTGTAATCTTAGCAAATTTATTCTATGCGTCTGATATCCGGCAGGGCAATGTTAGAAAGAATCGGCAGCTAGAAACTAGATGTGGATTTAACAGCACCGGTGACGATCCCCATTAATTAAAATGGGGAATATTTTCAGATAATGTAATCATATTTTCAGATTAAAATATTTACCTCTATATTAGGTTGAACATTAAGAGTATATCCCTCGTAATGTACAAACACTCTAGATCAGGAATTAGTTTCTAAAGTAAAACACCAGAAGCAGCAATTTTAACCGATTTATTTTTATACTTAAGAGTCGTTTCACTCTTGCAATTACATTTATAAGTTCATCTCAATTGCTTACTATCGTGATTACTAAAGACGGCAGACTATGTGCCCACACTGTCAAATTTAATAATACACGGTTAAATTGTTTAAAAATAAATATATCGAATCCCTATACAAAACGTTAAGAAAAAACATAAATAACTTACCCAACATGTTTACATTGTTGCAAAAAAATGCGGATGTGCGCGATAAAAAAACTGCACCATAATATATGTTTCTGTATTAGTCTCGGAAAGGTTCGTACGTAGCGACGTATATATATGTTTATATACTGAGAAGGATTGTTCGACGTTGAGAGATGTTATATTTGCACAGTTAAAGTGCTCTTTGTATCTATACAATGGATCTTCAGTATTGGTAAAAAGTTGCCCTAATTTTGTAAAATCTACATTTTTATCTAATACACATGTGTATTATTAAATTTAACAGTGTGGGCACATAGTCTGCCATCTTTAGCTGATTACGATCGACAATTATTATTTTAACTTGACGTTGCATAGAGAAACTTTCGCTTTTATTGCTTATACAAAGCTTTTTAAGCAATAGATGCGATTTTTAAATGACTATAAACAAATGTAATTCAAGTATTGATTAATTTTTTTTCGACTTGTATCATGCCCTCTAATCGACAACAAAAGATATCAGCCTCGAAAGAAATGGATACGCAGGTTAGGAAAGCAACGAAAAAGGATTTGCATTTTTGGAAATTTTATTGTAGTAATTTTTTTTCCTGCTAGTATGGTTATTATCTACATATAGTTTTAACTTTTAGATTTAAGCAAAATATTATATCATGATCCCACACCAAAATGCTTTTCTCACGAAACATGTCTTATAAGATTTTACACCTCATGTTTTAGTTCCACTTATTGATTACTTCTTCAAGCTTACAGACACAATATTCGAAGTAGAAAGAGATAAAGAGAAACGATAATTCATTATGTTTCTAATGCATCTATTTCGAATATTGGTATTCGTGATTATGTGCATATTATAGTGTATTAGTAAATATTAACCTCTTCTTAGCAAAATGTATAAAATGTTATTATTTAGGAGTCACCAAAGAACAGGAAAAAGAAACTCAAGTACTTAAGAAAGTTGGGGAGTATCTCAAAAATTTCTTCACGAGATTTTGGATTTGGGTTGTGGCCATAACTCTTTTCGCCGTCGCCATAACCGGAGAGCGAATGACAGGATTCAGAATTCTTTACATGGCGCTGTTTCTGTTTTTCATCATTACATTCCAGGTATATTTAAAATATGATATTGACTTCGATCATGACTTCGATTGCATCAGAATTTTTTAATTTTCTACGGATGTTTTTGAAATTCCTTCAACCTTGAAAGATCAGTGCTAAATGCAAATGAACAATTTATATCTCTTAACTAATTAACAAATAAAGGCAAATCATTCTTGTGTCATGACTAGTGACCGGCGGGATCGTGATATTAATTGGCGGAATAGTTCGAATTCTGCTTACATTCATAAAGAAGACGGTACATGTACTTAGAAAAGTAGAAAAAAGGTAGAAAAGTGTTGTAAATATATATAAAATTACATTTAAACCATCTTTCAATAATCAAAGGACATAATTTAAAAAACAGAAAGATAAAATAAAAAAAACTCGGGTGCATACCGTATAACGGGGCTATATCGGACGATTTTAAAAAAAATTTTTGGTATAAAGTGGTTAGGGATTGATAATTAAAAAACGCAAAAAAAGTCAAGGCAGCCTTTTGTTCAAGGTATCTGACAGTACTATAATAATAATGAAGAAAAAAACCTTGGCGTCCGATATAAGAATACATGTTTATTTTGGACGACGTGTTTTTTCAATGGAAAATGGTATCTGCTCTATATAGAAATACACCAGAGCCTTTGTCGGACGAATAAAAAGAAAAAGAAATTAGTTTTAGGGGGGAAAACATGAATTGCAAGGAGGGAGATTATAGTAAGTGATATAAAAACGTGCTTTATTCATCTGTAAACAAAAAATTTGTATTGCTTTATAATAAACAATGTAACATTTTAAAAAGTAAACATATTAATAAAAGTAATATTTTAAAAATTAAACATTAACAAGAACATTATAAAACATCTTCGTCAAATGTGTGAATTCCCCTCCCAATCTTCGGATCCGGTAATATTTACTTTAAATGGGAAAATTTTACCTTCTGTATGTCTAACAAACAAAAACATTTTTTTACTGCCTTACACAACTAATTACAATAAGAGATTCTTTTGTTTCTAAAATTTTTGCGAAAAAACATTTTTCAATCTCTTTTTTGTGCCCTTGTCATAGACAAAACAGCATATAACAAAACAATCTTCTGTAATATCACAGCGGTTATTTATTTGGTATTTTAAGTCAGTCATTGGATCATCAGCCTCGTCAAATGACTCGTGAGTGGAAGAGCAGCAGAAGTAACGTCCACATCCTCTTGATCAACTGTTTCGCTCGTTGTCGCCAACCGAGTTGCTGATCTTTCTTCTTCCAGTAGATCTGTGACTGTAACAGACTGTCCAGGAGGAACGTCTATTTTGTTTCGTCTTGTAAAAATGGTCTTCTCAGTGATTGTGGTTTTCTCAGCAATAATTTATGTAAAAATTTGTGTCAATGTCAGAGCTTCTAAAGCTCTGACATTGCCAGGCTTATTGAGTGCAAAAGTTCTGGGTTTGATTTTATCTATGGGGGTCAAATAGGGAAATGCCTGTGGCTCTAAATCCTGAGAGAATATTTTCACTTAAGCTTTCTTGGCAGCTGCCAAGAAATTTTGAAGCATCTTCGGAAATTCATGTGTTGGCAGAACACCACGGTTTCTTTCTTTTTCATTCCGTTAAACATTTGCGCCATTGGACTTTTAATGGATGGAAGACAGCAACATTCAGCGCCTGGCATAAGTGCGTGCTATTTTTTGGCAAAAACAAACTTTATTCCATTTTCTTCACACTAAGATTATCTCCTATTAAGACTTTTATTCCCTCTTTCCTTTCTAGATAAACTAGTGCGCATTGGAAATACCATTCTTCAAAGGTATCCACATCGAACCACCCTGAACTCGTTCGTCTGTATCTTGTACCCTGTGGTCCTCCTTCCACCCATTCAGGATATAAATATCTTGAGTTGTAAACCACATATGGTGGGAGTAACGTCCCATCCGCAGCTGCAGCGAACATAACCGAAGTGGATGTTTTAGAAAAATCCATCACACGCTTTTTTAAACACAAAAACCTACTGCTGGGCACCCCTTCGATAGTCGTTCTTAAATGTTCAAAATAATCGGTTATAATCTCTGGTTGCAGATCAGCACGGCATTTTTTAATGTTCTGCGAATTTCGGTGTGACAATTCCGGGTTACGCTTTAAAAAAAATTTCACCGAATCCCTTCCGGGCCTGTTATCTTTAAAAATCCACAAAATCCATTAGATCTTCTTCTGTAAAAGGCACTTTAAATTCAGCAGCTTTGAGCAATGCAGTAACAATACACCTTTCTTCTGCTACCGATATGGCAGGCTTCCGCCCCAACAGATCCCCATGCATGCCACGATATTTGTTGTATAAAGTCGTTTTGGGAACGGAAAACTGTTTCGCCGCCTGTCAAAACGACATGTGGTCTTCTGTTACAGCCCTCAGAGCGTTTTTTAATCGTTCAGAAGGGTAATCCCTTCGATGAGCCGTGCCTAATTTGTGAACAAAACGTCGAGGCATGATGTTCGATATTACCTTACAAAACGCAAACCAATTTATGTTGATATAAGTTAAGAAATATAACCTCTAAAGATTTTTTTTTTATTGTCAGAAACTCATATTCTTAATAGTTTTGTTTCCACAAGAAGGTTCTTCAGGGCTTTACAAAAATTTGAAAATGATTTCAGTATTTTTTTAAAGATAACTTACCTTTGGCCAAACATACGTTTAATACTGATCAGCTGATCTATTAGATTGACTGCACTGGGATTTTTAATGTTGATTTATTGTACTGTACTGTTAGACAACCAAATTTATAAAAGTCCGCATCACATACGATATTACCCCATGCGTCCGATATAGTCCTGTTATACGGTATTTTATCAAAGTAAATGAAGTTAAATGTTAACCTTGAGATAAAGTTAATACTGAATGCATGACAAATTATTGACTGGAGTATCGTTCAATAAGAAAATATAAACACCAACGGATGTTTACAATATAAGAAAATATTGGAGAATTTTTGTTTTCG
Source organism: Melolontha melolontha (assembly GCA_935421215.2). NCBI lineage: Eukaryota > Metazoa > Arthropoda > Insecta > Coleoptera > Scarabaeidae > Melolontha > Melolontha melolontha. Next base: position 132,636,297 of record OW285237.1, on the reverse strand, counting down.
AAGCGTAAATGTAGGGTTTTAAATAATATTTAAAGTTTCTTGAACTATATATGTGGACTACTTTTTTATTTTATTGAATAAAATACGTATATATATTGAAATAGAAATTATTTTTAGTCATGTGTAAGCAGTGATTGGATCATTTTCATTTTTATCATATTATTTTCCCTAAGTTTATTTCCGTAAAATTTGCCATTTTAAAAAATATAAAATTTACTTTAGTAAAAAGATTTCCAAAATCTCCTGGAATACTTTATAATTTATCCACTACGTGAGTAAGATATTTAATTTATTGAAACTCAGTTAATTTAAGGTTCCTAGTTTCGAGATATTTTATGTTTGTAGAATAAAATGCTAAAATAACTAGTAAGAATTTAATTATTCTGAATATATCAGGTAACCAAATAAGTTCATGTAGTTTTTGATGTAAAATATAAATATTTATTGAGAAACAATAATACACTATTATTAATCGAAGTGATTGCCATCATACTCAATGACCTTTTGCTAACATGAGACCAATTTTTGTATGCCGGTATTATAGAACTCTATGGAGTTTGAATAAAAAAATTGACGGACTGCGTTTATTACATCAACTCGGGTTTTGAACTGTCTATGCTTCATACAGTTGTCAAGAGACAACAAAAAGGTGGTAACCACTTTCTTTCGATTGATCAAAGAAGGCTGTTTTGGGATGAGTGCTGCTTGTACTTGCTGAAGCTGTTCACAATACAAGTTAGAAGTGATGGTTTGACCCGTTTCCAAAAACTCATATTGGAGAGACAATTCTGGTTGTTGTCCACCAAACACACAATAAAATCTTGTTTGGGTGCAAGGAAGGAATCAATAGGCGACAGCCAATGATGAGAACGCTTAGAATTTGAGTACAATATCCACTTTTCGTCGTAGGTTAACAATCGATCAAGAGATGGCTCATTATCGTTCCGTGAAATGATTGCCGAACAAATATTAAGACGATTTAATTTGTTATCGTTTGACAATTCATGTGGAACCCATTTGTTTAACTTCCACGTCTTTTCTAGCTAGTGAAGGTGCAAACGAATGGTTTCATCACTAACATTGAACCTTTCTGCAAGCTCTAGGCGCGTTGTTCTGGTATTTTCTTCCACAACCTATTGAATATCCTTGTTTTTAATGATCTTTAGTTTCCCAGAGCGTGCTTTATCGTTGAAGCTGAGATCTCCCGATGAAAATTTATTGAACCACTTTTGTGCTGTTCGATCACATACGGCATCATCTCCGTGCATATTTTTCGCGCCGCCACTACAGCTTTGGTACCAAGTTTGTACTCATAGAATAAACAACCTCAAATTAAAGCTTTATTCGTTGCCATTTAAAAACTAGGAATTAAACAACTGTCACCAAATATGTATGTATCCTATTAAAGAAATATTCATACTAAAGTAGATGACATATAACAAACAAGTGCTACCGATCAACAACTTCATGGCACTCTACTGTATACAAAAACCGCACGATCTTATTTAATTACCTGATAGAATATAGCCATTTGTAATACCTATTGATCTTAGAAGCTGTTCTTAAAAACTTTATATGCATTTATAGCCGAATTTCTTCGATATCTCTTGCTATTCTTTCCTTAACAAGTCGTTTAGTTTCTGTCGAAAATCACGGAGGAAAATGTCCTGTATTAGTAAAAGACTTCGGAACATAATGTTCAATACAGTATAGCAGATTTTAGTGGAAACTTCACAAACAACGCATGATGATGATCATCTGGAGGCGCGACATTATAATTACTCCTTAGTACAGTCGTCCAGTTGTCGACAAGGCTAGTATTACATTTCTTGAATTCAAAACGGAGTTTGGTTACAATTCTGAAAAATTTATTGCCTCACAAATTTGTGATTCCCTAACTGCGCCACCAGAAGCAGTAAGGATATGATCTTGTAAAAGATCCTTTCCCCATAATATACCTGGCATATGATAGTTACCCATAATCCAAATAGTAGCATTTGGGAAGCGGGTTAATAAAATATCTAATGAAGAAACATTCTGTAAATAAACATTTGCTGCTCAATTTGGGGGTATATATACAGTACCAAAAAATGAGTGTATTATTGTTTGTTTCTATTGATACAAATATTTCTTCACATAAATTTACCGGAACATTAACAATAAAGAAAGAGGGACTTGACTTAATAGCAACTAATACACCGCGAGTTAGAACTACTTAAATAATTTAAATGTTGTTTAATTTACTGTTAGATATAGAATCTGACAACCATGTGTCGTTTAAAATAAAAACATCATGAACTATATTTAATGTTTCTTAGTAGAAATCAAGTCAAGCAAACCTCGCACATGTTGGTATAAAACATTTAGTATATTACGTGAGGTTGTCACTTTTTTGAATTTACTATTTGTACATATTTAATTATTTTATTCACCTCTCTACTATTCAGATCCGCCAACTTTGTTCTAAATACTATTAGCTTCTTTGTGATGGTGTTAAATAAGTAGATACTCTTATAGAGTGGAATTATTTTTTCTATTCTTAAGTATGGCCAAGACATCGTTTCTCTTGACTAAAGCTATTTTAATGAGTCAACATCTTCATATATACTATGGATAAAATTAGATATCCTCAACTTCTCATCTATTTTTGTCCTATCAGATTCTAAAGACTCATCCAAATTAACTCTTAACAGTTTATATTTACGATCCTGACGATCGCGCAATTCTTCAGCAATCTTTGCAATAACCGCGTTATGAGATATTACTTTCTCCTCCTTTAGAATTTTGGTTACTTTTTGCAATGCATTAAGCACGTCAGTTTTCTCTTGTAATTTATCTAGTTGTAGCTTAAAATCAGAAAAACTGGTGAAGCTAGATTTCATCACCAGAAACAAATCTTCGCAAAAACTCCACTTAGATCTCGTTATGCAGCTTTAAATTATCGCCGAGGTTCACATTTTTTCATGTTTTGATTACAATTCAAGGTTCGCGGCACTAATCTTGTTGACAGCTTGGACATGTCCAATTCTATGTAGTAGTGTTGAATGTGGTGTACGCATTCAGTCGATATGTTCATGATGTCAATTCTTTGATTGTTCAAAACAATATTTTTATTTTTATCGATAATTTCTGGAGTTGTTGTAGATTTTAATGGTCCTGTTTCGGGACTCAGTTCTAGACCAGTGTTGCCAGCCCTACCGATTTTTCGGTAGACCTACCGATTTCTGATGATTTCTACCGATCTACCGATTTTCAACACAATTCTACCGAAAAAATCAGAACTACCAAACTATTCATCTAAATTGTATAAATATTAAATAAAACAATATATACATGTGTTGTTTTTATTGCGAATCTACAATGTATTTGCCGTCATCACGAGCCGCGCCTGGTGTTAATTATCAATTGTGTTTAGTTATGACATGACTAAGTAGTAAATAGCCATCCATCTCGTAAACATAACAAGAAGTTACTTTTAAAAATGAATAATCATAATTTATATCCCACTGAGTAGGATATAAATTATGTTTATTTATATTTTATAAAACATTCTATTTAGTTAGTGTAATGGTTTTATTTGTATTTGTTTACTATGAATAAAATTATAAAGCATAAAATTTGGAATTATTTATTGTTGTTTAATAAAGCTTTACATCTACCTCTAGCTATATTACTATTGGCAATAGTCAGGTCAGTAGCGTGCATAGGTAATAGTAATAATATTAAAAATTTTAAAACTATCGATTTTTTAGGGAATCTGTAGAAATTTGTCGACAAATCTACCGATATAACGTTAACGCTGGCAGGCAACAGTGTTCTAGACTAACTATAGAAGAGTTGGGACCGATTGATTAAATTAATTGTTTGTCATATATACTAATATACTTTTTCTGTTTTATATTCAGAAGCTCTACTTGATTACTTGTGATTAGAATTTTATTTCAGTTTACACTTAAGGATTCTTTTGTTTTTAAGAAGCAATTTATATTTTTTATTTCTGCTTATGTTTCTACCATACATCTATTTTATATTTTTATCGTTTTATTGATATGCCCTGTTCGTATTTTCTTTGCTTATGCAAACGTGTTCTGAAAGCGCAGACTTATTCTTATTGTCGGGGAATCTCAGCATAATGCTTCAGTTACCAGGCGTGAGGCGTGACTTGCTACTAGTAGGCGAGGTCTTAAACTTATTACATTCGCGATTTTTAAGATTTTTTCAATCATACGGTATATAATATCTATACAATAAAAATATACTTACAAATTGAACTAATTCGACCAAAAGTCTTAAGACAGCATACCTATAATAAGTAAAGTGCCAACAAATAGAATGATGTTAAAAGATGAAAAGGTAAAACCTGTTTTTTTATCCGTCAACGGTCAACATCATTTTATTAGTTTACACTTTGCCTGTTGTTACATGCTGACGCAAAACGTTTATATATAATGAATTAAAGTTTATTTTCTTCTTTGCCTATTATTTTTAATATTTCATCACTAATCATATTACGCTATATTACAATAAATATATTATAATGCAATTTGATAAAATTTATGCAGTTTGTTTTAATATTTCCGCAATTTACTGATATAATAAGGCCGATAAGATGAATGGTGGCACCGAACGTTTATTATACTTATGTAAAATGAATATATATATATATATATATATATATATATATATATATATATATATATATATATATATATATATATGAATCAAATAATCACAGTAACGAATACATACAACGATTACTCAAGGTTTGTAACGAATAGTAACGATTAAAAGTGCTCAAAATCGACATCTCTAGTATCTCCTCGAATTTCATAACCTTCGAATTAATATTGCAAAGTCCTCCAAAATGTTTATAATATTTAATATAATAATTACCTGAAATGGAAATACCAATATCACCAATATTAAATTATTTAATTTGATTTTGTTGATTTTTATAACCGCATTGATAATAACATGTACAAATAAATACTTTTTATTTCTTAATTTATTAATAAGAAAACATGTTCTAAATTTCAGTTATCATTCAGGATATGGATGAAAATGATGTTCGGGTTCTGGTTAACCGTCATAATATATTCAATGATAATTTTGATTCTGGTGTACACATATCAGTTCAAAGATTTCGATACATTGTGGACAAAATATTTGCACATTCCAAAAGAACAGTGAGTATACTATAAATGAAATAATCAACTGTGGTAACTGATGTATCCGCATTATAAACATTTTAGACAACTTGATATTGGTTTGGAAGAATATGGTCCGACACAATTATTTGTCCGATTAGCAACACCTACATTTTTCGTTATAATCACTGTAATTCAACTACATTATTTTCATAAAGATTTTATGATTCTATCATCACCAAGCCAAGTAACAACTGTCAATCCAACATCAGAAGAAGACAGTTCCGTTCAGGGTAAAGTCTTAGAACAGAAGAACAATGACGATACTGATAAATCGGATATTACATCACTAAAAATTGACCTGACTGATATAGGAAGTGAGATATGAATTATAATTTAGTTTAGTAACATTTAAATACTATCCGCACATTCTATTTTAGATGTTTCTTCTACCCACATTAAATACAAACTGGCTATGCTTTCGAAAAAAATATACAAAACCATAAATTTCATATTTGTGGTTCTAGAAATACATATGCATAAACTTGTATTACTAATGGCTGTACTGATGAGTATATACGATCAATGCGCCCTTTACATTTTAGTCGTCTTATTTGTTGTTTTGGGCATCACTACGGGTAGAAAAATGCAGATGTTTGTGATTTACGCCAGTTCAATATTTGCCTCTATACTACTGTTAGCGAGAATGGTTTATCAAATACAGTATATTGAGTATGATACCTGGAATGTAACCTGTTCGGTAAGAATAAAATTTTTTTTCTTTGTTTTTAATGAAATTGTAACTTATTATGATTGAGGACTTAATAAGTTTTGATACGAATTATTCTAATTTTATATGTGAACGTATAACTTAATATTTTATTTCATGACGAGAGATTGTTGACGATGGATAATTAGTTGAGTAGTGTTCGGGCTATTTCCATCGTTTGCATCGACAGCTAAGTGGTTAGTTGCGTGATTCAGAAAAGTTTGGAATTTTTGGACCAGCTTCGAATCTCACACGAATCTCACAATTATTCTAATTTTATATGTGAACGTATAACTTAATATTTTATTTCATGACGAGAGATTGTTGACGATGGATAATTAGTTGAGTAGTGTTCGGGCTATTTCCATCGTTTGCATCGACAGCTAAGTGGTTAGTTGCGTGATTCAGAAAAGTTTGGAATTTTTGGACCAGCTTCGAATCTCACACGAGTACATTTCGTTAAAAAATTAGGAAAAGGCATATACGTTAGACTATGAGTTTGACAAGGAACAGCCCTTCTTAGGGCTATCCCTGTAGACGGCAGTAGATTAATTTTCGAAATATCGGATTACCTAAATCCAACAAACAATGAAGTAGCCCAAACAACTACTCAATTAGTATTTTATCTTGTTTAATTATAAGTAGAGACCGGACACATCGGTCTGAAATGACGTTATTACGGCGGACCATATAAATAGTCTACAACATCTATAAGTACATCACGCAGTTTTTGAATAGCACTATTCATTCGGTTAACCGCACACAAAAAATAGATGTGCAGTTAACCGAATGAATAGTGCTATTCAACAACTGCGTGATGTACTTACAGATGTTGTAGACTATTTATATCGTCCGTCGTAATGACGTCCATTTCAGCCCGATGTGTCCGGTCTCTAATTATAAGGTAGATGTGCCTTATATTAACCAAGTACTATTAGCACAACGAAACATTACCGGGTTAATCAAGGAAACAGCTTTATTTCCAAAGTATTCTTTTTCTACATGACCCTTTTTCTATTTTATACACTTAGCCCAACGGTATTCAATTGTCTTTATACGAGGGTAGTTTGATTTTCACGACCTGATAGTGAAAATGGCAATGTTTTTAAAAACATTTTTTTTTAAACATCGCCTTAAAATATTAATGTATTTCATCCAGTGGTTTTCCAGTACCATTTTCCCGCCCCTATAGTGTTCAACTGGAAGTGCAGCAAAGCCTCATGATTATATGAAAAACATTAACCAGCGAGGAAAATTTTGAGCTTTTTGAGGAAAAGATGAAAGACCAAGGAAGTCAAGGAATAGGATAGATGGTCCAGCATAGTGCAAATCCCTAAATTTTCCCATCACCCAAACTCTTGTGGGCAAGTGCATTGTCCTGATAAAATATGATTTCTTTCTGCTGAAAGCCGCGACTATTTTCATGAATTTTTACACCCACATTCATTAGAAAGTTAGAATAGTATTCCCTACTTATTGCTTTACGTTTTTCGAGATAGTCTATAAACAGAATTTCTTTCGCATCCCAAAACAGCGACGCCCTGACCTCCACCGATTGCACCGTCTTCGTATTTTTCGAAGCTGAAGAACCGACTTTTGTCCACTGCATGGACTGTTTCTAATTCTGGTGTATAATGGTAAATACATGTTTCATCGATTGTCACATACCGATGTAGAATATCACTTCACGCATTCGCACGAAAAGTGTTGTGCGGATGCGTTTTTGATCCGTAGTGAGCACCAGCGACATCTACCTTACACAAAGCGTATTCATGTGTAATTCCTCCTGTAAAGTATAATCAGCATGTTCTTTTGATATGGCCACGGTATTAGCATATTCACACACCTGCATCCGCCGATTTTTCAAAATCATATCATACACTTTTTCGATTATTTCCGGTATAGTTGCAGGAAATAGTCATCATACACATTTACGATTCTCGACTGAATTTCGGTCGGCGTTAAACCTCCTTCTACAAAAAAAATTCATCAGCACACAATCCTCACTTTTTCCATTTTCAACAACACGCGCACCGCAACTGATTCGAAAATCAAACGAATAGTGCCGGCGAGACCGAAAAAATTTCAAACCAACTTCGTACATTATTGTTCTGTTTAAGATGTATAGCGATGGTTCTAGATCTTATCACCAGTTGGACTTGCGTTGGAAAAACTCCAACTTTGCTTTGAAATGTTAAATCTTTTGATTGATTGTTGGAAATCGCGGAGAACTTTTTCACATCTAAACACTCATGTAAAATGTATTTTGCCCGTTCATCCAAGATCTGTACAATGTTCAGTAGCCACCCTACTCTGCATAGTTAATTTCTTCAATGGTATCATCGGTTCTAGCTGATTTTAGCTTTCCAGAATACTCGTAATTAATCGATGTAAATGTTTAAGATGTTCTTCGAATTTTGCTACCCAGTTTTTGTTGTTGAGCACAAAGGAGAATCATTGCTGGTAATTTATTCCATTTCAGTGTTAATCTGAGTTGGTGTGTAGCTCTTTGTTGTAATTCCTTTCTTGTCAGAACTTTGTTCGCTAATTAACACTAACATGTCGCTTAAATATTATTAAACTACCAAGGTCAGTCAAATTTGAATGAGACTTAACAATCCTTTAGTAAACTAAAATATAGCATAGACACTACATAAGTCATTTTTTCTATATAGTGTCTTTTGTGAATCTATACACAATCTAATCGGTAATTTTTAAATTTCGCATTGAAAGAACAATATTTATCGTTTGTCAAATGTTGTTCTCCTGAGGATTGTAATTTCACTTGACTTTTCGCTATTCATACTGCCAGCTTCTTCAGGATCTGGTATCGGACTGATTCTCTTCGTTGTTGTTCTTCCCTATATATTGATCGTGAAGGATTCGCGCGGTAGGCTCTTCCAGGTGTTGGTGAGTCTATAGCCGTCCTCGTGGTTGAAATTGAAGGATGTTTTTCTATTTCGATAGCTTCTCTAATAATTCTTCGATGACAATTTTTCGATGTAGCTAATATTGATGCTTTTTCTTTGGGTGTCGTTCTGATGTTTCTTGACTTTTTGTCCAATCGATATTCCTGTTTGTCCGACATAGCTCTACCCATATTCGCATATTAACTTGTAGACTACTTGTCCCTTAATTCGTGGTAATTTATTCTTGGTCTCAGAAAAGTTGTGTTGGATAGCGATAGTAGTACTAAAACATACTTTTACATTCTTCTTAGTAATGAAAAATGAAAGATTGTTCCTTATTTTCTCGGTGACTCCAGAGATGTAAGGTAGACAGGCGAATCCTCTGGCTGGTTTCGTTCCTGTTGGTGGCATTACCGTTCTAGTCTTTCTTAGAGCTCTTTTTTTTCTCTTTTTTGCTTCTTCTCCAGTGCTTCTTTAACGTGTCGCTTTTCTTCCTCCAAATATTCTGCTTCGCTGATCATCTCTGCTCTATGCATACCAGTCACATACCAGTGGGCCAAGGCTATATATAAGGAAGAACAACAACGAAGAGAATCTGTCTGATTCCAGATCCTGAAGAAGCTGGCAGTATGAACAGCGAAACGTAGAGTGAAATTACGACAACACGGCGAAACCCGCAAGAAGTTGTTAGTTCTACAAGTGACAACGGCTTTGAAAGCCTACGCTATTTTGCCTTCTAAGGATTCTTTTAATGGCCCAAATAAGTGATAGTCGCAAGGGCTTGAGCCAGGAAATGGTGGATGCTCAAACGTCTGCCAAAGAAATTGTCCTAATCTAAGTGTATAAGGCCTTACGTTGTCGTGAAGCAATATCACACTTCTGATGGGAAAATTTCGCAAGATAATTTATTTAGTAATTTGAGAATACAAGCTGTCCTTTAAATAAAAAGACAGCGCATGAAAAATGGAAAGATTAAATTATATAGAATATATACTTACCTAAAATATTGTCAATTACGACGCCAACCCCAAAATTAAATACTCCCTGAAAATTGCATTACGTGATGCCTATGTATACAAAAGTGTCATAATGTAGATACCTCTATGGAAGTTACACATACACATACGCCTCAGCGTATGTTTACATAAGTAACAGCTGTCGATATTATTAAAAACTATTACATCGTTGTAAGCTATGGTCAACAACTTCAATCAAAATCGGCTGTTTATACAATCAAGTAAATTATTAAAAATTTAAAGAATATATATTGTCAATGTTTTTTTTTTGTTACGAGAAGTAGCAAATATTAAATATAAATATGAATATGAATATAAAAAGACTGCTATTGTAAACACACACTGTAAAGTTTGTGTTTACAAAAACGTTATAAGATACCTTTGTGAAAGAGTATGGTAAGAGTTCAACAACTTGATATAAAAAGTCAGCGTTAAAAATTTACCCTTGCCAGTGAATTTTTTAAAGTGGATGTATTCAAAGAACATGTAAAATGTGTGTTCTACGGGCATTTAACGTCCTATTTTTAACTGAAAAATTGTACGAAACGTATGTAACGATCGACAACTGAACGGAACTCAAAGCGAGATGGCAATAACAAAACTATTCTGTTTGTTATTATCGTTCAACTCTTTTATAATGTAGTCCATCGCACAGTGACGTGACAAACATTTTTTAAATATCTTTGTCATTTTTTTTCTCTTGGGGAAATATTTTGGATATATATTCTATATAATTTAATCATTCCATTTTTTATACGTTACGTTTTTTTATTTCAAGGACACCCGGTATATTATGATAACTGTGAAAGAGTCAATATCTCAAACAAACAAAAATTGTGGTGTTATCGTTTTGTTTTCGCAATATTTGTAAAATCAAAATAATTGAAAGCTGGCTTCTTCTATTCTAATAAAAGAGTACTGTTTTTTTTTTTACGTTTAAGAAATAAATATTGTTCTATTTATTTATTTCACATATTTAGGTTAATATTACTGGAAATGTTTCAATAAATGATGCTGAGTGGTTGGGTTTCCGTAAAACAGTAAATGGTCGCGACCTACCTAAGTTAGTTCAATGGAACATCGCTTATATATTGGCAGTTACTCTATACACCGTAGTTCTTGTAAGACAATTCAATTATAAACAATCACAGGGTAAACCAACAACAAGACTGTTCTTCATGTTTCCTGGCGTTAACCGCTTAGATGCTGATAAAAACCTAAAAACTTGTCTAAAATATCTGGCCAACTATGGCTATTTCAAATTTGGTATTGAAGTAAGAAGTTTCATCTGATTATTTTGTAGATAGTTATGAAATTTCTTTTATTAGATTTCACTGATGGCTACAGTAGCGTTGATTGGTTTTAGAATGGATATTTATGCCTTGTTATATGCAGTTTGGTTATTATTACTATTTGCTTTAAGTAGAGACCGTTTAGCTAAAATATGGAATTTTTATATGGGTTTCATTGGAGTTTTGATACCTATACAATATATAATGGTGATTGGTTTACCACCTGGTCTATGCGTAGGTAAGTGTGTGAATAATTTTTATGGTCGTGCATGTGTTCTTGACCCTTATAAAGTAACGAAGTTTCCAATATTATTCATTTAGTCGCTACTTCACAGGGTTTAAGAATGCATAAACGACGCAACATCCCAAAGAATTATTCGGTATATACGTAGATGATCTGACGGAAGGTGATACCTATGAGAAAATAAAACTCTTGAATTACGGTAGGCAACGATTTTTTTTAGCTTTTCAACATATTCCTCTTCAACATTAATACACTTGGACCAGCGGTGCTGGAGGGCCATTGTACAAGTGATATAATCATCAGCATCAAAAATCGTCAAAATATAGTTCTATTTCTGCAATAACTTGAAGAAGGATATAAAAGAAAAAGGTTGGATATAAGAAGAAAGACAGACGAAGGTCTGTCTTAAATTCCTTCCGACGAGAAACAGCTTGAGTTCTTGGAATAAGTGGAAGTCTGAAGGGACTAGATCCGGTAAATAGAGTGGTTGGGACACAACCTGGAATAATAATTCATTCAGTAATGCATCCCGAACAATGTCACTGGTGTATCCTCTTCGAATCCCAAAATATCGTGGCTATTACCTTTCTAGCTGAAGAAAAGGTCTTGGCTTTATTTTTTATTATGACGCACAGTAACAAAGCGACGCATGAATCTACTGGATAGATATTAAATACCTTCAAATTTTAATTGAAAATTCGTGCTCTTTTACTTCCTTGATCTACATTCTGTAAACGCGGCATCTAACTAGCAGAGAGGTTAGACATGCCTAATTCGACATGCAAAGTGCATGGTGTATATATAGTATATACCATGCATTTTGTATACGTTCAGTAGGCATGCCCTCAATCTCCACTTTCACTTTTCGGCGATGTCACACAACATCATAAACTTTTCAACTATTTCTGGAATGGTAACACGTTTTGATGATCCCGAACGTTCTTCGTCCTCGAGATTCATGTCGCCACGTTCAAAGCGAGCAACCCAGCGACAAATCGTGGTCTTCGAAGTAGCATTATTGCTCAATGTATGCTGCATAACCGCGAAAATTCCAGTTGTGTTCATCTTCAAAAACAAGTACTGAATTTCACCACGAATAGTGATTTTTTCATTTTACAACTTTCACTAAAAAACACGTCCTATTTAAGCAACTGTATCTGCCAAACTAAACTTCAGACAATAGTAAAATTTTAAGTAGCCTCTTGTAAAAGCATAATCTACTCCAAAATAATACCAATTTGTTTCATAAACAAACACTGATCAGGGAAGTCTCACATTCTGTCAAATCATTCTCGTTTGTATGTAGCGTACTGTAGCTACGATAAATACAGTAGGTATAGCAAGAGAAAGCGTTCCGTTACATGCGAAGGGCAAGGCAAGATAATAACAATGCGTAATATTGTAATAGATGTACGGAGTGGAAGCTGGAAAACGATTAAATGGCCCGTTCAAGGTACAGACGCGAATTAAATAGAAAATGTGCGATCAATTATGAAGCAAAAATTTCGTACAAGCCTTCGTTATCCTTTAAAACAACTCAAAATAAATCTATGCAAAATAGGGCCGTTACTATCCACTTTATACATTGAAAAATGATCAGTAAACATAACCAATCGTTGTAAAGCGATTATTGTAAACGATGGAGTATGTATTGGAATATATATTAGGAAATGTAGTGTAGGTACATTTGATTAGAGATGAGCGATCCCGTGATTTTTAAAGAAGACAGTGACCGGTGACCGTTCTTTCTCAATCACTGTGATTTGAAATGGTGACATACAATTATTTACATTTAGAACGCGTAAAAGGTAACGGTGAAACGTTCGACTATCTCCCATCGAGACCCAAGATGTACTAACACAAAATGTGACTGGTTCGCTTTCTCCGTTGCGCGCGGTGATACGTACTGAATTCAGTCCTGATATGCAGACACTCTGGCCCACTTTACTTATCTCTATATTTTACCTGTCTGAAGAATTTTCCTAAAGTTATTTGATTTAGTTCTAGACATTTTTTCTTGTTATATAACAGTATATGCACATAATAAACACCAGTTTTACATCAACTGTTTTATTTTTAGATATTTTATATTGTTTACATTTTTGTAATAAATTGTATATATAATGCATAAATTACCTGTTCGCAGATGATACCATATTTTTTTATGTCGACTATTAATTTCTTTTTTTCGTAAATTTAAATCCGTCATTTATATATATTTTTTTAGATTTCCCTTGGAAATATGAAGTAATGCTGGACAGATTCCAAGATTGGGCGTATTTGATGGACTATATTAATCCACCCCCAGCCAAAAAACTTATTTGCGATATCATACTTCTTTTGTTAGTATCAAGGCAAGCCATAGTTTTTAGACTTGAAAAACGCTACAAGAACGTAGATTATCCTGGTGGTTCTAATGAAACTATCACTCATCACGCCGAGGAAAGTAACTTTGCTAATCCAGTACCGGATTTTATAACGTTTACGAGGTATGTTGTTTATCTAGTTTTCTTTTCAAGATGCAGGATTAATATACATTTGTAGGTCGTATTTGGATGTTGCCAAAAGAATAATACTCTTAGGATTTATGTGGTTGACATTAGCTATAGTATTTTTGGCGGGAGCCAATAGAGTAAATCTATTTTCTATAGGATATCTAATTGGATCATTTGTTTTCTTATGGCAAGGATCCGATATATATTTAAGACCTATTCCAAGAATTTTAAAATCGTAAGTTTACCTATACGCTAATTTTTAAAATACGTGCTTAATTGTTAGGAAGATTTTGGGACAACGTCCAACTTTTACTAAGATATTTTATCCCATACTTCATTTAACGAGGCAATTTTTTTACGAAAATCATTTTAACTGTGCAAATCTCGATGGCCTATTATACATGAAAAGAGAAATGCCAGTTTCTTATTAACAAAAATCTCAATTCCTAGTATTTCAATATAGTTCCACTCAACTTATAACGAGTCACGGACGTGTAAACGCACGCACAATAAAGCAAGAAATGGGCTTCACCAACTCGATCCATAAGACCTTAACAGCCATATCCAATTGGTCGTTCGACATCGTATAACAACCGCCAATATATTTGATCCTTCATTCAGCTCTAATAACTTTTACTAGGTCATATTCATTCAGCCACGCTTACGTACGTCTCTGCAAACAATTAAATTATAAAGTTAATAGTTCTATGCTGTGTTATTCAAATAAAATTAACTCATACAAAAAGGTTTAAGTATATCAATACGTTATGCACGTATAACGCATTTGTTACAAATGAAACAGACATGCAATATACATATCTGTAACTGTACACATGGACAATACACCTCGTATTTTCAGCATTTACTTCTGCTTAAGACACGTGTTTCTGCCATCTATATGCGTCATCAGTCAAGCTAGTGAAGCAATGTAATACAAAATAATACAAATCTGTTAAAAAACAGATTTGTATCTGTATATACATTTAAGCTGAAATCGCGCACAAGGCATAGCAAATTTCGTCCTATCAGGTGGCACTATATAATAAGTGACATCTGACGGACGAAAGAGACTATGCCGAAAAAGGCAACCTTTCCCTTGACCAGCTAAGCTAGTACATAAGAGAAGAAAATACGTATACAGGTGTAGTCCACTAACACGAGCCAGATGGCAGTAAATATACAAAAAGGTTTAAGTATATCAATACGTTATGCACGTATAACGCATTTGTTACAAATGAAACAGACATGCAATATACATATCTGTAACTGTACACATGGACAATACACCTCGTATTTTCAGCATTTACTTCTGCTTAAGATACGTGTTTCTGCCATCTATCGGCGTCATCAGTCAAGCTAGTGAAGCAATGTAATACAAAATAATACAAATCTGTTAAAAACAGATTTGTATCTGTATATACATTTAAGCTGAAATCGCCCACAAGACATAGCAAATTTCGTCCTATCAGGTGGCACTATATAATAAGTGACATCTGACGGGCGTGTAAACGCACGCACAGTAAAGCAAGAAATGGGATTCACCAACTCGATCCATAAGACCTTAAGAGCCATATCGAGTTGGTCGTTCGACATCGGATAACAACCGCCGACGGACTTATTATATAGTGCCACCTGATAGGACGAAATTTGCTATGTCTTGTGGGCGATTTCAGCTTAAATGTATATACAGATACAAATCTGTTTTTTAACAGATTTGTATTATTTTGTATTACATTGCTTCACTAGCTTGACTGATGACGCCTATAGATGGCAGAAACACGTGTCTTAAGCAGAAGTAAATGCTGAAAATACGAGGTGTATTGTCCATGTGTACAGTTACAGATATGTATATTGCATGTCTGTTTCATTTGTAACAAATGCGTTATACGTGCATAAGGTATTGATATACTTAAACCTTGTTGTATATTTACTGCCATCTGGCTCATGTTAGTGGACTACACCTGTATGCGTATTTTCTTCTCTTATGTACCAGCTTAGCTGGTCAAGGGAAAGGTTGCCTTTTTCGGCATAGTCTCTTTCGTCCGTCAGATGTCACTTATTATATAGTGCCACCTGATAGGACGAAATTTGCTATGTCTTGTGGGCGATTTCAGCTTAAATGTATATACAGATACAAATCTGTTTTTTAACAGATTTGTATTATTTTGTATTACATTGCTCCACTAGCTTGACTGATGACGCCTATAGATGGCAGAAACACGTGTCTTAAGCAGAAGTAAATGCTGAAAATACGAGGTGTATTGTCCATGTGTACAGTTACAGATATGTATATTGCATGTCTGTTTCATTTGTAAAATTAACTCAGTTGTGATAGTCGAATGTATGTTCAAGGGAAAGGTTGCCTTAAAATTAACTCAGTTGTGATAGTCGAATGTATGTTCATATCAACAATGTCACGTACGTGGGTAAATGAGACCAACAACTTCTGTCAAAATATTACACCTTTAATAGATAAAGCGTATTACCGCTACAAATTGTTGTGCACGATGCGCTGTTACTCTTTAAGGCTGGTTAAACAGTAAGAACTTGGCTCTTTCATTTGTACGTATGATTTAGTACGAACAAGCGTGCTTTCTATAGACCTTCGAGTTTTCCAGCAAAAACAAGAAGAAAATTACTTATCCTAACCTGTCGTCTGTTTCACCAATACCTCGTTCAAAATATTTTTTTCGCTACAGAAAAATAATTGTTTCTTTACTCTTTAACATGAAATGTTGTAGAGTCAAAGATACTGTTTACCATCTTAGGCAAAGTATATGGAGTCCGATTGAATTAACTTCTGCGGTTTCAGTGAACCAGTCCCGATACTTTTTTAATAATAGTAGTACATGTTTTTGAAATATAAATGTTTTAAACTTTGTCGAGTATCACGCTTTGACAGTATGTATTGCTTGTGCCAATGTGTCAATAATATGGACACAATATGTTAGTAAATCGATTTATATATGCACTCCGTTAAAGCTAGAAAGAATTGCGAATTTAATTTGATACAATAAGAACTAGACTGCGTTGATAAACTGAAATAAGAACTTTCCATAGTTACTTATACATTTCTTTCTTGTCTTACAACAGACATGTTCCTATATTTAAGTCGAATTGTAACATGTGCCAGTGAAGGATAGTCATTAGAGCAGTTTATCAATAACGCGCTTCCAGATAATCATCATTTTGATCTGTTTTTCAGTGTTGTATGGATGTTTTTGTATGCCATTTCGTAATCGCAAATCAATTTTACGTACAAGTAATTCTATTTATATTTTGTACTGTACATATACATACATATCTGTATGTATGTACAAAATTTAACCAACTTCATTTGATTATTAATTATTACATTACTCATAATCATAATAATAAGCAATTTCAATGCATAGTACTACACGGAACGTGTAACAATAAAATCGCGGAAACTGGGCTTTCCAAATTTTACTTAATGGCCCTCCTCAGACTTACCTTTCGTGGCCGAGTTGTTAAATCTACAAATCAGCCGACCAGTACCGCGGACACCGCTCAGTGAAGATGGCATGGGTTTCTTAATGACACGTTGCTAAATTAACTGATCGATATTAATTATAAAGGCCGCCGCGCGTTTAGTAGGCTATTTGTATAAGTGATTATGATTATACTGTACGTGGAGGACGTACATGCGATAACGTACCCATGTAGAACCAGGTTGCATCCAAGGAAGCTAAATAAATTAAAAGAAAACGAACAACAACCAATTAAGAAGTAGCAAGATTTATTATAAACGTTTATGTCGAAAATAAAAATATAAACAAGTGAAAAATGTAACAAGTGTCAAAATATAATGAAAGGGGTAAAGCCCTATATATATATAAGCCGATGTCAGTATTTCAAAACTGACATTTGCTTTCAAAACTGACATCTGGTTTCAAAACAGACATCTGCTTTCAATAACTGACATCTGGTTTCAAAACAGACATCTGCTTTCAATAATTGACATTTGCTTTCAATAACTGACACCAGCTTTCAAAACTAACTTCTGCTTTAAAATCTGACATCTACTTTCAATAACTAACATCTGCTTTCAAAACTGACATCTGCTTTCAAAACTGACATTTGCTTTCAAAACTGACATCTGGTTTCAAAACAGACATCTGCTTTCAATAACTGACATTTGCTTTCAATAACTGACATCTGCTTTCAAAACTAACTTCTGCTTTCAAATCTGACATCTACTTTCAATAACTGACATCTAAATCACTAACACTGTTACTTTATAATGCATCTCTAAATAGCTAGAACCAAGGCCTATCATGGCTTAAGTGGTAAAGCAACGGTCCGGCAAACCGTAGACTTGGGTTCAAGACCAAACGTAGACAAAATTTTTCAATTAAAAATTTCGTATGATTTGCTTTGTAATTTGTAGACAGCAATGTTTACATTCACACTTACTTCGCAACTACATACTAATTTGATAATATTTGTAAATATTTCATATAAAAGCCGAAAAACTCCAAGAATTTATCAATTGATATATTTAATGAACGGCTAAGAAATTATCTAAACATATATATATATATATATATATATATATATATATATATATATATATATATATATATATACGCGCCGCGTAGCATGGTTCCTCACTCTTGCTGGAAAGGCGGAATGGCACCTGACTGCCCAACGGGCAGACCCCCCTAGAGTTTTGTAGCGCATATGCTAGGCTGCTATCTCGTCGCCGCGCAATGCACACACCACTAGGACCGGTCCTGGGCGACAACCTGGCTAGGCTGCCGTTAACAGCACACACACGTTCGACGTGTGTGCTATGCCCCCGCTTCGGCGGAAAACGTTAAGATGGCATAAGTGTGACCATCGTCGACCGAGGTAGCCACTAAGAGTGTTCCCTTAGTTGCGATGAGCAACCCCGTACAGGGTGCGCTTCGCCTGTCTGCGCCTTGCCTCGTTGGGGCGGGGATCAGACCGTCGAAGTACTGCACGGAATTGTAAAGAAGTTGTCGGGAAAGGGTTGGCGGCCCTACGCAACGGCTGGTTATCCGACCTCTCTAAATTCATGCGACCGATCACTAAACACACGCACGAACGCACCGACATACAAAACCCTACACTTACGCTCTCACACAAAACCACACACCCATAGAGAGACGCAAGCTGCCAGCAGCAACCAACACACAAGTTCATACCCAGAAGGAGACACAAATTGCTAGCAGCGAACAACACATATTTTCACACCTTGTTATCTATTTTTTGGAATACTAAGGCATGATTTATTATTATTACTAGAATGTATCTTTGAATAATTTAAACCATAGCAACTTAATTACTTGACATTTATATCCTGTCATTCATATTTTGTATTCTCTTGATAAAGGCGTATACAGCCGAAACATGTAGAGTTTTTTAAATACATATATTTTGAAGTAATATACAGACCTTTAATCGCCTACTGATTAGGTTTACCATATCATACCAAGGTCACGAAGTTATTATATTTATATATATATATATATATATATATATATATATATATATATATAAATAATTTAAACGAAATTATCGACCTTAATATATTGAATAAAATAAATTAAAAGCGGGCAAGCGGTCTGTCAATAAAAACTTGTTTATTAATTATCCCTATATTTCGTAACAACTTTGTTGCTTCTTCCGGAGATAAAAATGTAGAGTTCAAAAAAATAATTAAAGTGACGTACAATTATCTATATATTAAACATTTTGAAAGTATACTATAATAAAATGAAAACTACTCAATGAGAAACAATAATTTCCATAAAAGTAAATATATGTTTAATTATATTACGTACGTATACAGAATGCTCTTCTTAATTATTAACAGTAATTACCTTATTGACTGTTGGAAATACATACAATATTATAATTAAAAATAAATCCAACTTCATAAATTGTTCTAAATATACTTATATTGTATATTGTAATTTTTCCAAAACGCCTTTCTAAAAACTTCCAATATTACTGTCAACACTCGCTATTTCCTCTATCTCTTCCAATCTTGCAATATAAATTCTATTTTTAAAATTATTTCATATTCAAAAACACCTATTCATAATTTTTTTATATTTTGTTCACTATTTTTTCAATCTATTTCCATGATGATTTTAAAATTGTTTGTCTTCAAAGCATACCATTCTTTTTTGTAGATAATTAAAAATAACATATCTTATATTAAAGTATTTCCTGTCAATCTATATCCATTTTTATATTTTTATATTGATTTTTATATTGAGTTGGTCATCTATTAGTTTTTGAATAATTATTATTTTAGTTGTCAATTTAAAAGTTAAATCAAAATCGAATTATGTAAATGTGGTATGTAACATTTATATAGTTCGATTTTGATTTAACTTTTAAATTGACAACTAAAATAATTATTATTAAAAAACTAATAGATGACCAACTCAATATAAAAATCGTTACTCTACTCATTATAAAATTCAAATGTCAATTAATGACAAATACATATAATAATTTTTAACTTTATCAACTTCTTTTAATGAAAAATAAAGCAAAGATGTTTTATAATGAGCCAATACACCATCACATATATATATATATATATATATATATATATATATATATATATATATATATATATATATATATATATATATATTGTGATGGTGTATTGGCTCATTATAAAACATCTTTGCTTTATTTTTCATTAAAAGAAGTTGATAAAGTTAAAAATTATTATATGTATTTGTCATATATATATATATATATATATATATATATATATATATATATATATACTGTCTTGAGCAAAAAAATCGGGACAGTGTCAAAATCGCTATGTCAATTTCCTTTATTTTTTAGCGTTGTAATTTTGACTATATTTGATTAATTTTCAACGTGTACGTCAAATTATTTAATTAAAAATTGAAAATGCCGCATCTTTCGAAAACTGATAAAGCCAGACTTGTTACTAATTAGTTTAGAAATGGGAAATCACTATGAATGTTTGGGGATTAATAAGATACAAGCTGCTACCCAGGAAGAATTTTGGGAGAGTGTTCAAAATGCTTGGCATCGAATTCCTATAAATGTTGTACAAAATATTGTCGCTTCAATGTCCATAAGATTAGATGCAGTTATAAATAGTAACGGTGGAATGACAAAATACTAATTATTTTAATTATATTCTTTCTCTATCGTTTTTAGTAATTTTTATTTGTATATATTTTAAAAATGTTTAATAAATGTCAATGAAACACACATTTTTGACAACTCCTGACTTAATATTATGAGTAAAGATAACCACTTAAGTAGTCACAATTTAAACCCACGCAGAAACAGTGTCCCGTTTTTTTTGCTCACGAGAGTATATGTGTATTTAAATTTATGACTATTATAAACAAATGTTCAACTATTAAGTTATACTTAAGAAGTTGGAAATAATGGACTGTTCAGAAACTTTTGATCGTGCCTGTATATTAACACACAGTATACTATATAGTAAAACAAGCAGATAATTACTGAGACTTCAATACTCCTTACAGGAGTATTATAAACTTATTTTCAAACAAATGTGACGTTAACTATATTTTAAAGTAAAGTGGTGTACTAAATAATAATTATTATTAAATGTTCGAAATTAATTAAAAAGTAATAAAGTTGAAACTGACAATAATATTTTGTACTATCCTACTAAATGCAAACTAAATAAAAATGTTAGATAAATATCTAGCTACTTCAAACGGTATAACATTATTATAAACAGGAACCTAGCTTTTGACGTGTATATTGATTATATCTCGGTGATGATGACATCTATTCCCGTCTTTTTCTTACCTCGGTATCTCGCTACCCAAGCTACTGCTCGGCAACCCCAACTATTATCAGCGACTAAAGGTTGCTTGTAATGGTAATCATTAATTGGAAGTCGGTGATGGGGATCCTACGATATTATATTATACCTACTTCGACCTATGAGGTTTTATCGTTCGATTGAATCATTCGAATAACTGTGCCACGATGTACAACACATGGCATTGTTCTTCGGACACTTGAATAAAATGTACGTCATAAAATATTCTAAATAATGAACCGTAACAATAGGTATTATAATTTTAATAGCCGATCTATTTAGACAAACTTAGTCAATCAATCGCATTCATAGAAACGAGTTTATAAACGTACCTTCGCACCAGACGAAATAAGTGTAAAATAGTTGAAGATAAAACAGGTATTTCTTGTTGCTTTTTGTCTAATAGAATAGTTAATACTATTAACTATTCTATTAGACAAAAAGCAACAAGAAATACCTAATAATAATTATATTTAATTTTCAAAATAAAAATGAATTCAGTCGTTATGTATTATCTTCTTATACTGCACAGTTTTCCGCAATGCGATGGGCCATCAAAATAGTGTTCGCCTTTCAAACTGCATATATAAAACGAAATACAACATACTGCATATTTATTACTATTTACAGATGTAAATCTATTTATATGATAATAACTGATCCAAGACAAAGAAAGTAATTGCTTTGCTGATGTATGGCAGCTATATGTGTCACAAAATGTTTCTCATAATCTGATCTAGTAAAATGAATTTATTCATATTTTATAAATATTATTTATTAGGTGGAACTGGTTGATAGGTTACAATATTGCCGTAATTCTGTGTAAAACAATTCTTCAATTTGTCGGTTGTGTAATACTTCAGGACAACAAAGACTGCTGGGTAGTTCAGTTATTTGGAATAGGTTGCCTTAGAAAATTTAATCCAAATACTACAGATAATGACACGTGCCCACTACCAAAAGAATATATCGGTTTGGTTTGGGATGGTATTTGCTTTGGTTTTCTAATAATGCAGAGAAGAATATTTTGTAGTTATAACTTTTTCCACATGATCGATGAAACAAAAGCTACTACTATTCTGGCATCGAGAGGTATTTATTTCAATTCACAAATTACTAATCTAACATTGATTTTTGATTTTTATTAATAATGCTTTAGATTTTTATATTTTTGCTCACGTGTTGTCTATTTAAGAATATTACAAAATTATGTTATAGGTGCTGAGTTAATAGGACAATTACGAGAGAAAAGAATGCATGAACAAGATGAACAGGAACGAAGAATCTTAGAAAAAATTAAAGCTAAAATGGATAGGATTAAAGCTACACAACAAAAAATTCAAGGACCAGATTATAAATCAACCACAAGTCACTATGTTGGTAAGTTTATTGTAAAGATTTAACGAATTGATATAACTATCTTTCAATTAGATATAGAATTTATTAAGGATATGATTTATTTTTTAAGCCTAGGAATTTGCTTCAATAAACGTCTGATAAATAATGTATTTATTATGTAGCAGGATTAATGTCTTTGGATACATCTTCTCGAATCGTTTAACATACCTACAAAAATATTGTTAAATATCGAGGAATTTATCTCTTTCTTTTGTTTTTATTGTCGATAATATTTTGATATTAAATTAATTAGCTTGAATAGCGTAGATATATAAACATAATCTTGCTTATAGACTTTCCAGGTCATTGTCCTTTCTAGCTTTCGCCCTGAAATCGCGTGAGATGTTATGACACTAAAACCTTAATAAACAGCAACTGTTTCGAATGAGGTACTCAATGCACCATGTCCATAAGCCAATGTCTATGTTTGTGCCAGTCCATAATACCCAAAATCTTATGCACAACTAACTTTTCATTGCATTTCACATCAGCAACATACTTTTCAAGATAAAATCCAAAACTATTTTCAATTTTTACTCTAAACTTTCAGATTTTTTTTTGTATTTCCTCTTGTAACCTTTTAGAATCTATATAAATTCTCAAATATATAAACAATTCAATAATTCATGATGAACGTTAGATCAGAATATCTTGTAAACGCTCATAACTATTCTAATCCAAATAATCTACTAATCCAAAACACGCGCTCTCTAATCACTTATATGGATGGACGCCAGTTGCAGTATATCAATGACCATAGCTACAGCAGCAACGGAAGATGTTCCACATGGAACACTCAACTACAACATGCAAACCAGGAAGAAAATAAATATAACATTTAACTGTACAGTGGTCAATTTTTTTCAAATGTCGTTAATCTTAAATTCACCAAACAGTTTTTTTGAGAACATAAATCATATTTAATCTATGCTAATGTTAAAATTCCAGCATGTAATATATCCTCATTGTACAATTATGATAACAGGTGACTATAAATGCTGGATTTTCTGTTATTTGTTCTAATATCCATTGAAAAAATTGCAAACTGTCACCATAATCTCTATTCAATAAAGCTTGACTTGTTTGAAAATTATAGGTATAAAGCACATCGCGGTGTAAAACTCTCCATACGGAACTTTGAGTTATCAATTACAGCATCGACAATTGCTTCTTCTGCTTCTACTTTATGCAACCACACGGAACCTCCGGTATGTTTTGGCTATACACAACAAGTTTCTTGGGTTCCTTGATACGTTCTTGAAAATACGTCTCGTCCTGTTTGTCTTCTATTTGGAAACCGTCGTTGCAGCATTACGAGCTTTACCACCACAAAAACCATAAACAAAAATTCATATTCGTGTATTCAAGTGAACTACAAGATGCCATGTTTAGGCGTTTTTTAAACGATTGCAGAAAAATAGAGTAAACGCAGTAACAATTTTACAATTCTATTACATTCATTTGTTGCTAGGGCACCAAGTACGGCGCTTACCTCGTATAATACTTGTACTACGTGCTTTCCAACTCGTGGAGTACATTTTATACAATTAAATATGTATGTATTATGAATTTGCGCACGGATAATTTAGAAACCCAGTATATCGCAAACTATTAAAGATTTGCCACCTCTACATAGGAACTTATTTATTCAAAATAGCATTTCTGATCACGCATTTACGTTTGTTCTATAAGTTATGAATCGCCCTGTGTGTATATATATATAGCGGTTATAGGCCCCTTTTTAGGGCAATTGCTTAGTAAAATTATTCAATTTCTTCCTGTTCCTTGCCACAATCTCTAATTTATAAGTGCCTTCCTTTCCACATCCTCCATAATAGCATCTCTCCATTTTCTTCTTAGTCTATCCCTCCTTATCTTTTCCTCCCTACCCTAGCTTCAGAACTTATTGTTTGTATGTACAGGGTTTGGTCGGAAAAGAAAGAAAAATGCTTCTGGAAAGGTAATAATAATTTAATAATGAATTATGAAGAAGTTTAGAAAAACATACCTATTTGTGTATGTCCAATAGTGTCAACAATATAAATTTAAAAAGTTGTATCTGACATCTCTCTATTTTTCCGTCTTTAACATGAGCTGTTTCCGCTTAGCAGTTGAGTCTTAAGTTCTTTATGAGATCAATACAACAAATTTTTAGTCATAATGAATATGCTGATACGATGTGTTTGTATGATTTCTGCGATGAAATTTCATTGCTGCTATTATAGAAGATCGCCATTGTTTTCCTTGATTGTAATTAATTGTGTTTGAGATGTACTTTGAGTTTCATATAGTACTTTCACATGTAATGGTATTAATAACTGTGGCGATTTCTCAACGACAATTGATTGGTTCGAACATTCGAGCAAAGACTCTAGCCTGCATGTATAGTTGTTTGCAAGGTTCTTCGCCGTGTTTATACGAGAGGTACACTGAAAATTTCGGGAAAATCATAAATAAAATAAAATGTTAACAGATTGAAATACTTTATTGTTTTTCGAAAAAATCGCTCTTAACTTCTATACACTTTTCCAATCGTATAAACTAATTAGTAAAGCATTTATCCCACTCAGAAGATGGTATGTTTGAAATGTGTGTTTTATATGCTCCAACTCCCCCTTCAGGTGATAAAAATCTTTGTCCACACATTTTACTTTTAATTTTTGGGAACGTGGGGGATAGTTCGAGTGTAGAGGGATAATGGCTAATTAAACGTTGTTGCCGGTCAAATAGTCGAGTGTTAGTTTTGCGGTGCGCGAACTTGCATTGTCATAGTGAAGTAGGATGCGACGGTTGTGATTGCTTTTTCGCAACTCTGCAATAACTTGCGGCAAATAAATGGTAGTATACTATTCTGCATTTACAGTTCTACAATTCGTTAAAGGAATCATGGCCACGTAACCAGTCTTAGATACAAAACAAGCAATCATTTGTTTAGGAACACTGCACGCTCGAATAACTTTCGTCGGTTTTACTTCACTTTGAAACACCCATGCAGCAGATTGTTTTTTTCTTTCAGGTTCATATGAGTAGATCCATGTTTCATCAGTGTTTCTTTACACCACTTCACACGAGCTTCTTTTTGGTCTGCTAATAGATTATTTGGAATCCACCATCCACACAGTTTTCTTACATTTAAATGATCGTGCAAAATTGTTTGTATTGCAGTCATGCTAATGCCTAACCATGCACGAATTTCAGCATATGTCACATGTCGATCAAACTTAATCATTTCACGAACGGCATCGACATTTTGCGCAACAACAGCTGTTGATGGTCGACCTTCACGCTATTCATCGCGTCCAAGTTTGAACTGAATCTGAAAAATCTTGAAACCATCGATATATCGTAGTTTTAGATAGTGCTTCTCTACCAAACGCAGAATTTATTCGCTGGACACATTCTTGTTGACTTAAACCCAGGCGCGGCTCGTGATGACGTATTTTGGTTTGCAGTACAATGATCCGAGTGCTTCGTGTATTCTCGTGTACTAACTGTAACGTTTGCTTAGTAAACACCGAAAACACACGAGGCACTCGTATCATTGTACTGCAAACCAAAATACGTCATCACGAGCCGCGCCTGCTTAAACCACTTCGAAAATCATAATATGTAAATCATCGCACGATAGAGTTCTCTTGTTAAATTCATTTTGTTACTGTATCGCTAACTTCAGCTGTCACCGTAAAAAAACTATTTGACATTTCTTGGTTCTGTCACTTGTTTTCACCCATATAAATGTGAAGTTAGCCGAATTTGTATAAACCATAGGTCAGGTACCAACTACAATGCTGTTTCCCGAAATTTCCAGTGTATCCCTTGTATTATGAAATAAATCCGTCGCTGACAGATATATTCTCAGTTACCCATTAATCTTACAGTTCATTAATAATGTTTCAGTTATTCTATTCGTATAGTAAGTTTAAAATTCTTTACAGTTTTTTTAAATTAGACACTGAATAATAATTGTGGACCATAAGTCGTTAGTTGGTGCTACATTGTTAGGTAACTTTCAAATTATAAATGACTATCAATTAATTTTGAATACATAACTCGAGAATCATTAGTCTCTACTAATTTTCAAAAAATATACACATGATAATTTCAGTTTTTGAACATTATTACAATATATCTGCTCCGATTATTATTATGTTTGCTTCATTATTTTCTCATATTTAGAATTCGAAATTTTACCAAAAAATAACACATAATTAAACAAAAGAGATACCAAATTGGGAAGCCTATCAAACGTCGTTTAATATCATGAATGTACCAATGATCATATATTTCTACCCTCTAGAAGGCAATGACATTTTTCTTTTTTAAACTTAAGTTGGTACCATAATTTAAGTTAACTTATTTTGCAGCGTGTGTGTGATATAGGTTATTTTATACTGATGACAGATTAGGTTTTGTCATTTTGACAAATAATTACATACAAACGTTTCAGTTGAAAAAATAAAAAGTTTAATAATAAAAACAGCTACAATAAATGTTCAAAGTGAGCTCCTTCATTTTTTATGCATAGCGCAACTCTTCGTCTCATATTATTGAAGGCATTCCTTAAATTATGTGGTGTAATTTCCTCACAGACATTTCGGATAGCATTAGTAAGTTCTTCAATTGTATGTGGACGATTCGTAACTACTCTATTTTTTAGATGTGAATAAATGAAATAGTCCATAATTGTTAAATCCGGAGATCGTGGTGGAAAGTCTACTATTCGATTATCAAAGAATTCATGCAATAATTCCATCGTTTCTCTTGTCTTATGGGCTGTTGCATTATCTTGCTGGAAATATCCCTCGCGAAGCTCATCATCATGTAATTGATTTACATATGGTAGCAATAAATTATTACGATATCGTTCTGCATTTATCGTATTATTAAAGAATATTGGACCAATAATCCGTCTACGAGAAACAGCAAGCCAAACGCCTATTTTTTTGTGAATGCAAGGGTGTTTCAAGAATTTCATGTGGATTTTCACTAAACCAGATGCGCATTGTTTGTTTATTTATATATCCTGATAAATGAAACCATGCTTCATCGGACCAGAAGGATTTGTCAAGAACGTCATCGTTATTAATCGTACCTAAGAACCACTGACAGTAATTAACTCTGGTTACATGATCGATTGGTAAAAGCTCTTGCACGCAATGAAATTTGTATGGAAATTTGTGTAAGTCTTTTTTAAGGATTCTCTGGCAGGTCCAATATGACAGTTGTGTTTGTTGTGAAAACTTACGAATCGATTTCTTAGGTGATTGATTTATTCGTCCCTCAACATCTGCTATATTTTCAACTGTCCGCTTTAGTGGTCTACCAGCACCTGGTTTTCGAGACACAGACCCTGTTTCACGGAATTTAACCACTGACTTTTGAATTAATTGCCGCAAACTGTCATATGTTGTTGGAAAATTTGGAAATTCTGCCCGAAATTCTTCTATACAAGGCTGCAAGGAGTACGACCATTCTCCATTTTCTAATTTTACACCATTCCTAAAGTATGATTCGATCAGAAAAACTTTATGATTTATTGTAAACATTTTTAAGTGTCAATTAATAAATACATTAATGACAGATGAGTTTTATTTATCAGAACATACACATAATGACAGATGTATTTTATTTGTCACTACCAACACGATATTTTCTAGAAATAATTTCATGGCTTGCCAGAGGGTAAATATAAATGATCATATTGTATATTGTTTTACAAAAACATTATATATGTATTTACTTTTAACCTTATAGGTAGGCTTCTATAGATACAGAGTGTACTTAGAAGATATATTCACTTTAGCACAAATTGTATTGTTTTTCATTTATCTCTAGACCAACCACCGTTGGCTAGATCATCTTCAGTGTCTTCATGTGCTTCAGCCACCTCCCAACAGACACCCGAAGCGGGTTACCACACTCCTATCGATGAGGAAGAACCTGCGCCCTTGACACCGCCAACTGGATCACTAATTCAACCTCAAGCACCTTCGCCGTTTTCGGCTATCATGACGGTTTCTTTAGAAGGCTATTTAGAACCTCAACGAATGTCGTTCAGTTCTCCTCCTAATTCTGAATTGAATCCGAGGCCACCGTCTCCCGATGATAGTTATCCCGTATTTTCTCCGCCTCCTTACGATGCTGCTCCACCTTACGCTGAGGTGGTGAATATTCCACCCGCAGCACCTCAGAGGCAAACAAGTATTGGACCGCCGTGGATGAACGGGGCTTTGACTACACCGAGACAGAGCATCATTTCTTATTCATCGCGATCTCCGTTGAGCCATCATACATGTAATTTTCTAGGAGCTTTTGTTTTGGTCGTGTTGCTTTATTCTTGTCTAGACCTTTTTATATATTTCTTATTTCTTCCAGCTTTACATTTCGCTGTACAAATATGTTTAAAGTATACAGAAATAATATACACTTATAATTTCAATACTTGATTGTTTACCACAAGAGCGTATTATTTACAATGGAATAATATTTTAATGATATTCTGTACGTAAAAATTCTGCGACGATTATTTATTTATTCAATACAAATGACCAACAGGGAATTTCCTTAAATGGTCGTCAATATAATTTTATTACAATAAATTACACCTGCATATCAATACATTTGTTAGATTACTTTGTGTAAACATAAATACAACATAACTACGAGAGCTGATCCCTTAGGTCTGCCTTTGACTCATTTATAAACCAAAACAATTATTTATCTTCACGTCGCATTGTAGCCTGCTATGTTTAGACTAACGCTAGAAACTTACAACTCTGAACCTGTTAAAGCGTGCCTACAGTAGAGGCCCGAGGTCGAGAGAGTCATATATCAGTATCAAAATGGATCGTGTCGAACAACGAGCGGTGATTAAATACTTACGTTTGAAAGAGATGACCCCAACTCAAATTCATCAAAATTTGGTGGATACATTAGGAGAATCTGCGGTATCATATAACACAGTCAACAGGTGGTGTCGTAAGTTTAAATATGGTAGAGAGTTGTGTACAGACGAACATGCAGATGGAGCGCTCACAACCGTCACTACGCAAGAAACTCTTAAAAAGGTCCATGATCTCGTGCTGCAAGATCGATGTGTGACTATTAGACAAATGGCTGAAAATACTGTCTCTCATACTATGTGGTATACAGGGTGTCCAGAAACTCTCCTGACAAACGAAGACCGGAGGATTTCTCTGATAATTTTAAGACAATTAAACCCAAATTCACCTAGTCCGAAAATGCTTCCTAAGGGAGCTAGAGTTCTTTGAAGATGGCGCCTTGTATTTATTTTTTTTTAAATTCCTCCAGAACGCTTCTATTTATAAAAACAAAAACTGGTATGCTTATCTATCCTCCAGAGATGAATCGATTCCATCAATTGCGAATTTCTAGTACCGGTCATAGGCGTCCGTTTTGGGTAGGTCAACGGTTATTTTAAGGCATAACTTTTTTGTCTTTAATTTTTAAGCATTTGTGACACTAGATTATTAAATTTTCAGGTATTCCAGTACTAAAATGTACTCTCACTTTAAGTCGGTAGGATACACCGTTTTCTAGAAAAATCGATTTGTAAATTTTTCGTTTTTTCTTCATTAAAGTTCAATTTATTATGTACCTACTTATTTTTAGCGGCGAAGTTGGCTTGGACTATCAAGGCATGGATGAAAATTAATTTAATAAATTAAAAACAAATTATTTATTACAATGGAACGGAACTAACAAAAAAAGAACAAGTAGTAGGTAGATTGTTACAAAAGTTGCTCGATGTGATGACCATTAGTCTCTATGCATAAGTTTACCCTTTTGCTTAGAGAACGCCGAATTATTGCAAAAATTCCAAAGTTATTTCTAAATTCGTTGCAAGCATCTTGTATCCTTAGCCAGAGTTGTGCGCGATTTTGTATCGGAACGGAATAAACAAATGCTTTTATATATCCCCAAACACAATAATCGCAAGGATTCAAATCCGGCGACCTTGCTGGCCAAGCAACTGGACCGCCTCTTCCAATCCAATGGTCTTCGTAGTTATTATCTAGAAAGTCTCGTACATTCCTGCTAAAGTGAGCCGGACAGCCGTCCTGTAGAAACCATAAGTTTTGCCGAATATTTAAACGCACCTCATCTATCAGGTAAAATATTTTGCAGGAAATGTAAGTAATCAGCACCATTTAAATGAGCAGGTAATTCCACAGGTCCAAGTAGATAATCGTCAACTACTCCTATCCAGACGTTTATGCTAAACCTATGCTGATGCTTAAATTCTTGAACAACGTGGGGATTGTCACCAACGTACGAATAATAATGTGCATTATGTACATTAAAAATTCCATTTTTTGAGAATGTAGCTTCGTCACCAAACAAAATGTTCCTGAAGAAATCTTCATCTTGATTTTTCTGATTTTGTAACCATCTAGCGAATTCTACGCGAGCAAGAAAATCTCCTTCAAGCAGTGCTTGCACCTTTGTAAAATGAAAAGGATATAGATTTTCTTTGTGTAAGATATTTCCTACGGAAGATTTTGAAATTGTGGGGTACATGGCAGATAGTCTTCGAACGCTAATTTCTGGATTTTCCTCAACTTCCATTAAAATAACATCTTCATGTTCTGCTGTTACATCATTATGTCTCCCTGTTTCATTATTTTTTGGGACCACTGAACCTGTTTCTCTTAATCGTTGATGAAGAGCTGTAAATGTTGAGTGAGTGGGATGCTGACGATTGGGAAATTTTTCAGCGTATCTACGTTGCGCCGCTCGAGCGTTACACCTCATTTCGCCATAAACTAAATGCATATCGGCGTATTCCTCATTAATAAAAACCATTTTTTTTTAAATTGAAATCGTTGTGTTTGAATAACACAAAGTAAAAAATGAAAAGATAAACTTCGCGAACTGACAACAATTTGACAATGAAAAACGTAGGTTTTACTTCTGTTGGCAGTTCAGAGCTAACTATTGCAAAAAATAAAAAATTGAACTTTAATGAAGAAAAAACGAAAAATTTACAAATCGATTTTTCTAAAAAACGGTGTATCCTACCGACTTAAAGTAAGAGTACCTTTTAGTACTGGAATACCTGAAAATTTAATAATCTAGTGTCACAAATGCTTAAAAGTTAAAGACAAAAAAGTTATGCCTTAAAATAACCGTTGACCTACCCAAAACGGACGCCTATGACCGGTACTAGATTCATCTCTGGAGGATAAATAAGCATACCAGTTTTTGTTTTTCTAAATAGAAGCGTTCTGAAGGAATTAAAAAAAAATAAATACAAGGCGCCATCTTCAAAGAACTTTAGCTCCCTTAGGAAGCATTTTCGGACTAGGTGAATTTGGGTTTAATTGTCTTAAAATTATCTGAGGAAACTCCGGTCTTCGTTTGTCAGGAGAGTTTCTGGACATCCTGTATAATATAATTACAACCGAATTTAACATGAAAAAATTGTCTGCAAGATGGGTACCACGAATGTTAACAGATGCACACAAGCAAACTCGAAAAGACATTTGCAGTCATCTTTTAACGGAATTATAGACACACAAAAAAACTTTTCTTGCAAGATTAGTGACAATGGATGAGTCCTGGATCTTTCATTATAATGTAAAAACCAAAATATAGAGTAAAAAGTAGACACATCGAGGTTCACCACCGCCGAAAGAATTCAAAATATATTTTTTCGGATGCTGAAGGCGTAATTTTAGTAGATTTGCTGCGCAATTGCAGGAGCTTATCGTGACTTAATAAAAGAAGAACGTCGGGGGAAGTTGCGCAAAGGTGTTCTCTTGCAATAGCTCAAGCTGGCTTCGAATTACTTGAGCATCCGCCATATTCGCCAGACTTGGCACCTGCGGGCTAAATAATTTCCGTCAGATAATTATGTGATATGTGCGGTAAATCAGGTTGAACAATTTTTGTTCAGAAGCCTTAAAAATGCTAGAACATCGATGAGATATACAACCATATAACAACTAAAAATTAATCAATAATGCTAATTCTCTATCTCTTTTATAAACTGCAAACCACTTTAATTAAATCTATGTGACTTTAAACACTTCATTTAGAGAAATTTCAGTTGCCTTGATTTTTCCAGAATGCACATATTTACTGTCAATTTAAATAAATTTGTCGTCGACTCAATGTTAGTTTGGTTACAACGACTTAGATTTTACTAAAAGAGAATTGTAACAGACTTTATCTAAATACGTAATGAAGAATATTAAAACCTTTAATGTTTTTTGTCAAAGATGGGTAACAATTTATTGTAGCGTTCGTTGCCTCTATTTCTATGCATTAATGCATAGATGTCCTGTAAATCAATTAAAAAGTAGCTGAAATGTACTTAAAAAAAACAGAAAAACTTGAGGGATTTTAACAAAAATCGTTTTGTTTATTCTCAATATTTTCATTCAACAGAAATACGATTCAAGAAATGTATCAAATGACTTTTTCATGTCGTTGATTACAATTTTGACGAGATTGCTCATCATTAATCATTGAACGTCTTCATTGATACAAAATGATTTTCTTTCATCGCCAAATGCAGAAGAAATGGAATAAAATATAATAACATGAAATCACATCGGGTGAAAACGGAAGATGTATGATAACTGAGAAGATGCGTTATCGTGCAACAATCAAAAACTGACTGGTTCTCGTCGTTCAGGATAAACACAATAAATACTACATACCAAACGCAATACATTAAGAAAATAGTCAAAATTAATCGTTATTACCACTTGGAACGAATTCTTTGTGTATAATCCCCTTAAAGTAGTATAAAGCAATGGGGATTGTTTTGATTTTTTACTTCTACAAAGAGATTTTTTTTGCACTTCCTTCGACTGTTGACCGTTATTCACCACAGCTTTCGAAGAATTTTTTCGTGATGAATTATTGTCTTGGGTATTCTAAGTTCTATTTCCATGAATTCCACTCAAGATATCTTTGAAATTTTCACTAAACCACATTGATATTTTCTTTGGCTATCGTTTCAGTTGATCAACCCGAACGTTTTTCATCGTCTATAACATGTTTGCCTTCTCGGAATATTCATTGACACCCAAAAATGTGTGTTTGCAGCAAATAATTATCATCATAAAGTGATTTTAAGCATTTTAACACAAAACTTAATGCTGTTTCCTTGATCTTTCTTCATTTTTCTCAGTTAAATGCGTCGTATCTTGACTTCTACTGAACCAAATGTCATGAAATTATTATAGACTGACACTTCGTTAACCAATTCTCGTATGTAGTGCCACTAGTTTCATTAAAATAGTGGCATTCCGGTTATTTTCGAAACAGAAGGTGTAATCGTTAACGAAAAAATAAATCGGTTTCATAACAGTTAATAGTAAAACAAACTTGCAAAAAGCAACTCTTAACTTTAACTTTGTTATATCTACAACCTAATAATGGCAATAAAAAGAACCTGATATTTTAATATAATCTATATTTTGTATTACCAATGGAACTATAAGAGAATTAATTTCATTTCAATACATGTGGAAATACTCTTTCTACAAAATTAACAGAAATAGAATAAATAAATAAAGAAGTATAAAAATTAGTTCGAAAATGAAAACAAGAACTTGTATTTCAAGTAAAAATATATAGAAATAAATATAACAAACACGTTCACATGTTAAGAATATATAAAGTCGTTTAGTACAGGGTGGTGATAAAGTTTGAAACAAAATTCATAAAAAAGCGTTTAAAAATTTTTGTTTTAAAATGCCGTCTTTTGAGGATTTTTTTGAATGACATCATTGGTTTTTGCACAATAACGTCGTCTTTTTTTTTAATGACAACCTTCACTTTTTTTTAATTCTTGTTAGATCCTCTTATTGATTAAACGGTAAAGTAAAACAATGGGTACATTACATAACAATTTTTTTGAATAAATGACACATTTACTTCAAAACTTCAGTGGTTATAATTTAGTAAAAAAAAATAATCAAAAAACCAAAACATACAAAAATATTAAACAAATTAATCAACAAAACTTAACGTATTTATGTTAGTTAGTGTCCCCCTCCAACCATTTGCCATTAACCGACACGATAGTAAACACTTTTTATACTGCCCTCAATAATATCTGGCCTAATTTGTTTCATTGCTTCACGAATTCTCTCTTATAAATCTTCCGAGTTCTTGGGTCTATTGAAATAAACTTTTGATTTTAAGTAGGTCGGAGGAACGTGCTGGCCACTCAATTGGTCTCCGCCGCCTTATCCATATTTTTGTAAATGTAACATCAAGGTATTGACGGACCTCTATGACAAAATTAGAGGCGCCCCATCCTGTTGAAACTAAATATTCTGATGAGGTATGTCGCCATCTTAACTATTAGGAAAAAGAGCTACCATTGCTGGCACCAAATCAAATTGCGAAAAATTTAAATATTGGGCAGCAGCCATGTTTCCTTAAAAAAAGTAAGGTCCTAAAAAACGCCGTCCTATCATTCCCATCCATACATTTAATTTATCTTGACGTTGACTGTGTGATGCCTGTATCCAGTGAGGATTGTTCCGTAACCAATACCTACAGTTATGCCGACGTACTGATCCGTTGATGTAAAAGTGGCTTTATCAGAAAAAAAATAATCTTTATTAAAATATTGGGATTTTAATTACATTGTAACATTAATTCGTCACAAAATTGCAATCGGCGGTCTGGATCATCTTCGTTTAACTCGTGAATTA
The DNA here is from genome assembly GCA_935421215.2 of Melolontha melolontha. Taxonomy (NCBI): domain Eukaryota; kingdom Metazoa; phylum Arthropoda; class Insecta; order Coleoptera; family Scarabaeidae; genus Melolontha; species Melolontha melolontha. The sequence continues at coordinate 132,600,474 of OW285237.1, read as the reverse complement.
GGTGCACTTTGTACGGATGATACTTTTCTTTTTAAATATTTTTACAATTAAACTGTGGTCCACGTTGTTATCTAGGGCAAGTTGCCTTGTAGAAATATGATGATGTTCCTCTGCTTCAAATAACAATTTTAATTTTGTTTCATCGCTTATTTTCGGGATCGACCTTCTCGAAATAAATCTTTTACACTTTTACTTTTACACAATTTCCGTAAACTTAGCGACCAATTTACTTACTGTAGATCTTGCAATTGGAGGCTCGATTGACTAATTCACAATCGCCGTATTCAACCATTATTAAAATCTCTATTCTTTCCCATTCAGTTAAATGTGCTATTTTTTGTTCTTAACTTCAAAATTTAGATTGCCTTTTTATAATTTAAATAACTGTCAAACTTTTCCCGGTTGAGTTCATTTGAATTAAGATTTTTGTTAAATAATTTTTTACTTAGTAAATATGACATTTACTCAAAAAAAATATTATGTAAAGTACCATGAAGTGAAGGTTGTAATTAAAAAAAATGACGATGACGTCATTGTGCAAAAACCAATAATCTCATTAAAAAAATCCCCAAAAGACGGCATTTTGAAAACAAAAATTGACCTATACGAGCGATTTTCATTATAGAACGCTTATATGAATTTTGTTTCAAACTTTATCACCACACGGTGTATTGTAACCACATAAAATATTAAGAAAACTTCCTTGCCATCCATATTTTGAACAAGCAAAACACATTTTGAAAGAATTTTTAAAATGATTTTAACGGAATTCAAGTTGTATTAATTAACTACTAAAATTCTTTCAATGGAGACTGTGGTTAAATAATAATTTAAAAAAGGTATATAACCCCTTACCACAATTATTAGTCGTATCCTAAATACGTATTTCGACAACTAAGGTCTTTACAGGGTTGCAGTGTATAGTAGTTGTGCGGAAGCGTTTATGTTACTTTACTGTGCCCCATGTGTGACTTTTAATTAGTAGTTTTTACCTACTGATGATGACAACTTAGTTGTCGAAATACGTATTTAGGATACGACTAATAATTGTGGTAAGGGGTTATATACCTTTTTTAAATAATTAACTACTAATTAACTATTTTATTTTTTATTATTCTGTGGCGAATTCCTCGTAAATTTCACTGATAAAACATTATTTTTCCCTTCAGAAATTTGTCTCTGAAAATTTCGATCATTGCTTGGTAATTATCTGAACAGCTAGTAGACAATTTTTTGTTATTACCAAATGTATTCGTTAATAACTTTAGAATCAAGTAATTACACAAGTTTTAGCTGTTCTCTTTTATTAAATATTCGCTCTTGTGGTATACAATATATAATTGATGTTGCGATGTTGTTTCTATATTATTGAAAAATTATAATTTCTGTACAGATTCTTTTATTATATTTAAATATATTTTTTGGTGTATTTGGAGACGATTTTTTTTTCTTAAAAATTATGTACAGATTTTTTGAGAACTATTGATTTTAAATTTATGATGTACAAATATTCACATATACATATGTATAATATATCAACATGTAAATTGTACCTGGTTAAGTTACACTTATATTCTTATGTTTTTATTTACTCATTTTGCGCAGTAATTAATGCGACGATATATTGTTATTTTTGTTTTGTAGATGATTTATATCCTAAATCTAGGCCAATGTACAGAAGGCACCAACCGAAATCGTATAAAGAGGGTAACATTATGCACTTTTTTATTTTGCGGAATGGTTATGGCTTAAAAATACAATAGCACTTTAACATTTGCTTTTGGTAGGATGTTACTAATCATTGAAAAACATATTTCGGGTATTTTGCTTTTTTAAGAGGGCTAACTAATCCTTCAGTGTTGCCATATATTCGATCTTTCTTTTCTTACTAATTCATTTAAAATACGACTTTCTAGCTATACGTATGAATATACAAAGTTTGATTATTAAATAATGAGACTGAGTTCATAGTACAAAATAGAAAAAAGGCAATTGACAAATACATACCAGGGGGTATTGATATATAGTTAGCCTAGGCCATTTTCCTTGAACCAAACAAAATCTCGTTATAATGGCAAGAAATGACATTTTAAAAGTGCCACTGTAAAATCTTACGTCAAGAAGTTGAAGTATTGCTGTGTAGTAAATTTGAAAGCATGTCGAATACAAATGTGAAAATCGATAAATAGGTGTATCGAGGCATCATCAAATACTTGTATTTGAAGAGGCTAAGTGGTAAGGAAAGGCGATCAATGCCTATCATATGCGACTGTCAAAATTGGATTGCGTGATTCAAAAGAGGAAAACTCTCCGTTGAAGAAAAGAAGCGACCAGGAAGACCGATTTCGGTGTTCACCCCCTAATAGATTCCCAAATGCTTGAACGCCGAACACAAACGAGCAAGAGTGAAAGCATCACAGTCAATCTGTGCCCGTTTTGGAGGAGATCCAGATTTTTTGAATCATTTTATGACTATCGATGAAAGATGGGTCCATTTTTACGACCCAGAAACAAAACAGCAATTGATGGAGTGGAAGCATCATGGTTCTCCAAGGCCTAAGAAGTTTCGAGTTAAAAAATCCACTGAAAAAGTTCTTTCTTCAGTTTTTTGGGATATTCGTGGAATAATTATGATCGATTACCCAAGAAAGAGAATCACCCCGAGAGAGAAAATTACGGAAACAAGATGTAGCATGTTAGCGAAAGGTGTGTTGTTTTTGCAGAACAATGGCTCTGCACACATCGCGCATTACCATGAATACAATTCGGGGTCTAGGGTTCGAATTACTGGAACACCCGACCTATTCCCAAGACTTAGCCCCCTCAGACTATTACCTGTTCCCTCGATTGAAAAAAGCTTAAAAGGACGTCAATTTTTGTGTAACAAAGAGGTAGTAGAAGCTATGGAGGACTGGTATGCAGTTCAAGAACAATCTTTTTTAGAAGGGTTAAGGCGTTGCGGGATCGCTGTATTAAGTATATTAATTTAAGAGGAGACTATGTTGAATAATAAAATATTCTAATTCCCAGTTTTAAATTGTTTCAATAGCAGGCTAAGAATATATCAAAATCCCCTCGTATATTTTATTCAATATACATTCCTTTTGAATCAATATACCGAGTGGCACTATCGAGTAACAACGGGAATGATCTCTGCTTATCTTGTATTGGCATGTACCCAAAAGTTGAGGTCTTTGGATGTGTCTTCAACATCGCAAAAGTCTCCCTTTTAAGGGTAATTTCAGTTTTTGTAAAAGAAAATAGTCGCAAGAGAAAGAATTTGACGAAAAGGATGTTTAATGTTAAATACTCAGGCTACAGGCGGCGAGTCCTCTCCCATAGGCGTTCGAAACTTGATTTATCCCTTAACAAGGACAAATTCGTGATGAATAATTTACTGTCGTAAAAGCACACTAGTTTTCACTTTCGACTTTTTTAGATGATTTTTTTTCCTTTTGGTGATGATCGTGACTTCCATTCCACACTTTGGCTTGAAAACACCGAGTTTCGTCCTCTGCAACAATGGAATTCACAAAATTTTTATTCCAATGAGCAGTTTGAAGGATGTCTCTTGCGTACTAAACACGGTCATGTTTTTGATTTTCAGACAACGACCAAGTTGCGCTCTTGTTCTTTTCTAAATTTTCCACTAAGATATGGCGAATCGTTTTTCGATTTACACTAAACTCACCTGGCTTAATTACAGTCACACAATGAGCTTCTTTAACCCGTTTTCTTACTTTTACGATGCGATCTTCGTTACGCACTGAAATTGAACGCTCAGGCTTTGCATTGTCTTCTATTGTTTCCACGCCACTTTTAAATTGCTCACACCACCTAAACATAAGTGCACCACATAAACAATTATGTTGATATACATTGCATAGTTTCGGTAGCACTTTTGCCGAGTTTAAAACACCATTAAATATTTGAATTGTTGCCAGGTTGTAGACAAAGATATATACTAATGTCGTCGGCATTTCTCTTTTCCTTGCAATAAAATCAGTTTCATTATTTAATTGTTCGACTGTGTATTATGGCAAAATTATAACGAATCTCAATAATAAAAAGTGAAAATTCACTGAATTATCTCTAATTTGTTATTGTGTACCATTAAGTTAGGGGTTATTATAATGAACAAAATTCGTTTTACAAATGTTAAATATTTTCACATATGTGGCTATAATGCAATATTTTTGAAATGACATTTAATCAAATAAAGGTGCGTCTTGGCGAACTTGTTTGCATAGCTCGTTTAGCTCAGCTTGACTATGGAATAAATAATTAGCCAATCGTATCACGCGAAGTAATCACATGTTCAGATAGCACAGCACGGCGACAAGTTTTGTCAATTCCAATTTTTATAGACGAACGGGACGAGCGATCACTTCAACTGTCAAATTAAATTTGTCAAGCTTCACCTGACTTTTAAGATTGTGTACCGTTTTTTGGTTATTCTTTATTCATGGAAGTTGTAAACGTTTACGCTAAGTGGAAACGTTGTAAACGTAACTTAACAATTTATCAAATAAAACAGGTGTCATTCTATAAGAATTAAAAAATGATTCCTTGTCCTGAAGCCGCATTTATAAACTCATGTTGTGAAATGCACCATTAATTTGTCTCTTTGTAATAAAAGTCTTAGTATGGTTTTGCATTTTCAGCAATTAACAGTAACAATTTTTCTCCGTTGTTGATCCATCACAAACCAAGTTTGAAAGAATTTTTGGTAGTATATTAATAGCTTGCGACGTCAACTGTCAAATAGAAATGAATAACCAGAACTGTCAAATAGAAAATGCGCTAAGACCATGCATGGAAATTAACCACTCTTAGCTTTGCGAGCTGAGCTAAACGAGCTATGCAAGCAAGTTCGCTAAGACGCACAAAACAAGGAATTAATTTGAAACGCGCAAGTGTGGCAGTATTGAAACGCTTTCATCAATCAAGTGTCGACAACGCTTTTAATAAATTATTATATTGTTACTAATAGGAAAAATTCAGTTTAATCTACGATAATAGACGTGGCACCTCATAAACATATCTTATAATCTCGCCACACACCGTGAATGTTTTTTAAGTTATGATTTATGATTGATCAATTTTAATTACAGAAACCAATACAAATAATGACAGTTGCGATATCTAGCATACTGATAACTCATAACGTTATGAAGAGTAGGTAATATAACGTATTACCTACTCTTCACAACCCAAATAAAAGAAAATTAGTTATTATGGAAATTAGTAATACAGATTCCGAAAGTATAAAATTTTTAACATTTAGAAAGCCAAGAACGATGAACTTGTCCCGTACTCTCTACTTCATCGTTCTTAACGGTAAAAAGCTATCTCAAAAGTAGAACTAAAAGTTGGAATTATATTCATTTCAATCAAGATCAATTTTACTTACTCATTCTCTTCACAAAAATTTAAACAAATTTTTAAGTCTTGGTAGGGACATTGGGTCTAAAGTTTCTGGCCATTGGTAACGTGTGGCCTTTAAGTTACTGTGCCTGGTATTGCTGATTTTAAGATGCTTCATCTGTTATCGTAAATAGACTGTATAGTGATTTAGTTGGGAAATAGTGTATAGTACATATTTTAATAACATGTCTTAGTGTATGTGTTCGTCTACGTACGTCATTTCCATTTTTTTAATTTTACATTCTCATCTCCTGAAGAAGCAACATATTGGTTGGGAGATATAGAGTGATAGGAAAATAAGTGAGTTTTAATTGACAGACCGCTTGCCCGTTTTTAATTTATTATTATCATCTGATATACTACGGCCGATAATTCTTAGGTTTTATATATATAAATATATAGTAAATTCAATTTGTTGGCGATTTAAGGTCTGGTTTTACTTCAATATATATATATATATATATATATATATATATATATATATATAAACAATCCTACATGTTTCTGCAAATAATGCCTTTTTCAAGGAATATAAAATACATATAATCAAAATATAGATATTATATTTTATATTCCTTGCCGTATTTGCCGAAACATGTAGGATTGTTTTAAATATATGTATGTATTTTGAAGTAAAACCAGACCTTAAATCGCCAACAAATTGAATTTACCATAACATACAAAGGTCATGAAATAATTATCTATATATATATATATATATATATATATATATATATATATATATATATATAATCAAAAATTAATTAAAATTCGAGTAAGCGGTCAATTAAAAAACTCCTTTATTAAATTACCCTATATTTCGCGACAGACTTTGTCGCTTCTTCTGGGGTAAAAAATGTAGAGTTGAAAAATAATAAAATTGACGTACAAAATATAAAAATGATCATTTTTATATTTTGTACGTCAATTTTATTATTTTTTAACTCTACATTTTTTACCCCAGAAGAAGCGACAAAGTCTGTCGCGAAATATAGGGTAATTTAATAAAGGAGTTTTTTAATTGACCGCTTACCCGAATTTTAATTAATTTTTGATAATATATCACGGTCTATAATTTCTTTTCAATTATATATATATATATATATATATATATATATATATATATATATAAATAGATTAAATTAGTAGGCAATTTAAGGTCTGGTTTACTTTGATATGTATAAATATATATATATTTTTAATTTCTTTGAAAAAGACACTATGTGTCGAAACATGTAAGATTGCTTTAAATATATACATATCAAAGTAAACCAGACCTTAAAGCGCCGACTAATTTAATGTACTTAACATACAAAGGTCAAGAAATAATTATCTTTATATATATATACATATATATCCAGCAAGCAAACGGAATTTGAAATACCAAATTCCATTAGCTAGTGTTCAATTGTTAAATATGAATTCATTCTACTAATAGTAAATATAAATGATTTTCTGTTCATGCTTCTTAGTAACGAATTGACCTAGAGAATGTAATTTAGTTTTCTATACCGTTTAAAATTCCCCAACTTTTTCGTAACTTTACCGAATACCCCGTATTCTTCAATATGTGTATTTTTTACAATTACGACATTACATAGTGCCAAGCTTTTAATCATATATTCATGATAGTGAAGTAAAATATTTTATTTGTATTTTGTTTGGAAACAAAAGAAAGTAAATATATTTTTGTATATTCTGCATTTTAAAGAACATAAACTCGTACCCATTCAACCAAAATACTCCCACTACTCCCAATCAACAAAATTAAATGTAAAAACGAAACAATTGCTGCTCAAAATTATTCTTTTGAAATATTATTTTCTCCTTTCAAGTTATCAACTCTCGGTATATTGAAATGTAATAGATTTTCACAATTGCTTATAAAGAATTTTCTAACGGGTTCTGTCATGTGTCAATAATTTATTAGGAACTTCTATATTTGAATAACCTAATTGCAAGTTCTAAAAGAATCGTAAATTCATTACGAACAACAAAACTAAAATATATAAATGACAGAACGCAGAAGATTCTACAATACACCTCTAGTTTATCTATAGTTGCATTCTCTGTTAATGTTCACTTCCGTTTTAAATGGCAATTCTGAATTTAGATAGCTGAGTTCGTAAGGTTCAGCAGTTGCATGTTCGCTTTGAAACCACTATTAAATATGTATAGTGTATTAAATTTATAATAAGTTCATTTTAATTTCATTTGTAAACTAATCCTAGCTTACTTTTTACATCAGTTAATAATAGCATCGCAGACCGAAATAAATTTCATCAAAGATATTCCAAAAATTGCATTAATATTAATATTAAGTTTTTATTAAGGGGGTTTCTTTGTATCCTGTGTCACATGTTACTAAACATTGTTATTTACGTAAAAAAATACTTTAGTTTTCTGAACTGATTTATTTTTTCACTTTTAAAAAGAGCAGCGAAATTACTATGGATATTAATGATAATGTGGCAGAAAGTTTTGCACGGTTTTCAAAGCATTGATTTAAAAGAACAAAAAAACTATACCTATTATTGATGAAAAAGTGATTTTATAAGGTCTCCTTAGATACTTTATTGTTTTTACAGAGATAAGAAAAGTTCTTCAATGAAGTCTCTGCTTTGACTTCTTTCCTCAAAATATTTTTAACTGATACTCAATATCGTTTCGTACATTTAATAGATTTATCTCTCTTTTCTTTCATAGTTTTTGATGAATTTTTTTTATGAGATGCAGTATCCCTGTTTGTAATCCCTTGATGTAAATTTCTCTGTTGTTAGTGTTTCCACAGAAAAGGACTCGTTTGATATTCACACTGGAAAATTACTTGTCAATCCAAAATTTTGCGACCAAACTTCCCCACGAAAATTGTTTTTGTAAATCTGAAATATTTTCTATATTAACCATGTTGTAGAATGCCTCGGCAATGTAACAAACTCCTGTTTAAACTACAACTTATCATCAAGAATAAGACAGCAATTACTTTTTTCCACCAACAGCTTATACTGCAAATTTTGCCTTTTATAATACAAAAGTATTTTTAATAATATAAAAAAATATTATTAAAAATGGGGTGTGAAGAACACAATACAAGTTCATTTATGTATTTTTGAATGTATCTTCTCCAAAGACGTAGATACGCATTTCTCATTTCTACATGTTCGTCGGTACGCCCCTGTTGGAGAAGAGACACATTTAAAACAAACATAACTACGTTACTATCTAGCCGAAATTATTCAGATAGAGCGTGAAGGAATATTCAGCGCTGTCTGTATAATAACAGCCGAAATTATTAGACAGAGCGTGAAGGAATAATTTCGGCTAGATAGTAACGTAGTTATGTTTGTTTTGAATGTGTCTTTTCTCCAACAGGGGCGTACCGACGAACATGTAGAAATGTGAAATACGTATCTACGTCTTTGGAGAAGATACATTCAAAAATACATAAATGAACTTGTATTGTGTCCTTACCCCATTTTTAATAATATTTTTTTATATTATTAAAAATACTTTTGTATTATACAAATTTAGTGAGGTTTTACCCACTCAAGTATGTTTCAAATTATGTTGTCATATTTGCCTTTTATTCTTTATTTCTCAAGAACATTATTTATAATTTGTTTCACCGTCCACTCTTTTGTAATTACAGAATAAGTAGTTCACTAGTTTTACTAGTTTCACAATTTCCAAAATATCATGTCATACTTTTTCACATTTCCGAACGATTTTTCACTAATGATCAGTGCAGCATGTTGTAAGAAAATTATAATATAAATAATGGAATATCTTATTATAGGTACACGTCATGAACTATCAAGGGTTTTCCAATTTTCAGAAGAATACATACATTTTCTTCTTGTTTACACACAAAAATGTGCAAAAGTTTCTGGCATAGTGCTTATTTCCCTGTTACATTAATAAAGTAATGCAATTTTTGATATGTCTTATATTTAAAAAAGTGAGAGTAATAATTAATTCTGTTTATAGCAATTAGATCTGGCGACTACTACATGTTTGACGAATTGGATGATGATGAAGACTTAGAAATGATCGAAGAATTAAAACCTGAAGATGATGAAGATTCGGATGAAGAAGAGTTGAAATTAAAACGAAAACTTTCTAACAAAAAAACAATAGGAGAGGTTAGTATAAAATATGAAGTGATTCCTTCTTGAAATGCCAGCAAATGTTCGAATTTTGAGTTTGGTTTTTGTTTCTTTGATTTTATTTTTAATTACTATTCACACTAATAATGTTTGGTTATATTGTTTATAATTGCTGCATTGAGATTGTCATTGTTTTGAGAAAATTTTTGAACATGTTACGTACATTGTCGCAAATGTTAGGGTGCCTCTTTGTAGTAACAAAAAAACACAAATTTGGTTTTTGGGATTATAGCTGCTTAGCACTGCCATGAAGACGAATATAGGTACGACTATAAGGTCCGACAGGGAGATGAGGAGAGCAAGTATGCCATTGGCGAGGCAAAGATCTACGATATCCGGCAGGTCTCAGTACTCTGCCCCGCTATCAGCACCACCTATTGTGAGTTTACTAACACAAACGCTTAAAATTACAGGCTTAAAGCTATGCTATGTATTTGTACATACTACATTATTATTACAAAGTAAACGTATCAGCTCTTTGTTTGGCTTACTTTTTAAAAACGCTTAATTTTAATCTAGTTTGAAACAAATCCAATAATTAGTTACGAAAGCATTGCCTTCTAAGTTATAATAAACTATATTATTAGATTTATCAAAATATGTACATACAACATAATTTTCTATATATCCATATACACAGTGAACTCAAAAATTCTTGAATAATCTTTTATACATAAAAATTATAATTATTTTTGTACTTTTAGTCCGGTTATTTTTTTCCTTACATCTTACTTGTTTCTTCATTTCCTTACGTATTAAAACATCATCGATATTGAATCTCGATATTTTTGATATTGTTTGAGAAAGATCAAGAACAGACTGGGTTATGTTCTTGATATATTTAGGTACGTACATTTTCAGAAAGTAGGTGTAATATAAGTAATAAATATGACAACTTGAATATGTCTGATTTTTAAAATGATTTTTTCTTTAAGCTCATCAAAACTGTGAGATCAGTTCTGATGCTTTACTGCACTGCTGTGCTGATGCATTGCTTTAAGTGTTCTTTAAGAAGGAAATCCATTTGGCTTTCTACTAATCTATTTAGAAATTTTGATTCTCATAAAAATCACATAACTGTCAGCTGTCAAAGTTCTCGTTGTATTGTTTATTATCATTTCGATTTTAATTTTCTTCATCTAAAGCTTCATTATGTGGAAATATTTAAGGAAGACAAAATCAGTATATGTAGGTATATTCAAATAAAATGCAATTTCATCACTGAAAATAAATAATGTTAAATACTACCCAAGTAAATTTATTTGATTGTTTAACAGTTCGCTTACAATTTCACACACTTAAATCCAAAAAGAAGAATATTTTTAATATTTGGTAGTTTATTATACTACATCGAATATCTAGAACAGCGATGCACATACCGCGGCCCGCGGGCCGCATGCGGCTCACTGTCGATATTTATGCGGCCCGCCAACGAATTTTAAAAATTGTTCGAAAAACTACAAAAGTAGGTAAAAATCCATTAAAATCAATATTTCTTAACTTTTTATTTTATTCTAACTTTTGTAATTGTTAGTAAGATATGTATCTTTAAGTACCTACTACTTTCTTGTTCAGGTTTAAAACGTAGGACAGTTATGCTCCTCGTCGTTCCAAGCATCTTGTTACGAGACTAGAAATCTGTCGAACCAACTAGATTACTCGAAGATTCGGATTACTCGATGTTAGGTAACTCGTATAAATACAACGCATCGCCCGCTATCGGCAGTTAAGTTTTAACTACGGACAAGCGAACGTTATATTGTTTGAATTGTAATCTGTGAAGAATAAATATTTCGTCGATCTACCTATGTAACAATATAATATCAATTTTGATATGGATAAACCAGGCCCTAGTAAAAAACGTAGTCGTAAGGTTGAAGATGAAAATCGACAGTTTCAAGATATTTGGACCGAAAAATACTTTTTTATTTAATCGCATAAGAAAAGTGTCTGTTTAATATGCAAGAGTAGTGTTTCTATTCCGAAGGAATATAATGTGAAAAGGCATTATGAAACCCAGCATCATACTTTTACCAAATTAACCGGCGAAAATCGAACGCAAAAAATTTCCACTTTACAAAGGGAACTAATAGACCAGCAAGCTATGTTTACAAAACCAATTCAAGATCGCCGCAAAAAAAAATGTGTTCGAAAGATACAAAGAGGTTTGAGAAAATTCAACTAAAGCGGATGACTGTTCAAAGAAGACTTACCACATTAGCAGCTAATATAGAAGAGCAATTAGCTACGAAATCGAAAAGTTTTGAGTATTTTTCTATAGCACTCGACGAATCGACAGATATATGTTCCACTGCTCATCTCTTAATATTTTTACCAAGGGGAGTGAAATGCTCAAAGCTCTTCTGGAAAAATGTTGTATAATGGATTTGGATTTAACGAAATTATCTGGAATTACGACTGACGGAGCACCTTCAATGGTTGGAAGTAAATCTGGGATAATAACTATGTTAAAAGAGTATTTACAAACTCAAAACATAGATACCAAGGAATTAATGCAGTTTCATTGCATTATAGATCAAGAGGCCCCCTGTTCAAAATTATTGGGATTTGAAAATGTGATGAAAGTTGTAGGACCTACTGTAAACTTTATAAAATCACGAGGTCTCAATCACCGACAATTCACACAATTTCTCGAGGATATTGAAAGCGAATATGGTGATCTCCTGTTTTACACTGAAGTAAGGTGGCTAAGTCGTGGGTTGTCACTAGAGCGGTTTCTTAACTTAATTGAAGAAATCAAAATATTTCTGTCGGAAAAGAAAAAGGACGTCTCCGAACTCGACAACCCTGATTGGCTGTGTGACTTAGCGTTTCTTGTCATCACAAATCACTTGAATGTCTTAAATTCGTGACTCCAAGGGAAAGATCAATTGATTTCGCATTTATACTCTCATGTTTCGTCCTTTCAATGCAAATTGAGTCTTTTCAGGACACAAATCAATTCAGCCAATTATAGCCATTTTCCGAACTACAAAAAAATTATGGAGAAATTCAATAAAACTGATGTCAATTTCGCTTATGTTGAAAAAATTGATATTTTAATACAAGCTGTTCATGAACGTTTTATAGACTTCAAAAAAGTTAAACCTCTATTAGATATTTTCAGCAATCCTTTCAACATTTCACCCGAAAATGCACTGGAATCAATACAGCTGGAATTGATAGACATGCAAAATGATGATAATGAAGGTAATTTACTCAACTTTTACCGTTGCGTTGACAAAACCGCTTATAAAGAGTTGCGAAATGCATTGAAATGCGCAAGCTTATTTGGATCGACGTATATTTGTGAGCAAACGTTTTCAGTGATGAAACTTAACAAAACAAAAAATCGAAACCGTCTGGCAAATGAAAATCTGGAAGCAATTTTACTGTGGCGACTAGGGCTGGGCGAAGTATCGATACATCGTCCAATACCCGATACCATAACTGGTATCGGGTACCCGATACCTCATATAACGAAGGTATCGATTCCAAAGCATCGATACCTATCGATACTTTACCGATTGCAGTACTCGCTAAGTATCGATGCATCGGGTAGCGATCTATCGGGTAGCGAGATATCAATTCCAAAGCATCGATACCTATCGATACTTTACCGATTCCAGTACTCGCTAAGTATCGATGTATCGGGTAGTCATGTATCGGATAGCTTACCTTCGTGCATTTTTTTAAATGTACATAAAGGATGCAATAACTTTTTAAGTAAAGAATTTTGAAGTATATATGCATTATATATATTATATAATATATATTTAAAAGGATGTTATTATTGTGTGTAGCAAATATCCTTATTATGACATAACTATAATTATTACAAAAAAAAATCTCACAATATTGCAAATTTCATACCGTAGTTATGGTAGAATCGGTAAATTAATTTTATATCTCTTGAAACCGATATCAAACAACACCTAGAAAACGGGTTATGAATATTGATTTCTAGGTATCGAATTAAGGTATCGATTCCAAAGTATCGATTCCAAGGTATCGATTCCAAGGTATGGATTCCAAAGCATCGATACCTATCGGTACTTTACCGATTCCGGTACTCAGAATCGATATCGTGCACACACCCGATACATCGGTAAGTATCGATACCTCGATTGGTATCGGTACCCAATACCGAAAATGTCGGTATCGCCCAGCCCTAGTGGCGACAAGTAATGTGGAGCCAAACATAAACAAAATTGTTAGGTCAATGCAATGTCATGCATCAAAATAATAAAACATGAGATATTACATTGTAATGATTAGATTACATTGCGATTACATAATTACAGCAAACATTTTTTAATGTTCTTTTATTTTTCTCATTTGTAGTAATTCATACTATTTAAAAATAAAAATATTTGTGTTAATAAGTATTCTTTGTAGTGGCCCGTCCTTGGCTTATAATTTTCCCGAGTGGCCCCTGTTCCCTATAAGTCTGTGCATCCCTGATCTAGAACGATTGCGTATATATATATATATATATATATATATATATATACCGGTGTCCTTGAAATAAAAAGACAACGTATGAAAAATGGAGAGATTGAATTATAAATAATTTTTTAAAATCCATAAGGAAGTATAAATTTTTAACAGCTGACTTTCGTACCAGGTTATCAAACTCTTACCATAACAAAACTTAGAGATAATGTTATTTTCTATCGTTTTTATAAACATAAACACTGCCGATTTTGAATTCAATAGTGGCATTCTATTTCTTGTTTCTACTAACAAACAAAAAACAGTTCTGAAAGTCCACAAATTATTTTTAGTATGATTTTTAAAATGGGTTTGTAAATTAATGTTACATTAATTTACAAACTCATCTTAATTTTTAATAATCCACTTAGCATACAGGATGTTATGGTTTCTATAACACCGGTAGCTGTTACGTACGGTGTGTGTGGTGTAACTTCAATAGAGGTATATATTTATTATTTATACACATTCTGAATTCATAGGCCGAAGATGATAAAATTTTCAGGGGGTTTTTAATTTTCGGGTTCGTGTCGTAATTGGGTTTGCCTGTTTATTTGTTCAAAAACAGCCTGTCCTTGAAATAAAAAGACTACATAAGAAAAATTGAAAAATGTATTTATATAGAATATGAATCTAAAATATTGTGAGTCAATTAAAGACCCCCGAAAATTCTAGTATATGCCATCAATGAATTCAAGATATTAAGAATGTAAATATGTATGTACCTCTATTGAAGTTACACGCACACCGTATGTTTACATACTAACACCTGCCAATGTTATAAAATATATAATATTCTGTATGCTAAGGTCAATATCTCGTACAAAACCAGCTTCTTACAGCTTAATACATTCGAGTAAATATGTAATTAAAAACTAAAACGTGTGTTAGATTTATTTATAAACCCATTTTAAAAATTATACTAAAATCTCATGTGTATTACCAGAATGTTTTTTTAGAGAAATTTAAATACGAATGTCGGAATCAGAATGTCCCATTGTATTCAAAGGCGGCAATGTTTATAAATACAGGCAATAATTTTTATTATGGCAAGGATTCGATAATCTGAGTCAGCTGTTTATTTATATAAATTTATACTTGTAAATTCTTAAAGCTGATATATTTAAGAACACGCAAGATGTGTGCTTTACATGCATTTAAGTTACTTACAATCTATTACCGTTAATCGAAAAATTGTAGATCAACAACAGAACGAACTTAAAGCGAAATATACAATAACATGACTATTCATTTTGTTATTGTGGGTCACCTTTAGATTTCGTCTCCGATAGTATTTATGAAATATTCAGTAGCGTAACACAATTTGTTGAAATAGCTTTGTTATTTTTTTTTCTCGCTTATGAGAGGGTATTTTGAGAAACTATTTTGGACATATATTCTATATAATTTAGTCCTTCCATTTCTCATATGTTGTCTTTTTATTTCGAAGACATGCTGGATATAATTATTTTAAAAAAATTGTTAGTACAGGTTTACAATTTTGTTTGTTTTCCATTTTATTACTTGATATATTAGAATGTAACTACCTCGAATTTTCGACTATTATTTCTAAAAAACTGGTTATAGGTTTGTCTTCCATGGAATTGCCGAAAGTAAAAAAAAGAACTCATTTCTGATGTTACACTGTAAGGACCGGTATTATAAACGATAAAATCTGCAGATTTTATTTAGTAAGCAAGTAAATTTAATTTACTCTATAGATTGGGTATTATAAATAGCGAATAAGGAAACTAAGCAAGTAAATCTACCAATTAATTTACATCCTAGAAAATCGTGGTTTTAAATGTTATTCATTGGTTACATGCGAACAGCTGTTTGCGGCACTGTGTTCAAATAAACATAACCTTATTTTTAAAACTTTTTATTTTGTGTGTTTTATAACTTGAATTTTGATAATGCCAGATATATCGGTTTGTATTTTACAAATATAAACAAAGAGAAATAGTAAAAAATAAGGATTTTTTTGTATTTCTTCATTTTATTCAGTGGCTCCACCGTTTATCGAAACGCTAAACTGCAAAGTACATAGGCATTCAGAGTTATTCTACAAATACATATTTTACTTGCATACATTTTTTATAATACCAGATTTCCATTTATTCGTTGAATAAATTTATTCGTCAAATTGTTATTCAGAGATTGATTCGCTGTTTATAATACCGGCGCTAGTCTATAGTTTAAAAAATAGTACTTGATGTCAGCTAATACAGAGATGAAGAAACAACAAATCGTTATGCGAAATAATGTACTTAAATTGCAATGAAAATTTTTACGTTCACTGTAAACATACACATTAAAAGATCTGTTTTAAACAAGTAAGTAGATGCTACTAAATTGCTTCATTTATAAGTATTTTTTTGCATATCCCAATTTGTAAACAATTACAGAATATAATGATCGTTTGCAAGAACACTTTCATCGCTCGAGAAGGAAATCGTATGTTTTTTTTACAATAAAATTACTGAAATTAATAAATTGACTTACTTAGATACCGAATCTTACTATATTAGGTTATTTCATACGAAACGTCGAATTTGATCAGTAAAATTTAAAATTATTTAGTTTCTAAAAAAACTTTTTCACCTGCTTGAATACGTTTTAGCCTAAATACCATTTTTAGATCTCTAGAGCTTGCGAAGGTTTCGATGGCGCCTTTACTGTAAAACATTAAAACAAAAAAAAAACAAGGCTATAGATGGAATTAATTCAACGCGATTTTAGTACCGTGAACGGCATCTAGAGATGTTAAAATAATGTTCAATAATTTGTTCAGGAATATTCTTCCAATCTGTTATCCATTTGGTGGCCACTTCAAAAATGGAATATCAACAGCATTGGTGTAGTCAATAATTTGCCTGGCCACACTGGAACGTGCATTGTCTTGCATGAATAAAACATGGGTCTCACAAATAGCGTTACATGTTCAACTACGATATTTTGCATATAATAATCCGCATTCATCGACTTCGCACGCGTAGGATCTCTGTGCGACCGTTGAAACAGATTTCTCCGCAAACATTACAGACCACCACCAAACAAAACCCTTAGATGATATTCCAACTTGCAAATCTCTCATGCCCTTCGCCAGGCAGGTTCACGTTTCTTAATATAGAGATTGAAGGCTAACCTAGTAGATTCAAATAGTTGGCGATTTAAGGTCTGGTTTTACTTCAATATGTATATAGTTGAAACAATCTTACATGTTTCGGCATATGTGCCTTTTTCAAAGAAATTTAAAATATAAATGATAGTATCAACAAATTATCAACTAAAATGTAGTGTTTCCTTTGTCTTGTACATTTGTATATATGAAATTATAATTTTTATGGCACTAGGAAGCAAATTTAATTTAAATAATATGGAAAAAAAATTATGTTATGGTTATCCGTAAGTAAAACTAAATTAAATTAATTTTTTTCAACTTAATGCAATTTGGAAGAAACATTTGTATCACTTTTCTTATTGCATCTGTATTTCATTCTAGTATTACTTTTGTAATATAATCATGTATAGTAGAAATTTGTTAATATAACAAAACGCACGAAGCAATCCACTTTCGTCATCAACCAAAAACAATGACGTCTGTATTGCCAGTCTCATAACAACGAAAATAATTGTCTTATATATTACTAAATTTATAATTTGATTAATCTGGAATATATTATATGTATATAATATGTAGGACTGTTTCGATTAATAATATTAATTAAAAATTATAATTTTGGTGTAATTTTAACTTGTTTTATTAAGGATATTAACATAAGATGTTGGCAATCATGAAGAATCGTTTACATGTTATTGTCGAATCATTTGACAGTTGGTTGACGTTGTTTGGTTGTTAAATAATGAACTTAAAAATGTAGTTTTGTTTACTTATAGTCACAAAATACATTAGTTTATTACTTATTTTCTTTAATGAGAATGTACTTAATTTGCCGTTAGAGAATTTGGTAAATTTCGATATAAATATAACTTATTATAACCTTCACCGTAAATCGACACAGGTACACATACACGAGGATACTACAACTATTACGTCATGGATTTTAATGACGAAACGGGATAGCTTGGTGCGTTTTGCTATATAATCTATAAAGGTGGTTTGAAGAATGCCTTGATTTTCAGTTAAAAAACAACAATATTTCCTCATTAAAATTGGAACAAAAAACTTGCCCTAACGTCACGATTTATTTCTTTAATCGATACGTCTCAATTATACTTGCGTTAAATACAAATTAGTTCTGAGCAAATAGAGACTCGAGAGAAGGTGAACACTTTTTTCAAATAATAATAATAATAATCTTTATTTGTTCAAAATTATAGTGTATAGAACTCGTCAGGTATATGTAAATAGTAAAAAGAAAATAAAGCCTGAAACAGAGAACACATTAAAATTTTTTCGTCAAATAAAATTAATCTAATGAATAAAAAGATTGTATATATCACAAATTTTCAAATGCTTTTTTGAAGCTCTTGTCCCTGCTCAAGTCCTTAATGTACTTTGGGATATGATTATAAATATTATAGACCTAACTAGTTGTGTTCTTTTGTACCCTGGTCAGAGTTGTTTGTGGCACCGCAGAATAGACACTCCATCCCGCGAATACTATACTTGTTATTAAAGATATACCTGCTAAACACACTACTCATACTTCCCTTCTTACACACAAAGCACACTCTATAATGTAGAGACCGGTCAACGTATGTATTTTTCTTGTTCTAAATATTTCTCGGTACGAGTCAATAAGTTCCAATTTAAAAACTGCACGAAATCATTTCTTCTGTAGAATAAAAAGTCTTCCCACACCATCGCTGTTCCCCCAGAAGACCAAACCATACCGCAACCGCTATTCTATTTACTGTTTACTGAACCGGAGATAACCGTAAGGGTATAGTTAAATCAGCGAAATGAATGATCGGGGTCTTGCCCACATTCAACTTAAGATCGTTCGCTCTGAACCACACGCTCACAGAGGACAATGCCTATAAAATGGTTTTCCTTAAGACGTTTGTTTCCATTGATTTTATTGCCAATGAAACATCATCCACAAATAAGGTCATAGGATGATTGAATAATAGCGGTAACCCATTTATATAAATTAAAAATAAAAGAGGCCCCAATACGGATCCCTGTGGTACATCCCTGGTAACAGTGAGCCACCCAGACCCAATTCTGGTTCCTTCTCCATTCACTGCCACGACACTTTGTCTTCTGTTCTCTAGATAAGATTTAATAAGATACCAACAACTTCCTCTAAATCTCAAGTTCTCCAATCTCTTCAAAAACATTTTGTGATTAACGCTATCAAAAGCCTTGGACAAATCCATAACAATCCCTGCTACTTGCTCTTTATTCGACCAGGCATCAAATATTTCATAAATCACCTGAAATACGGCCGAATATGTCGATTTTTCCGTTTGATAACCATTCTGCCTGGCTGTGATAAGTAGAGAACGGACACGCTTACCACATGACGCAAAGCCCAGTGCAGTACTGGCGAAAGGCTGTATTTCTAAAATATTTAATTTTATTTATATAATTGGGAAACAAACGGGTGGTGATCTATAAAATTACAAAATACATATTTATTTGTTGAAAAGTTGTATTTATAAAGTTTTTAATTTTATTTATATAATTGGAAAACAAACGGGTGGTGATCTATAAAATTACGAAATGCATATGTATTTGTTGAAAAGTTGTATTTTTAAAGTTTTTAATTTTATTTCTATAATTGGAACATTTTTATTTGTTCATTTTGTCGTTCAAGTTGAGTAAAGGAGTATTAATATTGACTAGCAATAGTTTCTCAAGGTTTTCTTCTGTCAATTTTGTTCTCTTTGAATTAAGTACATCCTTATAAATAGAAAACGTCCTTTCTACATCGCAACTGGTTATAGGTGCATACTGGAAATATTCTTTTATTTCTTCATATTTAGCCGTTAGATTTTGTGGAATTGTCTCCATACATAATTGCTGCAATGTAATTAAATCTGGATTTTTATTAAGAATTGCTTCAAACTTTTGCCGAAGGCCACATCCGAAGTCACTTGGAATACTTTTCAAATTATTAACAGCCACATCTAATGTGGTTAATCCGTTATTTAATTTGAGATTTCGATTTTCAAAATAAGTGATTAGTTTTGGCAATTTTCCAAAGTGTTCGTGAAGAAAGTACAACTGATTTTTAAAATTTGGGATTTGTGTGAGCTCCTTGCACTCACCAATACTTCTAGCATCCTCCTTTAGCAGTGTTACGAAATGTTTTAGACTATCGAAATTCTCAGCATAATAACTAGTAGCTTCCAGCCATGTTCCCCATCTAGTTATTACTGGAGTGGGAGCCAGTGACAGAGATGGAAATTTTTCCCTGAAAAGAGCTACTCTCAATGGTGCTTTTATGAAAACTTTTTTAAAAACATACAAGTCTATCAACTTCCGGAAAAGTGTCTCTGATATATTCACAGATTCTGTGGAGAGCATGTGCTACACAAGTAATATGCAGCATATTAGGATATGTTTTCTTCAATAGTCTGCCTGTTTTTAACATATACGCAGCACTATCACTGACAAATAAAAGTATTTTTTCTTTGTACGTGGCGTCCGAATGAAGCATTTTTTGCATATTCTCCTTAATGGTTTCAGCAACTGTTTCCGCATCAACTCTATTTATAACACTTGTTGCTATTACATATGAGTTATAGGGAATAGTTGGATGTAGTACACCAGCTACAACATTTACCACACAGCGTCCTAACATATCCACCGTTTCGTCGGCGCTTATCCATATGTATTGATTTAAAAGATGACTTCTAATGCGTTCTACTCTTCTCGTATAGCACCTAGAAACATAATATTTTTCGTAAATTTGATTCATCAGGAACATTTCGACCAGTATATTTTTTCAGAAATGTCTTCAAAATTGGATTGTTCAATTTAAATAATGGAATATTAGCTGCCATAAAAATTTCACAGAGTTCTTCGTTAAAATTGTCAGATTCCAACGGGTTCAATTTTTTTTCGTGCTTTAACGATCCTACGTGACGTTTTACGGTTGATTTATTGCAAGTCTTCAATAACGTTTCACACACTTCACAATAAATTTCGGAATCACTGGCAATGTACATACAATCAGTATGGCCCTCAGTCCAACTCACCATTGTTTCACGATGCCATTCTCGACGCTCTTCCATTGTCCAAATAAATAAATTGATCCAAATAAACGAAATTAAATAACGAAATTTTATGCACACTTACGTGAAAATAATTGGAAGACGTTGCTTAAATGAAAAGAAAAGGAATGTACGTGCTATTTCTCTTACGAAATACGATAAACTTATTTATTTTATATACGTACACGATACCACTGAAAACACTATATTCTCCGAATACAATAGCTGGGTTGTGTCCATTGTTATCGCTGCGAGACCAGGTGGCCGAGTAAGTCAAACAAGTACTTCATTGAATTACGCCGGGATGTACTGAGCGACGTTCTGTTATATATCGGTTTTTCAAACACCTTGGCCATATTCGAAATGAGTGCTATTGGTCTATAGTGATATCATGAACATCTCCCTTTTTGTACATCGGACACACAACAACCGTCTTCAAAACATCCGAAAAGGTGGGCGTCTCGAAACAACTATTGACAATATGACACAGTGGGTCAGCCAGATGCTCTGCGACGGCCTTAAGCACGGGAACAGATATTTTGTCATATCCTGTAGACATGGTGTTCTTTAGTTCCATTGTGACGTTGAAGACCTCCAACGGTGTCGTCGGTTCCATAAAACAGGTCTCCTTATAGGAGATTTCTTCAAAATATGCCGGCTCTGTGATCAATATTAGCACCTATAACCCAGGAAATATCTGTTGGTGTAGTCCAAGAGCTCTTTTAGGTCTGTTATTCCAGCAACTTTAACAGAAGCCAAAAAATTCCTTTGATTTTTCTTTCATGTCATGTACTGTTGGCTACCGTTACTTATGTTTTACTTCTCAAATTGTTTTTGCTTCGCGCGTGGTAAAAATATTTTCATTAATTCAATAAGTAACTAAAATTGCTTCCAATATTTCACGGACTCTTACAGACCATACTGATCGGACGGTACCCCATAAAAAACTTTAACTATGAATTATTTTTACTTGAATCTCACTGCGAGTTCCAATTTTATTCATTTGTGTTAACACATCGGCTAAATTAAAAACACTAGTCAACGCGACTTTTTTTTCTTATACATTAATGCATGTATCCTATGTTTCTGTATTCTGATTCTGAAAGTAGTTTATGAAATTTCTCTATTACGTCGGGATTTTGAGATATTTGCCTAAATATTTTAAATTTGAATATATTTAAAGCTATATTTTATTTTACCAATTTATATGCAAAATATTATACTGGCTAAATATGTTTCGAATTCTACGCATATTTGCTACAGCCACGTCTTGATTCAAACAGCTTTTTTTATGTGTGTGGTGAATTTTGGCAAGAATGAGAAATGATTGTCTCAGTATTTTTCAAAAAAGATGGTATCAACGCTTCAAAATTGAATTTAAAAGCTGTTCTACACATCATACATATTTATGCTTCTATCCCTGCTGGGATACAGTCCACCTAAAGAAATTTGACACGCCTTCTCGACAAAATAAATTATAGAACGCGTAAATAGTACGCCAGCACTAATCTAAAATTCAAAGCGATCCTACTTGATTAACAACTTCGATAGTATTCCTGTTTTCTTTGTGATTGGCAGAGAATTATTACACATTAAATTAGTAAAATTTACTAAAGAAAACACTCGGTATATTTGTTTCACAAAATATATTTATTAAATCTCTAACACGTGTTTCGACTTTACAGTCATTGTCAAAGGGTTTGTAAACTGACCTAAAAATACACTTCTACCACTATTTATGAGTTTTTAAAGACTTTATTACGGCATCAATAGTAGGGGTATTGAAAAAATCCAGCTGTGTATTTGTGACATGTCTATTAAGATTTATGGCTTTTTTAATTTCTAATATTTCGAGAAAGTCAAGTCTTTTTCCTTTATTACAAGTATGTAAAAGTTTCAAATTATTGGTATTGAACAAATGTGTATTTTCGATGCAATGTTCCGCGAATCCCGTGTTCATATTACCATAAAGAATAGAACTTTTATGCTCTTTAATACGTTCTTTTATTGAGCGTCCTGATTGGCCAATGTATATCGCATCACAATCACTGCAACTTAATTCGTACACACCTGACTTATCACACAATTCTGTTTTTTCTTTATTATTTACTAAAATATTTCCTAGATTGACTTTATTCACTTGTATGTCACTTGTAAAGTCAATCTAGGAAATATTTTAGTAAATAATAAAGAAAAAACAGAATTGTGTGATAAGTCAGGTGTGTACGAATTAAGTTGCAGTGATTGTGATGCGATATACATTGGCCAATCAGGACGCTCAATAAAAGAACGTATTAAACAGCATAAAAGTTCTATTCTTTATGGTAATATGAACACGGGATTCGCGGAACATTGCATCGAAAATACACATTTGTTCAATACCAATAATTTGAAACTTTTACATACTTGTAATAAAGGAAAAAGACTTGACTTTCTCGAAATATTAGAAATTAAAAAGCCATAAATCTTAATAGACATGTCACAAATACACAGCTGGATTTTTTCAATACCCCTACTATTGATGCCGTAATAAAGTCTTTAAAAACTCATAAATAGTGGTAGAAGTGTATTTTTAGGTCAGTTTACAAACTCTTCGACAATGACTGTAAAGTCGAAACACGTGTTAGAGATTTAATAAATATATTTTGTGAAACAAATATACCGAGTGTTTTCTTTAGTAAATTTTATTCATTATGTTTCACCAAGAGCCAACCGTGGATTCTATACATTACATTAAATTAGGTTTATTGAAAAATTTTTCTAAAAGCGATGAACAAGGAAAGACGGATTTCGTTATCTTACTCAAGAAATACCAAATTTAAGTAATGCAAAGCTTAAAGAGGGGATTTTCATAAGACTCTAAATTAATTATATTTATCCGTTTATTACAAGATTAACAAGATACCACATTTGAAGAGATTTTAAGTGACTTCAAATGGATTGTTTGGAATGCTTTTAAAGACGTGACGCAACATTTTTAGGAAACAAAAAGTTTGAAGATTATGAAGAAATTGTTAATCAACTTATTACAAGTATGGTACTTGTAAACCTTGCAAACATTGGGTTGTAACATAAAATATATTTTTTTTGCATTCCCATCTGAATTTCCTAAATCTAGGCGTTAGGAGCATGTGAAAAGATTTTATTAGGATATTTCCATCATTGAAAAACATTAATAGTGCAAGCTCATATCGAAGTGATTGCAGATTATTTTTGGATATTGATGTCGAATTTCAAAATAAAAGAAAAGTGAAAAGAACAACTTTTTAATTACACACCACAATTTGTGCTATAATTATTATTACATAATAAATAATAATTATAGCATTACTTTTTTTCAAAACTTGACGTGTTAGAAGAAATTCGTTTTTATTATTATCATTAGCCTTATAAAACAAAACAAAATTGTACCATACTTTATAAAGAAAAAAAGTTGTCTAGTTGTCTAGTCGTTGAATGGCATGAATTTAAAATAAATTACTGAAAAAGGATTAAACAATATAACAATGAATATAGTTTATCCTTTCTTCACCGACAACTTTACGAAGCCGTCTTTCAAACCACTTTTGTAAATTAAATTTTTTAAATGGTGAAAAAGTTTTTACCATTTGGAATAATGAAATGTTCATTTATGTGTAACTTTAATAGGCAACATTAAACAAATTACTACTATATTTTTATTTTTCCAATTTTCTTAACAATTTCATAATTACATATTTTATATTAATCACCACAGGACTGGTACACATCTGCATTACCACAGCAAATAATCGATATGGCTTATCGGTGTATCATCGTTAAATATCTTTCTAAAAAAAATATATCTATTTTTTTATGTTCAGATTGAAGAAAGTCCCCAGCGCGATGATAGGCCTGAACGTAGTAGAAGATTGAGAATAGACGAAATTGAACCGAGACCTAGTACTAGTAAAGATGAAGAATTCAGTGACATTACTGAACCAAGTAAGTTATACTTATATATATATATAACTATATATGTGTGTGTGTGTGTTTAGATAATTTTTTAGCCGTTCATTTAATATATCAATTGATAAATTCTTGGAGTTTTTCGGCTTTTATATGAAATATTTACAAATACATATTATCAAATTAGTATGTAATTGCGAAGTAAATGTGAATGTAAACATTGCTGTCTACAAATTGCAAAGCAAACCATACGAAATTTTTAATTGAAAAATTTTGTCTACGTTGGGACTTGAACCCAAATCTACGGCTTGGTAAAGCAACGGCCCGCTTTACCAATTAAGCCACGATAGGCATTGGTTAATTAGTCTGTATTTTTGTTTTTCTTGCGTATCCTGTTCAACGAAATATTTTTTTTTCAAGGTGATTCGTATTTATATAACTGTCAAAAAACTTATAAAGAATGATTTTTTTCGAAAAATTGAAAATAAGATTTTTGCAAGTATAGTTAAATCTATCCGCGGACACACTGTATATATATATATATGCCGGGCGTCCTTGAACTAAAAAGGCAACATATGATAAATGGAGAGGTGTAATTATAAAGAATATAAATCCAAACTTCACTCTCATAAGCGAGAAAAAAAATGACAAAAATATTTAAAAAATTATTGTCACGCCACTGTGCGATCGACTATATTATAAAAGACGATATTTTAAAGTTAACCGACAATAATAAAAAGAATAATTTTGTTATTATCAATCTCATTCAGCCGTTACCTAAGTAAACGTACGCTGTAGCGTATGTGTGTGTGAGGTATTTATTATTTATACACATACTGAATATTTTGAATTCAAAGGCGTCACGTAATACAATTTTCAGTGTGTTTTTAATTTTGGGGTTCGCGTCGTAATTGACTCATAATATTTTAGATTTAAGTTCTATATAATTACATCTTTCCATTTACCATATTTTATCTCTTTATTTCAAGGACAGGCTGTATAACATTTCAATTTACTTACGTCTTATATGTTTTTGTTTGTAGAAGAATCAAAATGTCAGAAACTTCTGGATATTTTGATATTCATGTGGACTTGTATCGACAGCGTAATGATATCATTGATTAATTATCTTCATAGATTCTCTCGAGACTATCGCTACGTAATAAAAGTTTTAGGTCGGGAAAAAAAATTACTAAAGGTATTAAACATGTCTATAACTAACTAGTTTTGTTGAACAAATATGTCTGTTGCAGCAAACAACAGAGTACACGCAAGGTATTAGAATGGGACGCCGTCAAGTGTGGCAACCTGCCGGTTCATACCATACATTGCTGCAAAAATCCCGGTAAGTTCTTTTGTTAATGATTTATTAAAAATAGTATGATAGTTGAATTAGTGATTATTTTTTTAAATTTGATTGTGTCTAAAATGTTCAGTTGGTACTTATGTAGAATAGTGTATGTGCAAAATGTATCTGTGTCTATAGAGAGGCATCTTTTTTGGACTTAACGCCGACGATTGGCACTTACAGTCCATCCGATTCGTACCGACAAACTATAACGAGGTGTGTGGAAGTCCAGGTTTTGCGAAACACTTAATAAAATTTGCACGACAAACTCTTTCTTTACAGCAAATCATATCTTGGGCTTTTTTTATTGAGCATTATTCGTATATTCTCCTGTCATGGTAAAATAAAAATTCATATTGTACGCTCTATGTCAAAAACGTATCAATTTATAGAGTCATTCAAATATTTTACACAACCAAATTAATTAAATTTATGGTTAAAGCAACGTTTAAAAATTAAGAGTATTGCTTGGTTTTTATTAATTATTTATTTATTTTAATTTAATCCGTTTTTATTTTTATTTTAGAACAATTTATACAATTTAAGGGAAATAGTTTAGTCAATCAATGATGAAAAATACGAGGACTGCTTCGTGCGTAGTGACTAGTTGGTATAAATATTTTAACATGTGTAACTATAGCTATATAACTAGAGCAGGAAAATTGCATAACGCGCCAGAGGCGGACGCTTAAAAGTTAACACATAAAATAAATAGGAAGAAGTAAATTATAAAACGTGTTCAAACACTTACCATTTTAAGAGTCCGTATGCCGTGAAAACACAAACGAGATAACATCTGTTAAACATTTCAATCATTAGATATGTTTCCACAGTTGTTTTAGCCAAGCCGGTACAACGTGTGGAATAAATTTTTTTTAATACCGAAAACAATGAACTTTTTTAAATTGTTGATAGACAAAGAAGACACTTGTTGAAACTTTATCGTAACGTTAGGAAATAAGTATAATATTGTTAAAATATTTATTGCAAACCACTCATCAAACATATTTAAAATTCAAACAGGGTATATATATATATATATATATATATATATATATATATATATATATATATATATATATATGGTAAACCTAATCAGTAGGCGATTAAAGGTCTGTATATTACTTCAAAATATATGTATTTAAAAAACTCTACATGTTTCGGCTATATACGCCTTTTTCAAGAGAATACAAAATATGAATGACAGGATATAAATGTCAAGTAATTAAGTTGCTATGGTTTAAATTATTCAAAGATACATTCTAGTAATAATAATAAATCATGCCTTAGTATTCCAAAAAATAGATAACAAGGTGTGAAAATATCCCTTAGTTGCGATGAGCAACCCCGTACAGGGTGCGCTTCGCCTGTCTGCGCCTTGCCTCGTTGGGGCGGGGGTCAGACCGTCGAAGTACTGCACGGAATTGTAAAGAAGTTGTCGGGAAAGGGTTGGCGGCCCTACGCAACGGCTGGTTATCCGACCTCTCTAAATTCATGCGACCGATCACTAAACACACGCACGAACGCACCGACATACAAAACCCTACACTTACGCTCTCACACAAAACCACACACCCATAGAGAGACGCAAGCTGCCAGCAGCAACCAACACACAAGTACATACCCAGAAGGAGACACAAATTGCTAGCAGCGAACAACACATATTTTCACACCTTGTTATCTATTTTTTGGAATACTAAGGCATGATTTATTATTATTACTAGAATGTATCTTTGAATAATTTAAACCATAGCAACTTAATTACTTGACATTTATATCCTGTCATTCATATTTTGTATTCTCTTGAAAAAGGCGTATATAGCCGAAACATGTAGAGTTTTTTAAATACATATATTTTGAAGTAATATACAGACCTTTAATCGCCTACTGATTAGGTTTACCATATCATACCAAGGTCACGAAGTTATTATATTATATATATATATATATATATATATATATATATATATACCACTATTTTTATTAATATATATATATATATATATATATATATATAAACATAATATTTTCGTGACCTTGGTATGATAAGGTAAACTTAATAAGTCGGCGATTAAAGGTCTGGTTCATTATTTCAAAGAATATATATTTAAAACAACCCTACATGTTTCGGCAATGATGCCTTTGTCAAGGGAATAAAAAATATATATATTTTTTATTCCCTTGACAAAGGCATCATTGCCGAAACATGTAGGGTTGTTTTAAATATATATACTTTGAAGTAATGAACCAGACCTTTAATCGCCGACTTATTAAGTTTACCTTATATATACATATATATATATATATATATATATATAGATATATATATATATATATATATATATTAATATTAATAAAAATAGAAGAGGCGAGAAGTTACAATTTTAAATTTAGAAGGGAAGAGTTATTTAAGTCCACTTGATCAGTATAACACTAAACCTAATTTATTGTACTTGTTCATTTCTAACTTTCTAATAAGTGAAGTTTTTTGCTTTTATTCTGAAGTTTTTATTAAATCCATTTATCAGATAATAAACAATTTGTGAAAGGAGGGTCCGTTTTTTGCCTTTGTAGTTTCTTTTGTGTTCCTTCATCCTAATTTCAAATATCCTCCTGTTTACCTTATGTAAATTTCCCCACATTCTTCGTGCGTTAACCTGTAGCACCTGAGTTTGATATTTTGACTGTTTTATCTTTGTTGTTTTTAAATATTTTCTGTATGGTATTTTATCTATTTTAAATCATATACATACGCTATTTATTAAGTTTTTTATAGAAAATTTCAATTTTTTTCTATTTCCCCTAAGTAATTGCGTTATATGTGTTTGTTATATTGTTTTTTAGTTTTGGGTAAATTAAAAACAGAGTTTTGAATTTTTGTTGTCTATTCAGATTATTATTTAGAGCTATTGCGTAAATTCTTCTATTCTTGTAAATATTAGCATATAGCATCAGAAAATATTTCTTTGAAGACTGTGGTTAAGTAAAAACTTAAAAAGATATAAAACCCCTTATCACAATTAATACTCGCATCCTAAATACGTATTTCGACAACTAATTTGTCATCCTCTTACAATGTTGAATATGGGTAAAGCATGAGTAAAGCAGAAAGAATCGCGAAACACTTTACAAGGCGTCCATGTATACATTAAGTTTTAATAAATTAAAATTGTGTTACCTGTTCGTCAGAAATGACTCACATATGTTTGTTCCCACACTTTCGACTAATTTATTATCTCTTACTTAGTTAAGAATTCGAAATAAATCGGGTGTACAGATGTCCTTGAAATAAAAAGACAACGTATAAAATGGGAAGATGTAATTATATTGAATATAAATCCAAAATATTTTCCTAAAATTCCTTCTCACAAACGAAAAAAAAATTGACAAAAATATTTAAAAAACTTTTGTCACGTCACTGTGCGATTATAAAAAGTACCAGATACGATATCTTAAAGTTGACCGACAATAATAAAAATAATACGTAGTTTTGTTATTGTCCATCTTATCCAGCTGTTAGGTGTGTAAATATACGCTATAGCGTATGTGTGTATGAGGTATTTATTATTTATAGACATTCTGAATATTTTGAATTCATAAGCGTGACGTAATACAATTTTCTGGATATTTTTAATTTCGGAGTTCGTGTCGTAATTGAGTCACAATATTTGGGTTTATATTCTACATAATTACATCTTTCCATTTATCATATGTTGCCTCTTAATTTCAAGGACAGCCTGTAAATTAAATTAATTGCCACTTTTGTCATTTGAAATTTATCGGTCAAACAAAACGCTCAATAATAACCCGTTATGAAGAACATATTGCTTTGTACTTTGATTTTCAAAATAGGCGCCAATATATTAAATATGAATCGTCAATTATTAAGCATGATTCATCATACACACATATTTTGTTTTAGACTCTTTAAATTGCTCTTAGGGTTTTTGTTTTACAAAAAGAGTTCCTTGCAACTAGGCCTAGCATCTAATGTAACAAGGAGAAAATTAATACATAGACATCCATTAATATTCAATTAAATAGTTAATTGATGAAGGAGATACTTGTTGAAACTTCATTATAACGCTAAGAAATAAGTAATTAAACTTCTAGTTTCAAAAATTCTTTTATTGTAAATACCACTACAATATTGTTTCGCCATACAATGGCTTCATCAGCTGGATGAAATACTGAATATGTACAATACAAGTTTGAATATTTATGTGAAAATTATTGGGGAAATGGTGATGGAAAAATTTTTACAATCTTAAATTTAGTAGAGGGGAGTTGTTTAAATCTAGTTGGTCATTTAAAGCTAATCCTAAACTATTGTATCTATTAATTTCTAAATTTTCTGACAGGTTAAGTTTTTTTCTTTTTTCTTGAATGTGTAAAATTTTGAAATCTATATTAAATCTATGATTGATATCTATACAATGACTTGCGAAAGTTGAATCTGTTTTCTTTTTTTTATGGCTTCTCTCGTGTTCTTTCATCCTAATTTTGAATGTCCTCCCCGTTTGTCCTATGTATACCTTATTACAATCTTCGCATGTTAACTTATATACACTAGAGTTTGATTCTTTGTCTATTTTATCTTTGTTGTTTTTAATAATGTTCTGTATAGTATTGTCTGTTTTAAATGATATATGTTCGTTATTAAGTTTTTTAATGAAAGTACCAATTTCTTCCGGAATTTTTCCTAAGTAAATGATTGAATTATAGGAACTAATTATCTTGTATTTTAATTTTGGATAAACTAAGGAAAGGGTTTTAGATTTTTGTTGGCTATTTAGGATGTTATTGACAATATTTATAGAGTAACCATTGTTTAATGCTATTGTGTATATTCTATTTAGTTCAAGGTCGAAATTACTTTTGCTCATAGGTACATGAATTAATCTATATACCATTGATTGGTATGCTGATAATTTGTGTGTTATAGGATGAAAAGAATTAGCGTGTATTGTGGTATCTGTATGTGTTGGTTTATGGTATATAGCGAACTCGTGTTTATTAGTTTTGTGTGATATGGTTAAATCTAGAAAATTAATGCTTTTATTTATTTCTGTTTCTATAGTAAAATTTATTTTGGCGTGAATAGTGTTGATATAATTATGTAAAGTTTTTAATTGTCTATCTGAACCGTTAAAGCAAATTAATATGTCATCAACATACCTAAACCAATATACACAATTACCAAACAAGGGATGTGTACTAATTATAGTTTCTAAATTATTCATGAAAATTTCCGCTAATGAGGGGCTTAGTGGGTTTCCCATTGCTAGACCCTCTGTTTGTTTATAAAATTTCTTTTTAAATTGAAAGTAATTTTGTTCCAGGCACGTTTGTAAGAGCTGTAAAATTTCGGTCTTTGTGACAATGTTCGTGTTTCTACTTTCTAGTTGTAAAGTAATTAAATCTATTACCTCCTGGGGCGAGATACTAGTGAACAAATTCGAGACATCAAAAGAAATGAGTTTACATTTGTTTGGTAATTGCAAGTTTGAAATGTTGTTAATTAATTCCTGGGAATTTTTAACGGAGAACTTAGATTTGAATTTAGTGTGTGTAAGAATTAAATCTATTAAGTGTTTGGACACATTTCTACAAGGTGCTTTTAAATCTGATCCTACTAACAAATTTGAAAAACAGATTAAACAAACTATAGAAAAATCAGGTTCTCTTTTTAATAACACTCAAAAACGTATATAAACCACTATGAATCCCCTACCTCCCAAATTATACGGTTTAATTAAACTACGTAAAGAAAATACACCTATACGACCAGTAGTATCGTACGTAAAAGCACCTTGTAGAAACGTGTCCAAACACTTAATAGATTTAATTCTTACACACACTAAATTCAAATCTAAGTTCTCCGTTAAAAATTCCCTGGAATTAATTAACAACATTTCAAACTTGCAATTACCAAACAAATGTAAACTCATTTCTTTTGATGTCTCGAATTTGTTCACTAGTATCCCGCCCCAGGAGGTAATAGATTTAATTACCTTACAACTAGAACGTAGAAACACGAACATTGTCACAAAGACCGAAATTTTACAGCTCTTACAAACGTGCCTGGAACAAAATTATTTTCAATTTAAAAAGAAATTTTATAAACAAACAGTCTAGCAATGAGAAACCCACTAAGCCCCTTATTAGCGGAAATTTTCATGAATAATTTAGAAACTATAATTAGTACACATCCCTTGTTTGGTAATTGTGTATATTGGTTTAGGTATGTTGATGCCATATTAATTTGCCTTAACGGTTCAGATAGACAATTAAAAACTTTACATAATTATATCAACACTATTCACCCCAAAATAAATTTTACTATAGAAACAGAAATAAATAAAACATTAATTTTCTAGATTTAACCATATCACACAAAACTAATAAACACGAGTTCGCTATATACCATAAACCAACACATACAGATACCACAATACACGCTAATTCTTTTCATCCTATAACACATAAATTATCAGCATACCAATCAATGGTATATAGATTAATTCATGTACCTATGAGCAAAAGTAATTTCGACCTTGAACTAAATAGAATATATACAATAGCATTAAACAATGGTTACTCTATAAATATTGTCAATAACATCCTAAATAGCCAACAAAAATCTAAAACCCTTTCCTTAGTTTATCCAAAATTAAAATACAAGATAATTAATTCCTATAATTCAATAATTTACTTAGGAAAAATTTCGGAAAAAATTGGTACTTTCATTAACAAACTTAATAACGCACATATATCATTTAAAACAGACAATACTATACAGAACATTATTAAAAACAACAAAGATAAAATAGACAAAGAATCAAACTCTGGTGTATATAAGTTAACATGCGAAGATTGTAATAAGGTATACATAGGACAAACGGGGAGGACATTCAAAATTAGGATGAAAGAACACGAGAGAAGCCATAAAGAAAAGAAAACATATTCAACTTTCGCAAGTCATTGTATAGATATCAATCATAGATTTAATATAGATTTCAAAATTTTACACATTCAAGAAAAAAGTAAAAAACTTAACCAGTTAGAAAATTTAGAAATTAATAGATACAATAGTTTAGGATTAGCTTTAAATGGCCAACTAGATTTAAACAACTCCCCTCTACTAAATTTAAGATTGTAAAAATTTTTCCACCACTACTTCCCCAATAATTTTCACATAAATATTCAAACTTGTATTGTACATATTCAATATTTCATCCACCTGATGAAGCCATTGTATGGCGAAACAATATTGTAGTGGTATTTACAATAAAAGAATTTTTGAAACTAGAAGTTTAATTACTTATTTCTTAGCGTTAATATTCAATTATATTAAATATCGTCAATTATTAGTAAAACATAGTACACCAATCTTATATCTAGTCAGATAATGTTCACATTTATATAGATATATAAATAAGACGTTGAAGATTTAAATTTCAATATTAATATTTCAAAACACAGCTGTGTATTACTTTAGACCAGTGAGTTTTTATACCCTACAAGATGCTAAAGCATAAAACAGTGTTTTTTTTTAAATGTATAAATTGTAAAGTTTGCGGATTTAATAGTATTAAAGGTTGATAATATTACAAAAGAAAAATGCTTATTTCATATTTACGTAGCGAGACTTTACCCTGCTACATAAAATCGTCAATAACACACGATATATTTTAATTAGTATCTCATATATTTAACGAGAGCTTAAAATTTCGACTTCTTAACCCAGATATCTTTAAATGTTCGTGAGATTTGTTTTCCCTACTTACAAGTTAAAAGTAGCTGTATTTTATTATCTGTTTCAATACAGAAATTGAAATTACATACGATCAAATAAAATGTCTACACAAAACAAATAAACCCATAAATTTAATTTTACTACTTCAAAGTCTTGAGCGTCTTTGTTACATAATTTACCTGTCGAATTTATTATTATATTAAACAAACTAAAGTAATCATTTTTTTTTAATTAAAAATATAAAAATTTTGAAGATTAATTAAATTCAATACAATATACAAAGCAAAATTTTATTTTGACCACCGCTTGAAAACATTATTTGGATCAGTGTCTCTCTCCTTGAGAAATTTTCTTTATATATGCCCCGTGACGTCAATTCTTTTGCAAATATATTAAGTAAAATACTCTTGCAAATAATATTCCATATTTAAAAACTTTCCTTCTTACTCGTATACTGATTTACGTTTTCTTTAATATTTATTTCTAATAATGTTTCATATTTGAAATGCGTTCTTATTCTCAAGTGTTCCTTTTTTTACCGGCCAGGCGCCGTGTTTTATTTACAATTCACGTTATTTTTGTATGAAATTTTACGTACATCGTAACTGTTACAAAAACAATATTTATGTATGTAAGAGATTTTGTAAGTATTTTGTCAAGTATTTTATAAATTGGTATATATTGCATGATTTAAATTCTAGGTTATTAACAATTATAAACCAGAACGTAAGGAAATATAATAATTTACATGACATTTTACATACAATATAACTGTACTAAATATACACAGATGTGTTTTTCTTAACACGATCTGTATGGTTGCATATAAAAACTTATTACAGAAAATACTGAGAAACTTTACATGAATAACTATGAGATTTGTTTTGTGACGCTGTTCATACAGGGTGTATTTAAAATTTACTTGTTTTAAATTTTTCATTATTGTTTTCAACTTTATTTAATTATTCAATTTATCTCGATTAGAAGAGAACACAGCAATATGTCGTGTATCAAATACAATAGACCGGAAAAATCGAGCGTTGCTCGTCACGTATTAGAAACTGATCATAACATCACGGTAGATTGTTTAAAATTTATTAAAGGTATAAGCAATCCCAGTGAGCTGGACATATACGAAAGTATTTATATTATCAACAATAAAAATAACACCTACAACGGGGTCAACGGTCCAGAGCCAGGTACGTGCCTCTTCGAATTCTTAGAAAATTAGGACGCCTTATAAAGTGTTTCGCTATTCTTTATGCTTCATTGTGTCCCATGATCAACACTGTGATTATTAATTTTACCTACTGAGGATAATAACTTAGTTGCCGAAATACGTATTTATGATACGAGTATTAATTGTGGTAAGGAGTTTTATACCTTTTTTAATGTATAGCATCAGTTTGAATTTTAAATATGTACTTTTTATCCACACGATAAAGTCTTCGTGTGGCGAAATAATATTGTGGTCGTTGCAATAAGTATTTGAAACACTTCTAAAAGGCAGACAAACGTTACTTTTTTTAATTACAGATTAATTCAGATGTTGATTAGTTTACATAGAAATTTAGTTGATTGCCAATCACTTAATTATAATTTTTCATAACATTTTCATTAAATTCCCTAACCCCTGATATTAGAAAATTGATTCTAGCAATTGATACGTACTCTTTTTTATTGTGATTAGGGTACATGGGTTAATCTTTGGAATCTAAATAAAACAAAAAACTATAAGAATCTTGAACATCGACGTACTTGAAATTACATTAAATGAATAATTTGAGGGTGCGAAGGGAGGTCACAAATTACTGACTAGAACACGAAAGCAAACAACTAGGACGTTGAAAACAGTCTTATTTGTTAATATAATCTGCTAAAAGATTGAAACATTCGATTTATCGATGACGAAGGACTCGATACCTTTGGGAAAAACTCCTCTTGTCCCGCCACCTACTCATTCATAGCACCGATCGCACGTTTCGTCGTAAAAAAATGAGTAAATTTTTGTTTGGCTTAGGGAATAAAAAGATAATCCTCAGGCGCCATTACTGGAAAATAAGGAAACGGCTCCAAAATTACGAAACTAGCGCTGTTGACGACAGATATTGAAATACAACATTGAGACGCTATTCTGGTAAAACTAAAAATAAAACGCCTGAAATTTTTCTCATCAGCTTGTGATTATGTGCAAAGGTGATATAATAATTAACAAAAAGAGTCCCTTCTAAATCCCAAGAATTTCTAGCTATGATCTTTCCAGTGAAAAAACTGACCCGAAATTTTCGTGTCCGCCCGCTAAGCCATTTCTAATGCTTACAATTGTATACGGATGAGCTGGTGCTTTGTCATGATGAAATAACACTTTTATCCTCGTCAATTGTAATCGTTTTTTCTTTAATTCAGCATTATAGTTCAATAAGTTAGCATAATATTTCCATGTGATCGTTCTTCCATGTTACGTCCACAGATACACGAGGGCGATTTACGAATCGAACTCGTGTATCTGTGGACGAAACATGGAAAAAACACCAATACATAAAGAGGTTTTATTATATACAACTTAAAGCTATTACTTTCAGCTATTTTTCTACATTAAGATTGAGACATTTGTCATAGCGATGAACCAGCTTTTTAATGCCTTCATACATTTCTGCCGCTTGTCAATTAAGCCATGCTGTAAGACTGCCCTGCAGCTCTTCATCGCTCTCAAGCCTTCCAAGCCACTTCTTTATGTTAGGGAAGAGATGGTAGCCACTAGGAGCTAAACCAGGGCTGTAGGGAGGATACTCAAACACTTCCCACTTAAAACTGCCCAGTAGGTCTACCGTGCAAACGGCGGTATGCAGGTGGGCGTTGTCATGAAGAAAAACGATGCCCGAACTTAATAATCCACGTCGCTTGTTCTAAATAGTTTTTCTGAGCTTCTTCAAAGTTTCACAGCAGGCTTCAGTGTTTATTGTGGTCCCTCGTTCCATAAAGTCTACAAGAAGGACGCTTTTCTGTCCCCAAAAGACAGTGACCATGACTCTTCTCACAGAAAAACTTTGACGGCACTTTAAAGGTTTCCTCGTAGGTTAGTTAGAGCGACCTCACTGCATTGTCTCAACATGGACATAAGCGACCCAAGTCTTATTATCTGTTACGATATGCCTGAGTAAATCTTCACCTTCAACATCGTAACGTGTCAGAAAAGTTAGTGCCGATCACATTCTCTTTGTTTTATGGTCTTCAGTAAGGAGTTTTGGCATCCATCGCAACCAACTTTGTGGTGACCTAAATGTTCAGTAAAAACCACAAAACTCTACGTGAAATTTGATGGAAAAAGGCAGTCAGTTCTGTGATTATGAATCGCTGATTTTCACGAATCTTTTCTTCGATATTACCCACAAGCTCGTTCGTCACAACAGTTGATCTTCCACTCTGTTCTTCATCACGGACATTAGTTCGTCCTTCTTAAAAGGTACAACAACATCTTGTAACCATACCGTCACTTGTGACATTTTCACCATAAACAGAACAAAGGTACTAGGAATCCTAGCAGCCTTCTTGTTCTTTTCACACAGAAATTGGATTCTCTCACTAACACTATCAACCTCACACTGAACCAGACTACACCGCAGCGCTGCGATTGCGTCGATTACTCCACTCCTCTGTTCACTAGACGGAAACGGAATTGACTTTACGTATTGCACTCGTATAACGCCGGCAGGCGATTCCGTTTATGCACTCATCTTATCGGTAACATTTTCGAACCCACATATTTGTACAAGACATTACCATATACTCGTTCAGTTTATATTTATAACCTGAGCTATTTCTCGCACCGTCAATCAGTGATCATTCAACGCCATATCACGGATTTTTCTTGAGTAGATACTGTAAACGAAGGACTTGGGCGCTTAATGCCATCCGTGTTTATACGACCACAACGAACCACAGTGAACCATTTCATGCGAAGAAGCAGACTCACACATGAAATTCGTTTTTTTAAAGGTAAATTATGGCAACTTTCATATCAATTTCGTACATTTTTAAATAAAGGCAAGAAATCATTGCAGACTAAAATTACGAAGCTATATGGTTTCATCTAAACATTTTTTTTGTAATTTGTTGGGAAAAGGCTGCCTTGTTAGAAACAATAATTAGTGAGCTCTCCTCGTCCTTTGAATAAAAGTTTGTTGAAGATAATCTTAGTGGTACTGCATAGTTAACGTTGCTAATCAATTTGGACATTATTTCAAAATGCTGCCAATATTCGCAAATAGCTGATTCATTTCAATTAACGAACTGGCAAATTACTATATTAACCGAAACTATTCGACCAACTACTTAAAAAACCTTCGGAATATTAGCTTAATTATAATAATAATTTTAAAAAACGATAACCGTAACGATACTTCTCAACTTAGAAGATCAATTTTTAAATTGAAATATTTACAATACATAAGATTAACTCATTACCTCGACCTTCGTGCATGTGAACTAAAATATTCATTTCACATTCTATTAATTAAGATTTTCTTTCCCTCTTATCTAAAAAGCAGTCTATTATAGACTGACATGTTATGCAAATGTATCTTATTGTATGTGGTGTAGGGCCATTGAAGCAGCCCACATCACCAGCGCTAATTCGAACATATCTGCTCCAAGTGCGGATAGTGACGAAAAGCGACCTCAGAGTGAATGTTCCGAAAGTAAGGCACAGGAGGCCGCTTCGCCTTTGCCGCATTCGCCTGAGAAAGACAGGTACACGGAAAAGATACTGAAGCGTCAATACATACGGTACACAATGACACTGCCATAAGATAGAAATGTAGTTGTCACATCGCCATTTTATATAAGATCGGCACTTGCAATAGTAGTTGACAGCATTTGTCGAATTTATTCTTTGTTATTGTACAGTTTCAATCTATACATGATTAAGTATTTTGAACGAAGTTAAGGAATGCGAGTTATGGAATGTTACAATATTAATTAGTTACTTTATTTATTAAGAAATGCTGTATAAAATATATTCAATTTTTAGAAGATAAGTATTGCATTAAACTAAACAATAGCTAATGCGTAATAAGGTTAACCATAGTACAACTTCTTTTTATAACAAATATACCTATACTACACCATAGATACCAACAATTGCAACAATTAATTAGTTTCGTTACTAATTGTTTTATTAATATATTATTGGAAAATACCATAATAGCCTTATGTCAAGAGACACAAATTATTTTATTTTCTTATTTATTTATTCGTAAATGTGTGTTATTAGTGGTGAAGTTATTTACAAATATTTGTACCTTTTTCCAAAGCAAAGCACAAAATACTATTTCAAAGTATTTAATAAAGCTTACTTACTAAATCTGACAGCCTTTTACCCTCCTAAGTATAAAGCTTGTTAGGGTCGACTTATTGTGTAACTTTCTTCTTCCAATCCTTTCTCCACTTAGCTTCGTCCTCCACGTTGTATTTCGTTTCCTGTTACATTACGCCTCCTTTCTTCACCTCTAATATCCTCCGTCCATGTCCTTTTTAGTCTTTTTTTTCTTATTTATTGTTTTTCCATTCTCATTATGTGTCCTCAGTTGTCCTTTTTCAATTTTGTGTTGGGTTAGTATTGTTTTCAACTTTTCTATAAAGATAGGGTCTCTTAGTTTGTCTTTTCTTCTTTTTCCTTCTATTTTTCTAAGGAATCTTATTTCAGTGTTTTGGATCTTAGTTTTTTGTTTATATGTCAGAGTCCATGTCTCCGAGTTGCTACTCTCTTAACTATTTGTTTTTGTTTGTTTTAAGATTTCTTTTTCTTGCCAAACATTGGTTCTTTATTGCCTTGAATAGTTTACCCCTCGCATTTCTGCTTTGGTTTCAAATTTAAAGCTCAACAAGTTCAAAATAACACCTCTCACAGAAAACTAAATTCAAATGCGCATTAACCTCCCTATACATGTCTGCACTCGTTTCTTTATGTATGATTAATATTTAAATTTCATTTTGGCAAATTATGTGGAGTATAGCTTCAATTCCCTTTTATTTGAAAATATATTCTTGTGTAGATAAACAAGTTGTGAATACCTTTTTCTATTCCATACCAATGACCGCATTCAAATAAATACCGGG
Source organism: Melolontha melolontha (assembly GCA_935421215.2). NCBI lineage: Eukaryota > Metazoa > Arthropoda > Insecta > Coleoptera > Scarabaeidae > Melolontha > Melolontha melolontha. The sequence continues at coordinate 132,560,045 of OW285237.1, read as the reverse complement.
CGTCTGAAAGAAAAAGACGACATATGAACAATAGAAAGATGAAATTATATAGAATAGGAATATAAAATATTTTCCCCAAATTCCCTCACAGCTGCGAGAGAAGAAATGACAAAGATATTTATAAAATATTTGTCCCGCCATTGTATTTCAAGAAGTGCGGCCGGCATGAAGAGTAGGGGTGGTGTTAAGTAGCGCTACTGAGTCAGTCAGTTTCGATCGTTACATGTATACGTTCGATATAATTTACATTTACATTTAAACTCCCGTCTTACTTTTAATTTCATTTTAGAGTTCAGTACAGAAAATTTCAACTTTCTATCATCTATTGTTTTTGTTACACATATGAAACATATTTCAGAGAGCGAGCACGTCGCCTTAAAGGAAACAGGTAGATCGTTACCAAATTACGAAGGTTCCAGACGTGAAATGGCGCTAGAGCACACATCCTAATTTTTAATAATTCACTTGCATATAAAATAAAAATATAAATTTTTAGCAGCTGATAATATATTGAGGTTATGGAACATTATATTAAACAGCTGTAACGTATCTAACAGTTGTCGATGGCCTTATACACACACATACGCTGTAGCGTGTGTTACATACAATCTATTGAGGTATTATTTATAGACGTTCTGAATTCATAGGCGGCATATAATAAATATAATTTTCACCGGGTTTTTAATTTTGGGGTTCGCGTCGTAATTGAATTTTTTGGACTCATATTCTATATAATTGCATCTTTCCATTTTTCATACGTTTACTATTTTATTGCAATTGCAAATATGTGGAAAGAGAAACTGCTGAATATAAATAAGTTATACTTTATTTTACTCACACTTAAAATGCAATAATTTCTATTCATCTTCTTCTAAGGTCAACCATATTAGAAAGTCAATTATAAAGCTTGTTTTATTGTGATCAAATTGAAAATTGCGAACATTATCATGGCTTGACTCTAATTAAATTCAGTTTAAATGATTCCATTTGTATGATTTGTATACATCTAACTTAACCATAATTATGAAAAAGGAATGTTCAATAAACCATTTGATCAGAAGAACAATTTTCATATCAGATTCATTGAAATTTAATGAATATGCTATAATGTAGCTCACTGGCTCAATTGGGTCATTTCGTCAATGACCTCCCATCATAATATCAACCAAAATAATTTATTAGTTACTTATTTTCACAATAAAATAGCAATTACTCGCGAATATAATTTTTACGATCCTTTGTACGTAGTATATTCGATCTATATATGCTGGTGGTCTATCGGGCTGGTGTCCTCTAATGACCTCACTATTTGAATGCATACGACCGTTTAACGAATTAGACCGAAGTGTGTGTATATATAACAAAATCTATGAAGTTTAAAGGCCGGTTTGAGTCGACTGCACACTAAGCATAATTTTTGTTTTGTTAATGGATGTACGAGGGTTGTCTTTTATATTTTGCATATAGAGCTAGAATAAAACAGTAGATAGATAAAACAGTAGAAGACTTTATTGTTTTTCGAAGTATTCTCCACGAAGATTAATGCACTTTTGCACGCGCGCGAACCAACTCTGGAAGCAGTTATTCCACTCGTTTGTTGGTATAGCCAAAATTGTCTTTTTGAAGGCATCGATTACTCCTTCTGACGACTGGAACTTTTGACCACGCAGTCCGTCCTTCGAAAAGGTAAAGAAATATTTGGGACTTACGCCGGGACTGTGCGGAGAGGATGATCTAACAATTCGACGATTTGTTGCGTTAAAAAATTAGTTGTCTTGCGAGCTGTGTGCGAACTTGCATTATCTTGGTGGAGGATGATTCGTCGTTGTGGGTTGGCTTCTCGGAACTCAGCAATGACTTGCGGCAAACAAATGATTGTATACCAATCGGCAGTAACAGTTTTTTGATCTTGTAGAGAAATTGTTGCTACACGACCTGCTTTCCCAAATAGACGACTGGCATTTACTTTCTGGTTCGAATTAGTAAATCCAAGATTCATCACCATTCACGATGTTGTACATGTTTTTAGAGTTTCCTGCGTTGAAGCGGTATAGAGTTCTTTGACACCAATTCACCCTATCTGTTTTCTGTTCTTCGGTCAACAGATGCGGTATCCAACGGGAAACTAATTCTTTTACAAACAATTCTTCATGCAAAATTTTTTGAATTGACGTCTTTGAAATCTCCAATGATACCTCAATTTCGCGATATGTCACATGTTGACCTTCGTTGATTAGCTTGCGCACAGCATCGACGTTTTCCTGAGTGAATGCCGTTTCTGGTGCACCTGCTCTTGGATCGTCGCTAAGACTAATCCGTCCACGTTTGAATTTTCCATACTAACGAGAAATTGTTGACTGATGTGGTGATTCATTACCGAAAACAGAAACCAATTCGGCAAGGGATTCTTGTTGAGATAATAGTCTTCGGAAACTATAAAAAATTATTGCGCGAAGCTTTTCACGGTTTAATTCCATTTTTCGACTAACTTGTCAACTTTGACAGTTCGTTGTAGCTATAACACTATATGCATCGCACTGAGACTTTGGTTGGAAAAACTAAAGATGGAGGTTAATTTTTAGTACTGAGATTTGATTAGTGGCGCCCTCTATGTCCCAGTATGCAAAATATAAAACACATCTCTCGTAGCAGAGGGTTCTGGTATTTATAAATTTAACATAAATAATATAACACTTGATTTGTTCCATTAAATTTTATTAGATTTTTCTAGTAATATTGTTTTGGTATATTTTGTCACCCAATACCTATATGGGGTATAAGGACCATCGAAGGAAGGAAGAAAGTATACCTTTATCGAAGATTTACTTCACTATATATAAGACCGTAACTTTATACATAAATTTATGTATTTGTGTGTGTATCGGTGGGGGTTACTTCGACCATTTTATGATGGTGTCTATTATGCGTGTATTATAGAAAAGTGGTTTATAAATAAAATACCTAATTTTAACGAACGCGTGATAAATCATTTTGGAAAACTTAAAGAGCGAAGAATTTATTTCAAGTTTATATACAGTAACTATAATATATTCATTGAAACACTAACCTTTTCTTAATCAACAATACTTTTTTACTCCCTACTCCGCGTGACCTCTCTGTAAATTTGACCAAAAACCGCCATTGATTTAGCCAAACATCTATCATTTTAATTAAATAGTTTATTGAACATTCGTTTGCTTTTCTTTTCATCAGTGAAGTTCAGTTCAAATTAAGTGAAAATATCTTATTATATCTTTTATATTTGGATTACCTTTTTCTATCTTGAAAAAGTAGCATGTACTATGTTAGGTTATTTTTTTCAAAATATTGTGAATGACAATGAGAATACATTTTTTTAAAAGAATATAAATGCATAGAGTATCTAAAATACATCTGATTAATATTATTTAGATTTGAATTTTTTATGTTACATAAATAATAACTTAATTTTTTTAAATATATATTGTTTGATACATCATTTGAACAATAGCTACACATTTTTAGTTACACAATATGCCCGATAAATAACTGTATTGACACTACCTCTTATAAAACTCTAATTCATTAGTAAATGTTCCTAATTTCATTTGTTGTGGATAAGAAAATGTCATCATAGTTTCTTTTGTTAGATCATTTTTCTTGAAAAAATACTAAAGCAAATCAAGCGAATATAATCACTGATGGGATGTTTTTTTAAATTCACTATAAAGTTAATTTAAAAATACAGTTTTTTACAAAATAACCGGCCCTTGGTGTATTGGTACGTCACTGGTTTATCGTGCCTGTGGCACCGGGATCATATCCCGGTTTTGCTATCAAAAAAGGCTGTCGTGATTTTTCATGTCGTTTAAGGTGAGTGCCGACAGCCAAACATCTCAAGTCGTCCTACGGACGCACTCATAATGATATTATGGCATGCTAACGCCCTCTGCAATTGAGGTCTGTTGGCAAATACTAAGGTTATTAAAATAAGACGACTTGACATAAAATATGCAGTGTCAAGCGTATAGTATATGTGTGTGTATGTGCGCGCGCGCCTGTACAATATGCCCTCCTTTATCGTAGCTTCACTGACTTTTGAAAATTTTTCTTTTATGTATTGAAAACTTTTTCCGCAGTGGTCCATAACTTTTACAAAATTATTTATCAGCCCTAATTTTATATGCAAAGGGGCAGGCGCGGCTCGTGATGACGTATTTTGGTTCGCAGTACAATGATCCGAGTGCTTCGTGTATTCTCGTGTACTAACTGTAACGTTTGCTTAGTAAACACCGAAAACACACGAGGCACTCGTATCATTGTACTGCAAACCAAAATACGTCATCACGAGCCGCGCCTGCAAAGGGGGCAAATAGATATTGTTTCTATCCACAAGACTTTCATGTAAAATATTCTTTTCTCTCACAACTATCTGTCAACTTGGCCAACTTTTCACAATATAATGCTTAAATTTTGGCCACTCGCACAAAAAGTAACTATATTTTGAAAATCCCTGTGCATTTCTAATAACAAAGCTATAACTTTCAAATATCCACAGATTTCCCACTCGTGTCGTTTACAGTTTATGCTCGTTCCATAGCTTCATAAGATTCCTTTATGTGAAGTGAGTATGAAATGGAAACTGAAAGCAATGCATTGTCATTGTGCAACAAAACTGCTTTCAAATTGAATTTACATGCATAAATGAGCAGTTGCCATTCTTGGGGTTTACTTTTATGTCTAAGGGTTTCCACCAAACTGTCAACATAAGCTGTATACTCTCTAGAAACATGACTAGAAACTCTCTAGAAACATTCGCACATTTACAAGGGATGATTGATATTTCTATAGCTATCAGTTGAAGCACAAGAAATTTTCTTCGCTAAGTAGTAATAATGCAATTTTATCAAACTTTACTCGCTTTACTAAACAGTACTAACACTGAAGAGATTCATCAAAATATAACGTGCTATATCTTCTTTCACAACTATAATTTTATAACACAAAGAATAGAACATGAAACCTCAGTCTCTAATGTACTTATCCTCAAGTATGCTTTGATTTAACTTTTGACGTTTATTACAAATTAACTACTAAATTGTGAGTGTGTGACGTACCCATCGAAAAAATGAGAGTGGAGCAAAGATATGCGATAAAATTTTGTGTTCGGTTGGGTGAAACTCCAACTGAAACTTTTGAAATGATTAAAATTGCATACCCAGATCATAGTTTATCACGATGTAGAGTGTTTGAGTGGCATAAGAAATTCAAAGACGGGTGTGAATCAGTGGAAGATGAACCTCGGCGCGGGCGACCATTAACTACACGGATTGATCCAAAAATTGCAGAAATTAACGATTTGATCCAAAATGATCGTCGAATTGGCATATATCATATTTTTGACATTGTTAATTTGTCTCATGGTTCCACTCAAAAAATTATTCATGAAGATTTAGGATGCCGAAAGGTCGCAGCAAAATGGATTCCAAAAGTGATAACCGATGAACAAAAAGCCAATCGAGTGACAATTTGTCGGCAGTGAAAAATGGAACTGTAACATAATCCACAGTTTCTAAACAATGTTGTTAATGTGACGAGAGTTGGTTTTATCATTACGACCCTGAATTAAAGTCTCAAAGTATGCAATGAAAGCACAAAAGTAGTCCAAGACCGCATAAGGCGAAAACTGTGAAAAGCGCCGGTAAAATGATTCACTTACGGTTTTTTGATCAATGGGACGTTATTTATGATCACATTGTACCTAGAGAACATGCAGAGTACTATTCTAATGTACTTCGAGGAACCCTAAAGGCGAAATTAAAAAACGGCCGCTTTATCAAGACATCGGTTGGATCCTGGATCACGACAATGCTCCGGCCCACAGTTCAGCGATTTGTCAACGAACACTTGAAGAATTTGGGGTAGAAATTTTGGTTCACCGTCCCTACTCCCTTGACCTTGCTCCATGTTACTTCCATTTGTTTCCCGAAGTCAACAAAGAATGAGAAGTCGAACATTTGTGTCGAATTTAGAACTCAACAACGCGATGATGGGTATACTAAATAGATTCTTAAAAAATGGTTTCTCAGATGTTTATGACAAGTGGACAAAACGATGGGACAAGTGTATTGCACAAAATGGAGAATACTTTGAAGGATAGTTGCTGAAGTTTTCTAAATAAATGTTTCATTTTTGTACTACAGCACCAGTATCGTTATTTTCTGATATTTACTCATACATAAATGATCTAATTATGGAAAGATGAAATAATACTTGAAATAGTTTATTCTATGGTATAATTTTTCTAATAATCAAATGAAATCATTTATACAATCCAAAAGAAATATTTACATTTAGTAAATATGCTATTATACTACGGATTTTATTATTTAGGTACTTACATACCTACGGGTTCATTTTTCATAAATCATTTCCGTTATTTATCGAACATATTGTGTATATGTATTCAATATTACAATATCTTTTCACTATGACTATATATTACAACTATAACAATAACATAATATGATAACAATTTTGTCCTTTGTCAAATATAGCAATTAATATAAAAAATCTTACTATATAGATATTTATTCAGTAAAGAAACTAATATTAGATAACTTTTTTTGGATCCTCAAAACATTTGAAATTGATTAAAATATACCAAAAGGAATTTTATAGTAATTTTGACTAAACACATGACGTAAATGTAATAAATTAAAATGCGTTACAAATTTGTCTTAAAAGTAGTCTTGGCTTTGATGAAAAAATAAAGAATATGTGGAATATGTTCTAATGGAACGCGTAAAAAACATAGTGAAACGATATTGCATATTAATTTTGGAATGAAGTAGTGTAGCATTGGCTGTGTGTTGGCTGCTGTAGGCGCAAGGCGAGTGTTCTCACCGTGCCTGAAATCCGCATTCTGGCCCCAAGTTTGGAACGTGGACTTGATTCTCCTTCCCTGCTCCATTGCAGGTAAACTCTACTCTACCGTGACACAAAATAAGGCCTGTAATTTTGAATGGTTGCGTTCATCTCGCTCTGCATGGCAGCTTCTTCCTAAATTTTCACGGAACCCTAATAATTTAATTTGTTTATTATACACTGTTTTTCATATTTTGTTAATTTACTTTTACCGCACCTTGAATGCATTAAAGCCCTTTTAATAATTTACTACTGTGAAAGTAGTTTAAAAGCATCTTATTTAATGTCGATCAATGAACACGTTCTAACTCTTACTTTAATTATAATATTTACTTAAATCATAATTTAACGATAATATAAAGTGGAATTTGAATTGTTATTTTGTCTATTTTCATTTTTGAAAGGATTTATGCAAGGCGACGTTTCCAAATAAGTGTGTCTTCCCAATTTTTTATTTTTAGTGCAGCATAAGGTACTTATGAGGTTCGATTTCAATCAAGTTTCGAATATTAATAATCAAAAAATAATTGGAAGACATAATTTGCCAAATAACTAAGAAGAAGCCCTTCTCAGAACTATCCTGTTAGCGCCAAAAGAGCTGCCAAAACATCGAACTGCATAAATTCTTTAAACGACTAAAGTAGACCAAATAACAGCTCAAATAATACTCCATTTCAACAAGTTCCCGCCATAGATGGAGTGGAACCTCAATAGCGAACACAAATACAAGTTTTTTGACGATAATTTTGGAAGCTTGAATCCGTAATCTGAAAAAAAAAATATTGAATATGTATAATTTAAAATAGTTGAGAACTTGATTATAAAATGATTAAATGTTTGTATATATAGGTGTGTATATATTACAGTTCATCATTATCCATGGCTATCAGTTCGTCAATGTTGTAACGCACTTTTTGGTAGTTTCCAATTAAAATGTTTCTATTTCTAATTTTTTATTGATATTTTCAGTAGCGACCAACTGATGATAATTCCGAAAATGGATGAGTTTGATACTGGAGAACTTTCTTCGTACGATCAACCAACAATAATAAGACTTGCTCTGACTATATGGTACATAGTACTAAGCCATTCGGATATTCTTTGTTATTTTGTTATATTTTTGAACCAAATCAAATCAGCTACGTTTTTGTCTTTGCCCTTACCATTGCTGGTGTTCCTATGGGGCACATTAACCGTACCACGACCGTCGAAAAACTTTTGGGTTACAATTATTGCTTATACGCAGGTGAGATTATATTAGAATTATTACTAAATAAGAAAAATAGTTGTAATTGCTAAAATATTTTATATTAAATTTTAACATGTGTGAAATCAATAAAAGGATTATAATGTGCGACCGCTTTTATAATTGTCATTGTTTCAACTAACAAACATATGAGTTTGGTAATATTTCCAGAATTTTAGAATTTGCTTTTTTAACCCTGAAAAAGCGTATGTTCATATGCGATTTTTAAATCAAGTCTGTCGAAAGCTCGACGAAAAAGCGAAATAAGTCCACTTACGGACTCTACAATGTGAATTATATCCAGAAATAGTGACAAAGTAAACTATTGCCGCGAAAGCTTACGGATATATATATTTTTGTATGTTATAGTAGATTAAATTAGTCGGCGATTTAATTTTACTTTGATATAGTGATGTGTCAATCTGGACGGATTCGTTCCAAAGGAACGAATCCATCCGTGGAACGAATTGGAACGAATCCGAAATTGTAACTGTATATCGTTCCTTTATATTTCGTTCCATCGAGATCATTCAATCTATAACCACGATAGAATGGCACGTCGTCAAGCATTTGTCGGTCTTTTCACTTACTTGCTTACTAAGATATAAATTGTAAATGTATATATTGTCCATGTATTTTTTCATAATGTAAACAAATCATTAATACATGAGCCTCTCTATTTATGTTTATTTTAACTTTTGGCTCTTATCTACTCCATCAATTATCCCTTGTTTCAATAATATATATATATATATATATATATATATAAAATTTTATATATATATATATATATATATATATATATATATATATATATAATTATATAAATATAATATCTTCGTGAATACAAAATATAAATGCATTTATATTTTGTATTCCCTTGACAAAGGCATCATTGCCGAAACATGTAGGGTTGTTTTAAATATATATACTTTGAAGTAATGAACCAGACCTTTAATCGCCGACTTATTAAGTTTACCTTATAATTATATATATATATATATATATATATGCAGTTGATGTTAATAAGAATCTAAGGTTTCTTATTTATTTTATTGGCCGTATAAGAGCCGCTTTAATTGAAAAGAAAAATGCAAACCGCAGTGAGCCTATTGCAATAGAAAAAGTGTAGATACAACAGACGATAACATATGGAGTAACTTTGATAGTGAGATTTCGGAAAAAAAAACATCATTAAACCCTACTGCAGAAGTTTTATTCTATCAAAATTTCAAAGTAACCTAGATTTACTTTTCAAATGAACACACTGCATATACATACTCATGCAGCTCTTAAATAAATAAATAAAACAAACAGGCAATCACTCCGATACAATAAAGCTAGATCGAAATGAATGTGTCACTTGTCGGACTTTACAACTCCGATCGGCATTTAACATCGAGGTTGTTAAAATCGTTCCAAGGAACGAATCCTCTGGACTCGTTCCATCTGCAGAATGGAACGAGAAGGAACGAGTCCACAAAAGAAACGATTTCGCCCATCTCTACTTTGATATGTATATATTTAAAATAACCTTACATGTTTCGCCACATAGTGCCTTTTTCAAAGAAATTAAAATATAAAAGATAGGTCATTTATATTTTAAATTTCTTCTTTTCCCCGTTTTTGTTGTCTTACTGTTTAGAGAATGCCAAGGCACGATTGATTATTATTGAACTTGAATGTATCATTGAATATTTTATCCATGACAACTACAGATATATTGTATGACATTAATATACTGTCACTTATATTTCAAATTTCTTTGAAAAGGGCAACATGTAAGATTGTTTTAAATATATACATTTTGAAGTAAAACCAGACCTTAAATCGCCAACTAACTGAATCTACCATATATATATATATATATATATATATATATATATATATATATATATAACAATTGATACATTATTGGAGTTTTTCGGCTTTTATATGAAATATTTACAAATATCAAATTAGAATGTATGTAATTGCAGAGTAAGTGGGGATGTAAACATTGCTGTCTACAAATTACAAAGCAAATCATACGAAATTTTTAATTGAGGAATATGGTCTACGTTGGGACTCGAACCCAAGTCTACAGCTTACCGGGCTGCCGCTTATACCACTCAGCCACAATAGACCCAGGTTCAAGCTATTTAGAAATGCATTATATATATATATATATATATATATATATATATATATAGTTGTGGGGCAAACTACACCATCATTCCAGCTAACTCCAAAGGGAAAGACAGAAATAACATACAATAGAATGGTTAAATTGGCGGACATAATTTGTAAAAGTAGTATCGAAATGTAAATGAATTAATATTACGATAACTTTGTATATTTCAAATTAATTTATATTTATTTCAACATTTATTTTTTATATTTATTTTAAATTGTCATTTTCATAATTTAGATCATCAGCGCTTCTTCATTTTGGCGCCCAAACGTGGTGGCGTTTCTTTATATACACAATCCGTCTTTGTTCAATTTGGCGCCCAACGCGCCTTTCACGTATTACTTTAATTGGCGCCCAACGTGGGGCGTTTCTTTATATACATCATCAGCGTTACTTTAATTGTCGCTCGAACGTGGGGCCTTTCCCGTATTACTTTATATATATATATATATATATATATATATATATATATATATATATATATATATATATTATATATATATATATATATATATATACCCATATATATATGGTAGATATAGATAGTCGGCGATTTAAGGTCTGTTTTACTATAATATGATTATATTTAAAATAATCTTTCACATCTTTCGGGAATTACTGCCATTTTTAATGAATTTTAAATTATAAATGACAGTAGATTAATATACTATCATGTAAATTGCAATTGTAGCGTTTTATCGGCAGACATGTCGATGAGCTGGTTGTGAAGCTCAACTGGTAACTTAGCAGCGGTACTAAACGGGTTCAGTACCCATATCTTCGCTGTGCGTCCATTCCGCTTTTGGTATAAGACGATCTTTTAATATTTTCATTAATCCACAGTTCTTTTCTGTTATCGTATTTGCATTATCACTACATTCTGCAATATATTTTAACCAATCTATGTTACTATAGTTTCTAGTAGCTTCATAAAAAATATCAAAAAGACATTGTCCTGTTGCATGATTCGGTACTGTTTTGCAAATAACATATTTTCTTTGATTGATGTGTCCCTACCACATTCATACCTCACAAAAGGTAAGAACTGAGACGTGTTTGCTACATCTGCAGATTAATGAAATTAAATGCTAAAAAATATACTTGAACTCACTTGCTAAATTATCTGATCGCAAACATCGGCAGCCATGTCATCAATTCGCCTTGATATCATGTCGTTAGAAAGCGGGATTTTCTTCCTTCTTCCACGCCTATCATATCAATTACAGTAGGCAATATGAGGTTTTCGGCGATTGTATGGGGTTTGGACATTACCTACTCTTAATGCTACGAGATAAGATGCTTTAGATATACTTTTATCAATAAGGCTTAACTTGCAAATAGAAGTTTGTTGATTTCTCAAGGTATGTAATTTTCTTTCGAAAAATTCCAAGGGTTTGTTTTATGAGCCGGATATTTAGTTTCCAAGTGCCGAACAAATTTTAATGGCTTTATGCTTTCATTGGAGATAACTTTAAGGCAAACAACGCACTGTCGCTTTCCGTCCAATGAGGTAAAACCAAAATCTAAATAACTGTCATTGTACAACCTTGTCTTTTTACCAACCGATTCACTAGATGTAGATGGCGCACTTCGTGTTTTTCACAAATTTATCTATTTCGCGTAAGAAATTTAAAAAAAATAATTCAGTTTCAGTTCAGTTACAATAAAACAAAAGCACGAGACCCACACTTCGCATTCGAAACTTAACTGAAGTTGTGCAATCGCAAACGCCTCTTTTATACTGGTGACAGCATGATTTGTTCAAATGCATCCATATGCAACTTAATAACTTATGAAAAGAATTTTACTTTTTAAAAAGTATATTAAGATAATTTTGTGACAAAAAATACGTCTGACCGATTTGAGGTCTGTATTAGAAGTGTCTTTACAATTTTATTAATGTGTACAACTCTTAAAACTAGAATAGTAATCTCATTGATAAATTTATCAATGAACGTGCCGTTTCCCGGTTGACGGTGATCTTCTCACGGGAACGATCTTGCGCCGACATATAACTTCTCCGTGGCTAAGTCGGAGACATTCCCGAACTTAAGCTGAGTGGATGATCTCTGGCTGTATCCATTTCCATCTGACCTTCATTGGTGGCCCTGGATATCTTCTTTCCTTGTTTGATGCATTTATATAACAGAATAATACCTATAACTATTAATACAATTATTATTAATACTGTCCAAATTGTTATAGGCCTTTCATGGAAACCAACTTCAGTAACATCTTGTAACTCAGATTTTAGAATTTGGAGATTTTCATGTAACCGTGTTAAGTTGTTAAAATTTATTACTTGTAATTCCTTTTTAACATTTACTTCATTATATACTTCGAATTTTATATTGACTTTAGGCATTTTGATGAATGTATTTTCTTTATACGTTGATTCCAATACTTTGAGAAGATTGTTATTAATTTTTGCAAAACAATTATGTAAAATTTCTATTATGTAAGTACCCTTTATTATTTCCATTTCTCTGTCATTTCCGCAAAGTTTTGTGATTTTGATTTGACTTGGCGCAACTACCAACCATTGATTTTGTTGTAATTTTATTATTTCTAAATGTTCGTATTTTACTTTCTTATATTCGCAGGTACTATAGTCGTTCGAAAATGTTAGTAACTGAACTTCACAGGGTGAATCTTTTTCTATCCATTTACTTTGTTGATGATCACAGATAAATTCTTCATAATTAATAGCGAGACATTTTCTATCTGAATTTACATACTTTTTGTAATTGATAACTAAATACTGGGTTTTAGGTTTGATATAAATATATTCGGTAGAATTATAATGGAGAGGAAGGAGATACAATTGATAATAATTATATTGATCGGACTCAACGAGTGGGATTTGTATAATAAAAGTGATTTCTTTATTTTTAATATAAGCCTTTACTTTTATTATATTTTCGATTAAATATAAATTTTCTATCTTTGCATCGATAGGTAACTTTAGATTTTCTGGTACTGATAAATTTGCTATTTCACTTATTAAATCTTGTGGTTTGATTATTGAAGAATGAAACACTTGTTGTTTAGCGAACGTTAATGCATTTGTAATGGTATCCAATATCTCGTTTACTATATTTGTTAGTAATATCAATTGATCGAATACTATATAAATAATTGTTCTGTTTCCCGTAATCTGTGAAACTTTTGTCTCTAACAATTTTAGTCTATTTTCTAACAATATCTGATTATCTTGTATTATTCTAACGGTATTATTAAAGATTTCAATTGATTTTGTAACTAGAGTAATTTGTTTCTGTGATACTTCCTTTATTTTATTTTGATTTTTTATTATACCTTGTATTACCTCATCGTACCTTCTAGCATCTTCTTCGTCCAAATTACCTGTTACTGCTTTTACGATATTACCGAGGAAATTAAATGCTCCTCTTACTATTCTCTTATGTCAACTTCTTGGTCAACTGTGAATGGTTTGATTTTAGCGTTTTCGTTTCTTTTATTTATTATTTCTGTTTTACTTTCTTGCATTTTATTCCCTAATCTTTCATAATCATATAATAATCTTAAACGATTCGAGTGGTCTCTAACATAATCACAATAATATTTCTTATCATAATAAATTTCGAAAGGATCTCTTAGTTTCGTATGACCGTATGTTAATTCCAAAGGTGTTAAATTTGTTGTTGCATGTATAGAATTATTATATGCGAAAATAGCAAGTTTCATTAATTTGCTTACAGGTTCATCCTTATTATCTGCTCTTAATAATCGAATGTGTTCTATTAATGTCGAATGTAGTCGTTCGATATTACCGTTGCTGTTCGGATTTCGTGGAGTGCAGATATATAATTTAATTTTGTGTTTTCCTAATAACTCTTTTATCAAATCATTATTGAACTCTAGGCCTCCATCGGTAACTATTTGCTCTACTGCTCCATAAAGCGAGAAATAAGTAATTAATGCGTCTGCGATTTCTACAGCATTTTTACTTGTAATTTGGATGGCTTGTCCTAACTTAGAGAATGCATCAACTATTGTTAAAAATAATTGATTTCCGATTGTGAAAACGACTATGTGAATTTTCTCGAATGGCATATTTGTTTGTTCTGTAATATTTAGCGGTGGATGCGGTTGTTGTCGATCGTATTTATTTCTATTACAAATTTCGCATTTTTTAATATATATTGCTATCGTTTCCTTCATATTTTGCCAAAAATATTTTCTTTTTAATTGCGTTCATGTTTCATTTACGCCTCGATGATTACGTTTACCCTCGTTATTTTGTTTTATAATTTCGTTTTGTTCATCTTTATTTTCTATTACTCTTAATTTCAGCATGCACCTATACAATTTAGGTCCATTATTATTAAATTTTTGTACATAAACTTTACAGAAATCTCTATACATTTGTTCCTGCTTAAACCAAAGATAATGTTTACCTTGATTCATATATTCTCTCATGAATTGGAATATATTTTCGTCATTATTTCCTTTCGGTATCTGTACTTTATATATCTTCTTACCTTGATTTTGTTGGAATGATATTTTACTTTCCGGTAAGTAGTTCCACTCTATATGATATTGAGGTGTTCTGATATCTATCGCCTCATCAATACATGGTATACTATTCTTCGGTTCATCGTTGATGTTTGAATGTATCGTGTTTTGTATTTCTTCCTGTGTTTCTAGTGGATTATGTGAAGTACCTGGATGATTTCTCCATCCATGTTTTCGTTTTCCTTAAGTAAATCTGCAATCACATCCGGGGCTATTTTCAATAGATCCTCGTCGGTGATCAAATCTAATAGTTTCCCAATATTTTCTCCTACATTACCTTGAGTTGAACTCGTCTCGAGAGTGTTCAGTTTAATTCTTGATAAAGCGTCGGCATTCTTATTATATTTACCCTTTTTATAGATGATGTCAAAATTATACTCTTCCAATTTAATTTTCCATCTAGCTAACTTTGAATTCGGTTCTTTCAGCGATGATAGCCATACTAGAGGACGGTGATCGGTGTTTATGGTAAATTTGCGTCCGTATAAATAGGGCCTGAAATATTTTGTCGCCCAGACAATTGCCAAAAGTTCCTTTTCTATAGTAGAGTATTTTTGTTCAGTACTACTAAGTGTCCTAGATGCGTAACAAATTGGTTTATCACTACCCAGATTTCCTTGTGATAAAACCGCTCCCAAAGCTACATTTGAGGCATCGGTAGTTAATATAAACGGTCTATTAAAATCCGGATATTGCAATATGGGCTTGTTCATTAATACATTTTTACATTTCTCAAACGCTAATTTATACTCTTCGTCTATTACTATTTTATTACTCTTTTTTAAGCATTTCCTCTTCTTCAACTTGCGGTTCGTAATATTCTTCCTCTTGCTCTTCTCCGATGTACTCTTCTTCTGTATACTCTGCAGGGTAATTTTCTTGAGAACACGACGGTTGCTCCATGTCGTCTTGGTAGTACAGTTCTTGTGAAAACCAATTAGGTTGTTCTGCTGCTCTCGAAGGTTGCTGAGGCTGTGTTTGTCTCGTTATTCTTGAGCTATCTACCTCCATAGGCATCTGTCGCGGTTGTCGCTTTTGTTCTATTTGACCTGGTGATTTTGAAAATCTGAAGGATGGTGGTCTCGTGGGCGTCATCGTCGTAGTTTTGGTTTGCTGCTGGTGCCATTGTGGTCTGAATGGTTGCTGGGGCCGTTGATATTGTGTGAATGGTCTTTGTTGTATTTGTGTGGAGAATTGCGGTCGTGGTGATTGTTGAACATATACAGACTGATATGTAGGCATTTGGTGCTTTATAGGTACGATTTGAAGTCCTATAGGTAAATGTCGCGAAATTGGTTTTACCTCGGTGCGATTTAAATTATTAGGTCGTCTAGCGTAATAATTGGAGTTTTCCTCTTCAATTACATACGTCATAGCTGTTTCTAAATCTTGTGGTTGTCTAGTTTTAACGCGAAAACCTATTTCACCTATTATTTCTAATCCCCTAATATAAACTCTGAGCGCTTTATTTTTATAAAATTTGTTTTTAAATTCCCTACTGTTCGCATCTTTTTCTGTTAATTTAACTTTAGATAACAACAGATTTCTTAAATTTTTTATTCTAATACCGAAATTATAGGCAGTCTCATTTTTGTTTGGATATAAATTTTGAATATCTTGTTCCAAACAGTCCTCTGACCGTTGGTCGCAAAAGTTTGTTTCTAATAACTGTTTTAATTCGTCCCAAGTAACAATATTTTCAGTTATACCTAATAATGTTTCCGCTCTACCCGTTAATTTAGATAGAAATATTTGTAATAGATGTGAATTAATTGGATCTTCTGGATCTTCGTTCGCGAAAATCGTAATCAAATGTTCACAAGCAGCGATTTATCTACTTAATGTATTTGGGTTTCCCTCGAAATTTGGTAGAACACATAAATGAGCGGGTGTAATGTCTTTGATCGATAGATTAGGCATGTTTGCAGTTTCACTATTTTTATCCTTAATATCTAAGTTACCAAACGCTTGCAACACGTCGTCTATCCCGACTTCTGGCATATAATTTTATTACAGGCTTGTATTTTAAAATATCACTTATTACCAGGATAGTTTCGGTGCAAGGAATTTAGTTAAAAATAAAATTGTACTTACAGTATGTAAATTGCAGAACTCGTGTTCATTTGAATGTTTTGCTTCTTGTTTTCTTTTCCTTAACCTAGGTGGATGTCGATGCTAGACTTTCTTCGGTACCGATGCTAGGTGCCTTTGATCGATGTTAGATCCAGCGTAGAAAATTGTATAAACCGTTGAAACGGAACACTTTTTCACAAAAATTTTATTTCCAAAAAAATGTTACAATTGCCTACTGACTGCGCCACTTAATAACTTATGAAAAGAATTTTACTTTTTAAAAAGTTTATTAAGATAATTTTGTGACAAAAAATACGTCTGACCGATTTGAGGTCTGTATTAGAAGTGTCTTTACAATTTTATTAATGTGTACAACTCTTAAAACTAGAATAGTAATCTCATTGATAAGTTTATCAATGAACGTGCCGTTTCCCGGTTGACGGTGATCTTCTCACGGGAACGATCTTGCGTCGACATATAACTTGCATATTCAAACATGCTCTCACAGCGAGTATTATAAAAAGAGACCAGACTACAAAGAGCACGTACACATCAATTTTGAACTCGTAAGTTGCTCATGTATGTACACGCCATACATGTGCATGTTCATACACGTCACTATAAACGCAGCGACTTAAAATAATAGGAATAGTCGTATTATATTTTATATACTGTCGGTATTTTCTTAATGTATAAAATTAGTGCAATGTGATTATATAATATTAAATAATTTTTTACATTTATAATTACAGTCAAAATCTAATTAATAATAATAAGGCTCACTGTTATTATTAGAGCTGAGGATGTTTGCGGTACGGCAGGACCGTATGTAGTGCATCCCCACATTTAACTATTTATCTAAATATTCTCTGAAATGATTTGCCGGATCTCATAAATTAATAGAGTGATATTTTAGTATGCACTGGATATTGTTATTATACAAAATCATAATAGCCATTTGTATTTATGGATCATAAATAATAATACGCATGTATTTGTATTTGGTTGTGAATTCAATTTAAACTTAAAACGAATCGTAATATTTTAACGACAAGCCATCCTTACAATACATGCATTCGAGACAAAGTGTGCAACTCTACGAATAACTTCCATAATTGATCGAAAATGGACATTTTGGAGCTGAAGTAAAGCCCCTATTCTTAGAAAATTTTATTACTGTCGTTAAGAACTATTATTATAAACAACAAAGGCCTTTTATTAGTGTTGAAGTTTTAGTTTCATTGAATTTCCATGTTGTAAGTAGTCAATTGTAAAGTGTTCATTCACAATATTCTAAAACAAGGTGTAAATTTAACTAAAATCCAGAAAAACACATTCTGATAATATATTACTAGATTAGAAGCTGTGTTTATTACTATTTATTATATTATTTTTATAACCAAATGCAATAAAAGCTACGAAAACAAAAGAAACCTCGATTTATTAAAATCTTGTCACACAGCCTTTCAAAGCCTGGCAGCACATATTTTGAAGTTATGAAGTTAGAAGTTATAACTTATAACTTCTAACTTCATTCACCTAGTTCAAGTAGGTAGTATATATAAAATATATGCAAAA